>JAJJWW010015923.1:0-114082 GCA_023531295.1 Papaver armeniacum | reverse complement strand
GACACAAAAATGTGTCTATCAAATACCCCCAAACTATTTGCTAGTCCTCGAGCAAATCTAATATAGAAAATAAAATTCTAACTCACTAGGTGGCCCCAGTGACCGAGTTAATCTCGGGAGGGTTTAACAGAGGTGTACCCACAAAACCTTTACTCCAGACCCTAGTGATCGTGTGTCAATCCGTCAAAAATAATTTCACTTTCTTACGCACTAAATTTAAATGAAGCACAAGGTAAGGAAGAGTTCGTATCCACGAGAGAGGCAATTGTTGTTAAGTAATTTTCGGTTCTAAAGTAACCCAAGGTATGTTTGTTGTTTAAGAAATAAAAAGTAGTTGAAAGCAAAGTAAATAGTTTGAGAAATCAATAAGGAGAAGATATTGGTCAAGGGATAGTATCATTCACAAACATGTATTTTCATCAATGATTAGAATTGGTATTTTAATCTCGTATTTATTAAAAGTCCTAGGATATCTTGATCGCAAAGTATAACCCGTTAATTCCATGTTTTCATCACAACCACATTAAAAGATGCATATGTGAATTCTTCGTCGAAAGCAACCTAAAGTGTAAAAGCACAATTAAGTTTAACTCCCTAAGAGCATTAAGATTTATAGAATAAGACTCATCAATGCAAACGAATGTGTAAAAGCACTAAACATTTTAACAAAAGTTATGATTCACTTGTGACTAGTAGGATGTATCACTACAAGCACTAACCACAATTATGCTACTTAGAATCAGGGATAAACAACTTTTTCGTATTGAAAACCCTAATATAGCTCTAGAGATGAACACAAATCGGATTGATTCCGGACTCAACCTAACAAGTTTTCAAATCTTATAACACTATTAATTGTGAATCACAAACAATAATTACTGAGACAAAACTAATTCATTGAATCAAAAGCATGTTGAGAAATCAACTTTTATCCCATAACCAATAAGATGTTTACCTACTCATAGCTATGGAGTTCATCATCATCAATATTCAATAATAAAACAAGGAAGAAGAAGAACACAACCAAACCCTAGAAGCGTAAACAATCGGCTCTCCAAAAATTCCCAAGAAAAAGATATATCATAAGTTGTAGAAGACCTTCCCTTTTATAACTTTCTCCAACTTCTAAAATTAGGTCTAGTCTTCAAAGTCCATTAGGTGAGAATCCACCAAGCCCATAAGAGTGAGAAACCCGTGTAGAAAATACGCCCCAAAAACGGTCGCCGGAAGTCTGGGATTGTGGCCGGAAATCGGCCGGAAAGTTGCCGGAAAACAGCTACGGTGACCGGCAAAGTCCGCCCGGTCACCGGTCAACGAGTCAGAACGGCCGGGTCAACGAGTCAACTCGGCTAGTTATACCGATTCAAACCGGGTTAGCTGGGTCTAGTCGGACTCGAGTCGATTGAGTCGGGCCATCGCTTGGCCGAGCGAGTGGAGTCATCTTGGCTCAAAGCCATTGCTGCGATCGACTCTGCAAAGATCATGTTTGTGCATCACTCCAGCCATAATGGCTATGCATACTGCATTATTTCCAGCTGCAGCTCCAAATCTCCTTCTCTGCTGCAGCACCAACATCAACCACAGTTCCACACTAGCTCGGGCCAACATCTCACCTTGCACAATTCAACTCAAACTTGCCCTGAGCCTGCAGCTAACCCATTGTTCCTCTGGCCATACCACCAAGCTCTGGTTGCTATTTCACCTCCTCGGGCCATCACACAGCATACAACCACTCCCAAAGATCACCGATTTGAACTGTTTTAGCTTATTCAACCCCGTAACACACGGCCATCTCGATCTCAATCTGAGTCTCACTACCAGCAGCAACACAGTTATTTCAGCTACACTTCAGGGCCAGCAGTACCAATTGCTAATCTCTGCCTTGTAAGCCATTCACAGCAGCAGTTCAAGTGTAGTGCCAAATCCCCTGCAACAGCTCTTCATCTCTGCTGCCATCTTCCCTATACACAGCTGCAATAGAACTTATCTCCAGCTCCTAAGTTCAATCAGTGGCAGTAGCACCACAGCACCAGTTTATTCTCTCGGATAGCTTTGTATTGACAACAGCAACTCAATGCATTCCTCATTCCAAACCCATCAATTCTCAGCCAGAACCACCACCTGTAAGTCCATTCACTACTTCGACTACAACCACATCAATTGAGACACCTTCTCAGCTCAGTCAAGCTCGACATCCCAGCTGCCACTCACCAGCTGCACTTGCAATTGCTCCACAGTCCATCAACACAACTCAGGCCACTTCAATCTCCAATCCAGTGCACTTCAATCACCTCCTACTTCCCTACAATGACCCTTCTGGGCTGCACTTCATAGTGCAGCTCCCTGTAGCTTCAATAGCAGCTCAGGCCAACAATGACCCTCAGCTCCACCTGCCATACTCAAATTCCCTTGAACAGCAACCAATAGCACTAATACCTGCTTATTCATCATCTGCGCTTCATAGCTCACCAAATCTTGCTATCTGAGCAAATCCACACTGATCTACAGCTTAATTGTGTAGTATGTGCATTTCATCCGCCACTGCAACTTGCTTGGCAAAGCAACTTAACTGCCAGCCATAGCCAGCCACAATCACCTCACCTGCAATGCCATTTCAGGCCTTGCTCCCCATCTGGTTCAATTCCCTGGCAAGCATTTCAACTCCATTGCTCATCTCCAGCACCTAATCACAAACTACAGCTGCACATCATTTCATTCCCTGGCTTCCATCTAAATCACCAGACTCAATCACACAGAGCAACACAGCTAATTCACATTGCTTCAGACTTCTCCGAAATTCATCATAAAACCCTTTTATTGCAACAACAGATCCATTTTCTCTCGTAATTTGAGCAAAGAACCACTGTAGCAGCCACCAAACCCTAGCTTCGAGACTCGAATTTCTCCTCTCGATTCTTAGTAAACCCTTATTTTGATATGATCCTTTCGACTCCATCTTTGACGCTAACCCATTTTCGAGCTCAACACCATCTTCAATTTATCTTCAGCATCTAGAACACATAACCCCTGATCAACCACCACAACCACTCGAACTTGAGACCCCATCTCAAATTCGATCCATAGAACCCATATCTCTCGATCTTCAATGACTTCACAATCTCATTTCCCAATCGATCTTGAGCAAAACCTTCTCACTTTAATGATTCTTCAAATCACACAAACCCCTCTCTGGATTTTCAACTCGTTTGATTTCAGGTGAAAATGGTTTCAGACAACCATGGCCTCCATTTCTTCTCAATTTCTGGTTTCAGGTGGGAAGCATTCAATGAAATGAATGGGAGGAAGAGAATCAATCTAGGGTTGTACTAACAATGTTGGATAACGTCACCCCTCTGCATCAGATAAGGGGTACCCAAATGGATGCCCCATAACATGTTGTGGCTGTCATTTAAAACCTCTCCAAAAGAAAGTTGTCCCTTAACCTTGGGTCAGCTCCGGATAACAATTGCCTGTAGGATGACAATTTCGCCCTTTTGCTCAAATTGGGTAATTCCTTCTTCTTTTTCCCCCTGCGACTCCAGCGTATCTGATAACTCAAAAACACGCGTAAAGTACATAATTCACAAGAAAAATAGCAAAGAAAGCATAAACTCTAGATAGTAAATACGGTGTATTCTACACCTATCAGATTCCCCCACACTTAGACTTTGCTAGTCCTCGAGCAAATAAAACAAAATAATAAATTACAACAACTCCGTGTCGTCGAGGCTACGGTCACTTTTAGCATAAATAACAAGCCTTTAAACCCCTAGGTGTCCCTAGTGGACGAGTTATAGTCTCGTGAGGGTTTACTAGAGATTTACCCACAAAACCTATATTTCCAACTTACTAATTCTCCGTAATGATAGTATCCAACGCGCTAAGAAGACATAGAGATTCTGCACACTAGTCATAAGAAGTTAGACACATAAATGAACACAATCTCATTCTTAAAAGTTGAGAGAGAAGTAACCATCCCTTCTCGACTAAAATTCGGGTTCGGAGTGATCAAAAGTCTCGACTCGCCTCACAAGAAAGGGTTTTATGATATTGCTCTCAATAATAAACAAACTCTTTATGGGTCACACATGTGTCCAGTAGGAATGAAGAGAGAATCTCGCGACACGTTGAATGGGAGGAAGGTAAAAACCCTCCGAAATATTTTGAAAACCCACATCTTTTATAATTTTTGAAAACCCATTTTTCTGACGATCTCTTCGAAAGGAAATCAAACCATTTAACGAAGGTGGGAATATGCTTACTTACCTCGTTATCCGTTCGCGTGCAGCTAGCACCACTCTCACAAAGATCCATAGAAACGTCTTCGGTCTTCTATCGGTGTCTTCATCTTCGTCTTCGGTCTTCAACTCTTGATGATAACTCTCGAACTTCTTAGAATCTCGACAATATGATTATTTCCTCAAATTCCTTGTCGCTTGATACTTCATTATAGATATTCCTTCTTTCCTAAGGCTTTATTGAAAGAATACAAAACTAAAAACAAACTATACAAACCCCAAAAAAAAATTCCCCTTTTTTTTTTTTTTTTTTTTTTTTTTTTTTTTTAATTTTCTTTTTTTTTTTTTTTTTTTTTTTAATTAATTTTCGGTTTTTTTTTTTTTTTTTTTTTTTTTTTTTTTGAATAACAAATAAAAATAAAAAAAAATAAAAACATTTTCTCTTGTCTCTTTTTTTTTTTTTTTTTTTTTTTTTTTTTTTTATTTTCTTTTTTTTTTTTTTTTTTTTTTTGATTGAGACAAGAGAAAGTAAAATACAAAAATAAAATAAAAATGTAAATACAATGCCATGGTGTAAGTACTTTACCGCTTGAATCTTCACAACTTATATGTCTTGATATCATAGACTTCTCGAATTCTCATCCTTAATAATTTCCACTCTTGTATATTAGTCTTCAACTTATAAAAATTCTACTCCCTGTTTTGTTGCTTTACTCAAATCTGAAATCTGCCCATTTTATACCATTGTTTGTAAACCTCGAACGTGTTCAACTTTCCTTCGAATTTGTGATGCTCCTCTTGTTGATGATGATGGTGTTTCTATGGACTGTTGGTGTAGAGAGAGATAAGGTGGATGGTGCTAATCTGCGAACAAGATCACAAGTGGAATGTAAGTTAGCAATTCGATGTCACCAACATGGTTGAAAAAAATAGCACTCAAGAGATCAAAATAGTGCTTCTATGGTGGGAAATTGGACAAAATTTCACCATTCTCGCCCCTGAATTTACGTACGGTGACACACACTCTAAAAGCACAAATTTAGACAGTACAAAGAATTGAAGGTCGGTGCCTCACATTATGTAACTTGGGTAGTCTCCACTATAGGGGATCACTGTTCTAATACCGAATTCGGACTGCACCTTATTTGCCACCGGCATGGTTAAATCCAACTTTAACTCTCATACAATTAAGAAACCCGATCATGTTCTCTCTCATCTCTAAGTTCAGTCACTATTGTGAGATTCTCGATGTAATCTTAGCGACATGTATACTATGTGACTCTAAACTAACCATAAGTTGGAGTTTTCTTATTCACTAGTTCACAAAAAGTTGAAAAATTGCAAAAATTTACAACATAAACCACTCCCCCACACTTAAACTTTACATTGTCCTCAATGTAAATTGAATCGTCCAAAGTAAGTCAAGGTGGGAAATCCTAATAAGAGAAAAAGCAAAACAAAAAAAAACAAAACAAGAAAAACTAAAAACAAGAAAATAAATAAATACAAGACAAGAAATACTCATCCTTTGGGTTGCCTCCCAAGTAGCGCTTGGTTTAAAGTCGTCAGCCCGACTATCTCCTTGCTTTCTATGACTCCTCCAGAGGGAGCACATCCACAAAGTTAACTCCTTCCACCACTTCGGAAGAGAAGTTCTCATAATATGGTTTCAACCGGTGCCCATTAACTTTAAGTTCCTTCCCTGTAGCTATGCTACGAATTTCCACTGCACCATGAGAAAACACATTAGTAACAATAAAAGGTCCGCTCCATCGTGACCTTAGTTTACCCGGAAATAAATGCAAGCGAGAATTAAACAAAAGCACTTTCTGCCCTATGCAAAATTGTTTCCTAGAAATCATGTTATCATGGAATGCTTTCGTCTTTTCTTTGTAAATCCGTGAACTTTCAAATGCATCATTGCGGAGCTCCTCTAGCTCTTGGAGTTGTAACTTCCTTTGCTTTCCAGCCCCATCCATCTCCATGTTGCATTGTTTAATAGCCCAAAACGCCTTATGCTCAATTTCCACGGGTAAGTGACAAGGTTTACCATACACAAGCCTAAAAGGAGACATTCCTATAGGTGTTTTATATGCGGTTCTATACGCCCACAAAGCATCATTGAGTCGCATGCTCCAATCTTTCCTCGTTGGATTCACCGTCTTTTCTAGAATTGATTTCACCTCCCGATTTGACACCTCAGCTTGTCCATTGGTTTGGGGATGATAAGGTGTTGCAATCTTATGCGACACATTGTACTTCCTTAACAAGCTTTGCAAGAACCTGTTTTTGAAGTGAGAACCCCATCGCTTATTATCGCCCTTGGAATTCCAAACCTTGCAAAAATATTAGCTTGCACGAAATCAAACAACTTTAGAATCATTAGTTGGGGTGGCTTTAGCTTCCACCCATTTCGAGACATAATCAACCGCAAGTAAGATATAAAAATTCCCATGGAGTTGACAAAAGGCCCCATAAAATCAATACCCCATACATCAAAAACTTCAATAAATTGAATAAAAGTTTGTGGCATTTGATTTCTGACACCTAGATTGCCGGTTCTTTGACACCTATCACAAGTTGTACAAAATATATGTGCATCCTTAAACAAAGTTGGCTAATAAAAACCACTTTCAAGTACCTTGTGCGCGGTTCTCTTACTCCCAAAATGTCCTCCGCAAGCATAAGAGTGACAAAAAGACAAGATAGAGTTAAATTCGATTCTAACACGCACCTTCGTATTACTTGGTCACTACCATGTTTCCATAAGTATGGATCATCCCATATGTATTGGTTCCCTAACCTCTTAAGTTTGTCCCTCTCAAAGACGAGACAAGTTCTCAGGATTTGTTTAGAAACTAAGTAATTGACAATATCGGCATACCATGGTTCTCCAAAGGCAATCGAGAATAGTTGCTCATCCGGGAAACTTTCACGCAACGGGATAGTCTCCTTGTCCACGCAAGTCGGCTCAAGTGATCCGCAACGGTGTTCTCAATCCCTTTCTTGTCTTTGATTTCAATATCAAACTCTTGCAAGAGTAAAATCCACCGAATGAGCCTCGGTTTCGCCTCTTTCTTTGTAAGCAAGTACTTAAGCGCTGCATGATCAGAAAAAACAACAACTTTTGTACCAATTAGATAAGAGCGAAACTTCTCTAAAGCAAAAACAATGGCTAATAACTCCTTTTCAGTGGTTGTGTAGTTTTGTTGAGCCTCATTTAACGTTCTAGAAGCATAATAAATAGCATGAGGAAGCCTCCCAACACGTTGCCCAAGCACCGCACCAACCGCATAATCACTAGCATCACACATGAGTTCAAACGGCTTACTCCAATCCGGTGGTTTAATGATAGGGGCTGAAATCAAAAGTTCTTTCAAACGATTGAATGCCGCCATACATTTCTCATCAAAGTTAAAAACCACATCTTTTTGCAATAAGTTACAAAGTGGGGATGCTATCTTGGAAAAGTCCTTGATGAATCTACGATAGAAACCTGCATGACCAAGAAAAGAACGTATCTCCCTCACCGTAGTGGGAGGGGTTAGAGCACGAATAAGGTCTATCTTAGATTTATCAACTTCCAAGCCTTTAGAAGATATAATATGGCCTAAAACTATGCCATGAGTTACCATGAAATGGCACTTCTCCCAATTTAGCACAAGATTTGTTTCAACACATCGTTCAAGGATTAGAGACAAGTTGTTCAAGCAAAGGTCAAATGAATCACCAAAGACACTAAAGTCATCCATGAACACTTCGATTATGTTTTCAACATATTCCGAAAAGATACTCACCATACACCTTTGAAAAGTAGCCGGAGCATTGCACAAGCCAAAAGGCATCCTTCTATAAGCAAAAGTACCGAAAGGACAAGTGAAAGTGGTTTTCTCTTGGTCCTCCGGTGCTATCACAAACTGATTATAACCTGAATAGCCATCAAGAAAGCAATAGTATGAGTGTCCAGCTAAACGTTCAAGCATTTGATCAATAAAAGGTAAAGGAAAGTGATCTTTTCTAGTGGTGGCATTCAATTTTCTATAATCAATACAAACCCTCCAACCGGTTTGCACACGAGTTGGGACAAGTTCATTCTTATCATTCTCCACCACCGTCACACCCGATTTCTTTGGTACTACTTGTACCGGGCTTACCCACTTGCTATCGGATATGGGGTAGATAACACCCACTTCCAAAAGCTTGAGTATCTCCTTTTTCACAACTTCCATAATGGGAGGATTCAAACGACGTTGCGCTTCCTAGTAGGCTTTGCATCATCCTCCAAACGAATTTTGTGCATACAAACGGCAGGGCTAATACCCTTGATATCGGCAATTGTCCATCCTATGGCCGTCTTGTACTTCCTTAGCACCCTTAGAAGTTTTTGCTCCTGTAAATCATTAAGCTCATTAGAAACAATCACAGGTAACTCTTCATTATCACCCAAGTACAAGTACTTAAGGTGGTCGGGAAGAGGTTTCATTTCTAAAATCGGAGATTTAACTATTGAAGGTACAAGCTTTTCATCACTGCATGTGGTAAAGAAATAAAAGGGATATTATGAGTTTTTGGGCATTCTTGTAGTGAATTGAGATCACCAAGAGCTTCCTTGACTTCATTACCACACTCTACACCATTATCCATGGATGTAGTTAACACGGTTTCCAAAGCATCATCACCGTTTAATTCAAACATTTGTTGTGCCAATGAATCCATCACATCAATGGAGAAACAAGAGTGGACATCGCTAGGATATCGCATCGTCTCGAAAATGTTGAAACGTATTGTTTCTCCATCAAACTCCATGGTTAGCGTTCCCTTATCCACATCAATTATGGTTTTCGCCGTTTTCATGAAGGGACGCCCAAGAAGCAATGGAAGAGACGAGTCCGGTGCACCTTCATCCATCTCTAACACACAAAAGTCCGCTGGAAATACAAGTTGATTAACCAGCACAAGAACATCCTCAACAATACCCATTGGGTAGACATTAGAGCGATCGGCTAATTGCAATACAATTTCAGCCTTTTTAGAGGACCAAGATCAAGTGAATTATACATTGACGCAGGCATAACATTAACGGAAGCACCTAAGTCCAACATAGCTTTGTTAAATGTTTTGTTACCAATTGTGACGGGAATGTCAAAACTACCCGGATCCTTGCACTTAAGTGGGAGTTTGTGTTGTAAGATTGCCGAGGCATTCTCCCCCACACTAAGCACTTCATTACCTTTGAGCCTTTGTTTGTTGGTACACAAGTCCTTTAACACCTTTGCATACTTTGGTACTTGCTTGATAGCATCAATGAGTGGTATATTCACATGGATCTTTTTAAGAACGTCTAAAATCTCTTTTTCTAGTTCCGCCTTCTTAGAACTTGCAAATCTGCGAGGAAAAGGTAGAGGAGGAACATAAGTAGAAATCGGAGTTTTAGAGTTAGGAATAGGTACCTCGAAGTTTGGGGAGTATCCTCATTATTCTCCTCCAAAACAGTTCCTTTGGTGGCTCCACCTTGCCCGAATCAAGAACTTCGGGTTGCACAAGTTGTGTACCGCTTCTCAACGTAATAGCATTGACACCCTCTTTTGGGTTAATAGGTTGAGAAGGGAGTTTCCCACTATTTTGCGCCTTCAATTGGTTCAACTTAATAGCCATGGAACCCATTTGTGTTTGCAACTCCTTGATAGCACTCTTAGTCTCTTGTTGACTCTCTTTGAACATGGTAGAAATACCTTGCATAAAAGTTTGAAGCTTTGTATCAATATCCGAACCTTGATTTTGCATTGATTGTTGTGCTTGAGGTTGCTGAAATTGTTGCCTCGGCTGGAATTGTTGTTGTTGAGGTTGAAATCCACTTGAAGAGTTGAAGGTAGGTTGTTGAACCGCTCCTTGCTTGTTAGCATAGCTAAAATTGGGGTGATCTCTCCATCCCGGATTGTAAGTGTTTGAGTAGGGATCATACCGTCTTTGTTGATTTGGAAAGATCACATTAGCTTGCTCGTCCTCATAAGAGTGAGAGGAACTTGGTATCACCGCGGCTGCAACTTGTTGCATCATTGCCGACATGTTACCCAATTGTTGACGAAGATCCTCCACCTCGCTCACTTCACTCACCCTTCTTAGAATCACATCCGAACCACGACTCAGAAATTGTTGTGAGTTCGCTGCCATGTTTTCAATCAACTCTCTAGCTTGTGCCACCGTCTTGCTAACTAGTGCACCACCACCCGCAGTGTCAATAAGATTCCTATCACTTGATTGAAGTCCTTCATAGAAGTATTGGATGATCATAGCGTCACTAAATTGGTGGTGAGGGCAGCTTGCAACCAATCTCTTGTACCGTTCCCAACATTCATATAAGGATTCTCCCACGTTTTGCTTCATCCCACAAATTTCTTTGCGAATTTGAGTAGCCTTGGATGCAGGAAAATATCTCTCCAAAAAGAGTTTCTTCAGCCCATTCCATGTAGTGACACTTCCGGGAGGTAAATAGTACAACCAATCCTTATCACTATCCATTAAAGAGAAACGGAAAACCTTCAACATTGCACCATCCGCCTCAACATTTGCTTTGGAAGCATAGCCGTGACAATGGTGTGGAAGTCCAAAAGATGTTTGTTAGGATCTTCATTCACCATGCCATGGAATTTTGGTAATTCTCTAAGCAACCCCGCTTTATCTCAAAATTAGAGTTCGTTTGAATACACCCCTGTTGTGTATCAAGCCTATGAGAAGCTAAGTCCTTGAGTGAACGATTTGCATCACCCATTTCTTCTTCTTCACGTTGTCGGAAAATCTCTTCTCCTACTTCCTCCTCGTGCTCGTCCGTTGTGTCTTTACTTGGTTGGAGTATTGTGCCGCGTCTAGTAGCTATCCCGCACCTTGGATAATTCCAATCCTTAGAAGCCAGAGATTATGCACCTGCAAACAATTCTCCAAAACAAGTGAGAAACAAGACAAGAACCGAAAAGCAAAGATAAAAGCATAAATTGTAAAAAGAAACTAAAAACTTAATAACAAGCCGTATGCCTCCTCCCAATCAATGCGCCAAAATTTGATCGTGTGTCAATCCGTCAAAAATAATTTCACTTTCTTACGCACTAAATTTAAATGAAGCACAAGGTAAGGAAGAGTTCGTATCCACAGAGAGGCAATTGTTGTTAAGTAATTTTCGAGTTTCTAAAGTAACCCGAGGTATGTTTGTTGTTTAAGAAATAAAAAGTAGTTGAAAGCAAAGTAAATAGTTTGAGAAATCAATAAGGAGAAGATATTGGTCAAGGGATAGTATCATTCACAAACATGTATTTTCATCAATGATTAGAATTGGTATTTTAATCTCGTATTTATTAAAAGTCCTAGGATATCTTGATCGCAAGTATAACCCGTTAATTCCCTGTTTTCATCACAACCACATTAAAAGATGCATATGTGAATTCTTCGTCGAAAGCAACCTAAAGTGTAAAAGCACAATTAAGTTTAACTCCCTAAGAGCATTAAGATTTATGGAATAAGACTCATCAATGCAAACGAATGTGTAAAAGCACTAAACGTTTTAACAAAAGTTATGATTCACTTGTGACTAGTAGGATGTATCACTACAAGCACTAACCACAATTATGCTACTTAGAATCAGGGATAAACAACTTTTTCGTATTGAAAACCCTAATATAGCTCTAGAGATGAACACAAATCGGATTGATTCCGGACTCAACCTAACAAGTTTTCAAATCTTATAACACTATTAATTGTGAATCACAAACAATAATTACTGAGACAAAACTAATTCATTGAATCAAAAGCATGTTGAGAAATCAACTTTTATCCCATAACCAATAAGATGTTTAGCTACTCATAGCTATGGAGTTCATCATCATCAATATTCAATAATAAAACAAGGAAGAAGAAGAACACAACCAAACCCTAGAAGCGTAAACAATCGGCTCTCCAAAAATTCCCAAGAAAAAGATATATCATAAGTTGTAGAAGACCTTCCCTTTTATAACTTTCTCCAACTTCTAAAATTAGGTCTAGTCTTCAAAGTCCATTAGGTGAGAATCCACCAAGCCCATAAGAGTGAGAAACCCGTGTAGAAAATACGCCCCAAACGGTCGCCGGAAGTGCGGGATTGTGGCCGGAAATCGGCGGAAAGTTGCTTCTGAAAACGGCTACGGTGGACCAAGAAAAGTCCTTGCACACGGTCAACGAGTCGGGAACAGCGGGGTCAACGAGTCAACTCGGCTAGTTATACCGATTCAAACCGGGTTAGCTGGGTCTAGTCGGACACGAGTCGATTGAGTCGATCCATGCCTTGGGCCGAGTGGTGAGTCATCTTGGCTCGAGCCATTGCCTGGTCGGACTCTGCAAACATCATGTTTGTGCATCACTCCGGCCATAATGGCTATGCATCTTGCATTATTTCAGTGCAGCTCCAAATCTCCTTCTCTCACAGCACCAACATCAACCACAGTTCCACACTAGCTCGGGCCAACATCTCACCTTGCACAATTCAACTCAAACTTGCCCTGAGCTTGCAGCTAACCCATTGTTCCTCTGCCATACCACCAAGCTCAGTTGCTATTTCACCTCCTCAGGCCATCACCTGTAGCATACAACCACTCCCCAGCATCACTGATTTGAACCTGTTTTAGCTTATTCAACCTGTAACACAGCCCATCTCGGTCTCAATCGAGTCTCACTACCAAAGAAGAACACGATTATTTCAAATACACTTCAGGGCCAGCGGTACCAATTGCTAATCTCTGCCTTGTAAGCCATTCACGAGCAGGCGGTTCAAGTGTAGTGCCAAATCCCCGCAACAGCCTCTTCATCTCTGCTGCCATCTTCCCTATACACACTGCAATAGAACTTATCTCCATCTCCTAAGTTCAATCGGTGGCGGTAGCACCACTGACACGGTTTTATTCTCTCGGATAGCTTTGTATTGACAACAACAACTCAATGCATTCCTCATTCCAAACCCATCAATTCTCAGCCAGAACCACCACCTGTAAGTCCATTCACTACTTCGACTACAACCACATCAATTGAGACACCTTCTCAGCTCAGTCAAGCTCGACATCCCAGCTGCCACTCACCAGCTGCACTTGCAATTGCTCCACAACCCATCAACACAACTCGGGCCACTTCAATCTCCAATCCCGGTGCACTTCAATCACCTCCTACTTCCCTGCAATGACCCTTAAGGGCTGCACTTCATAGTGCAGCTCACCCAGCTCAATAGCAGCTCGGGCCAACAATGACCCTCGACTCCACCTTCCGCCATACTCAAATTCCTTGAACAGCAACCAATAGCACTAATACACGCTTATTCATCATCTGCGCTTCATAGCTCACCAAATCTTGCTATCCGAGCAAATCCACACCGATCTACTGACTTAATTGTGTAGTATGTGCATTTCATCCACCACCGCAACTTGCTTGGCAAAGCAACTTAACCGCCACCATAGCCCAGCCACAATCACCTCACCCGCAATGCCATTTCGAGGCCTTGCTCCCCATCTCGGTTCAATTCCCCGGCAAGCATTTCAACTCCATTGCTCATCCCCAGCACCTAATCACAAACTACAGCTGCACATCATTTCATTCCCTGGCTTCCATCTAAATCACCAGACTCAATCACACAGAGCAACACAGCTAATTCACATTGCTTCTGTATCTCTGAAATTCATCATAAAACCCTTTTATTGCAACAACAGATCCATTTTCTCTGTAATTTGAGCAGCAACCCTGTAGCAGCCACCAAACCCTAGCTTCTGAGACTCTGAATTTCTCCTCTGATTCTTAGTAAACCCTTATTTTGATATGATCCTTTCGACTCCATCTTTGACGCTAACCCATTTTCGAGCTCAACACCATCTTCAATTTATCTTCGGCAGCTAGAACACATAACCCCTGATCAACCACCACAACCACTCGAACTTGAGACCCCATCCAAATTCGATCCATAGAACCCATATCTCTCGATCTTCAACGACTTCACAATCTCATTTCCCAATCGATCTTGAGCAAAACCTTCTCACTTTAACAGATTCTTCAAATCACACAAACCCCTCTCTGGATTTTCAACTCGTTTGATTTCAGGTGAAAATGGTTTCAGACAACCATGGCCTCCATTTCTTCTCAATTTCTGGTTTCAGGTGGGAAGCATTCAATGAAATGAATGGGAGGAAGAGAATCAATTTAGGGTTGTACTAACAATGTTGGATAACGTCACCCCTCTGCATCAGATAAGGGGTACCCAAATGGATGCCCCATAACATGTTGTGGTTGTCATTTAAAACCTCTCCAAAAGAAAGTTGTCCCTTAACCTTGGGTCAGCTCCGGATAACAATTGCCTGTAGGATGACAATTTCGCCCTTTTGCTCAAATTGGGTAATTCCTTCTTTTTCCCCTGCGACTCCAGCGAGATCGATAACTCAAAACACGCGTAAAGTACATAATTCACAAGAAAAATAGCAAAGAAAGCATAAACTCTAGATAGTAAATACGGTGTATTCTACACCTATCACCTAGCTATCTACGCTAAACCTTGGACGACACTAAAGAATCTCCTTGGTTGGCATACTTATTGACTATAGGAGGAAGTACCCTGATGCGAAATTCCAATTTATGTACACGAGTTTGCACTCAAGCATACTAAAATCCATATAAAGTGACAGAGCTCTACTCAGATAGTTTCTGGACATCATAAACCGGAGTCAACCAATCACATGGATAGATTAAGAAGATGGATGTAGAAAAACGTGGATGATGTTGACTAAGGTGAACCTATCCTAATGGACTGAGATACGAGTCGGACTAATATCAACACACCGGCATATACAAGGGAACCAGTGGTCGATAATCCTAACTCTAGTCAACTCACTTTGGCATATACAAGGGTACCGATGGTCGACTTTATTGTATTCCTATTGGAACTCGATCACTCTATTTCACCCTAGCAAAGGTAAAAAGAAAAGAAAAAATGATCAGGATTCTTTCGATGTTTCCATCACGAGATATGGTGAAACTACCATGTTTTTTTGCTAACACCTGAGCTCTGTGCTTTTATGAATAGACTCTTTAGATGTTTCCATCTAATCAAATTGGTTCCTCAACTCCTACAACCAAGATGCTTCCATCCACTTAGATTGGTTAGTGTCATCCTTAATAAACATAAATTTCTAGGCTCTGGAGTTTATTTATTCTAACAAAAAGGTAATAAAAAGTTTCTACCCCACACCCAAACTTAAATCCAACACTGTCCTCAATGTTCTAAAGATGAAATTAAAAGCATGAACAAGGAGAAACTGTTACCACTTGAAGAAAAGAGTAAGGAAAGATATTACCGTGTTGCAAGAATATTGGGTTACCTCCCAAGAAGTGCTAAGTTTAAAGTCTTCAGCCAGACAATGGAAGAGATTAGTCACCTCGAAGAATCATATAGTAGCAAATTTAATAATCACGGGTCATCTGGATCAAAAAGTGCTAACCACAAGAAGAGGAAACTGCAACAGACCAGGAAGATATCCAACACACCCTTATCTATTTTTTGTTTAAGACAACTACATCTAGTTGTGGTTCGGGTTCAGGCTCTATAAAAGGATCTAGATAAAAAGTTTTCATCTAATTTGGATTTCCTCAAAGGCGGTGTCCTGAAGATCGGGTTCTAGAGTCTGGAAATACTCAATTAAGAACTTAGAAGCACATAACAATAACCTGAATAACTGGGTATCCTCTAAGTCAATCAGACTTGACTCACACAGTTGACCAAAGTAGTGGTCATTTTTAAGCAAATGTGTCGACCCTAATCTCCTAAAGTAATTAGGTTTAGTCTCAAAACTTAATAATTGACACATCTGAAACTTATACGTTCCCACAATTGGAAGGAAGGTTTTTGGTGGGAAAACAAAGTCAATCGGTATCATAGCCTGGGTTAACCACATCAACCAGAGGATGGGTTCTTAACAACTGAACTTATTTATGCACACAACTAGGTTCAGGAAAAAGTGTATGAAGATAATCTTTTAAAATGGTTGAGGCACATATGTCAAGGCCCAAGTTAGGGACCTTTCTAAGAGTCAAAGCACATGGAGAATGATAATCACCCCCATACTTAGAGTTTTCAGTGTCTCTAGATAGACTAGATACAATTTCCCTAATTTCTAGATCATCAGAATCCTGAAAATGGTCAATTGCTTCGTGTAAATTATACTCAGGTGATGCATACTCACTCATATTTAAAAGGTCTATGAGTTCATCTTCATCCTCTAAGACTAATGTTTCTAAATCGATGGACTCTAAAACAGTATTCTCAGAGTAAACTCGTTCCTCTAAACCATTATCAGCTTCGTAAAAAGGAAATTCTACATCTTCTAAAACAGTATCTCTAGTCAAATCCTCGTACTTTTGAATAGGTGAATAATTGTTAAAATTATTATGATCTGAACCAGAAATAATATTATTTTCTTGAAGGTCAATATTTGAAGTAGCAAATTCCTGATTACTATGCCTATATATTTCAGATTCTTCATCGACACTATCATCATCATCATAGTAATATGAAGATGGTCGAACCTTATCTAAAGTATTGCTTCAATTCTAACCTCGTCATCTTGATTATGTAAATAGAAATTTTCCTCATTTTCAAGGGTGATTTTTGAAGCAATGTATTGGCAATTCAAAGTAATTCGAGCAATTCTTTCTTCCGTCTCTAACTCTAACCTACGTGTTGACTCAGCAAACTCACGTGTTTACTCTGTTAACTTACACGTTGACTCAAGTATCTTACGCGCCTTATCTAGAGAACATGAATTATAGGAATTTTGCTCGTATGACCGGTGGGCATGTGGATAGTAATTGGGCTCACCATGGTATGACCCATATCCTTCAAAAGATTGGCGTTCCCAACCACTATTCACACTATGGTCATAAAAAGAGTAATGTCCATATTATTCAGTTGGATAATCATTGTATTGGATGTTATAATACCAGTTTGACATCCTAACTGCAAGGGAATTCTACACAAACACAAATAAGGCTGACTCGACCAAAACAAACCTACTGATTTCTAGCAAACAAAAAGCATGATGGCTCCACTTAGATTGTTTCTAGACCAGCTTCTAATCTTTCGAAAAGGAACTCATTACAATCTGAGCAAACCTCTCTTGAATCAATCCGATTTGAAGTAAGTTGAATAGAGACGAGGGAAGCTGCATGGAGCTTTGATACCCAAGGCCTCACCGCATTACAAGGCGGCGCAGTCACGCATTCAACTCACAGAAACCATCATGAACTTCGAAGTATGCTTAAAAGAGTAACCAATATTTTTCGAACGAATTTCCTATTAAGCTCATTACCCTATCGTTCTCGTTCTATTCTAAATTTTAAAGCTTAGGTTCGCGTTAAGTATCGTTTTCCTAAGGCGGGCAAGAAGAGAACGGTGATGAAATCCGAACCCTTATCTTGTATGGCCATTCCTTGCCCTTTACTAGGAAATTAAAGCGAAGTAGTTTTCAATTCCTCGATATATGCAAACGAAGGAATACAAGAATTTGTCGACGGGGATTCGCGAGTGTTTGACAAACTTACCTCCGCTCCAGGACCCAGGGATGAACCGTTGTAGTCGACTCGGGCCACCGACTCCGATGTCGTTGTACGAACCCGAGGGGCCGAGACAGTATAAATCCGCCTGCCCTTCCCCAATGCGATTATATTTAAACTAACCCTTCCTTAGGGTTTTAAAAATAATAATGTCCAAAAGTCCAAAAATAAAAATTACAAAAATAATTACCTAATTACAGTTTCTAAAATAAATAAATAATAATAACACTATATACAAAATTTTCTTCTTCACTCCGTTCGGATCTCTCTTTTCTTTCCTATTTTGGCTTTGCTTTTCTTTTCAGCACTTTCCCTTTTTCTTTCGCTCCACTCCAAATCTGAAAGCAAACAGAAATACCAAAACGCGTAAAAAAGAACAAAAATAATAATAAATAATAAAAAAAAAAAACCTAAACACAAATCTATAAACAAGTCCGCATCGGCGGCGCCAAAAATTGATGGTTATTTTCAATGATGTTGTAGTAAGAAAGGTTGTCGTTCACTCGGACTTTGTTGAAATTGATTTTAGGCTTAAATAAATAAATAAAAATAAGAAAATATATACACAAAATAGTAGCAAGATGGATAGGTACTGGGACTCTGGATTTCACTGCCTTTCATATACATGGGTTTTAGAAATTAATCCTTAACATTTATAGCTCCAAACACAAGAAATATTAACTCTATTCTTTGCCAAAGTAGATTTCATAAAACATCAATTGTAAATTACAAGCATAGTGTATCAAAAGCACCTAAGACTAAGCATAAACTATCAAATAAGATAACAATTGATTAATAGAAATCATAAATCATTTAAAATCGGTGCAAAAAGTAAATACGGAATTAATTAAATTACCCAAGGATGAAATACAGCTTCCTTCGTCGCCCCAGTGATGAGTTTAGCTCCTCATCATGGAAACACACTCAAAATATAATTTCATTTCTCAAAGTGTTTACAAATGATGAAAATGAGAGAAAAATATTAAAGAAGTGATTTTATTTTCTCTTCAAAACTCCCCCCCCCCCAATCAAATGTGCTCCCTAGCTCTCTATTTATACACACAAATACACATTACTCATATATATTCTTCCATAACTCCAAAATCTCTTTCTTTTTAATTAAAAATATCTTCATGAATTTTTCTTTCTCTTTATTCTCTATATTTCCTTACTAAACCCATATCTTCTTTAATTCGTAGAATAAAATCCAAGATAAAATCTTCTAAGGATATCTTTCTTGTTTAATACAAGTGTTGATGGGTGAAAATTACTCCTGCCGAATTTGGTAATTTGGGGTGTGATGAGGAATGAATTTAAACCTACAACAAAATGCATGCAAGGTGAGTGCTTGTAGATTCGAGAGATCAATCCAGTGCAAGTCCGGCCTAAACCAAGAAATGGCCGTTTCCAGACTTGTTTCGGTCACAAAGTGAAGGAGATGGGGTTGATCTTAGGGAGGAAGCGAAGAAGGTGTTGAGATTGTGAAGATGTTGGCTTGCTTATGACTTGTGACGGAAAAGTGGCAGGCTTACGGTTAATGTAAGGAGGCTCACGGATGTCGATTTTCTGTCTTGTTTTCCTTCTTTGCCGTTGTTTGAAAATAGGGCGGAGAACCTATTTATACAAGTCATTGAGCCTCATTCACGTTTCTCGTGGGAAGTGGAGGTAGTGGAATGATGGAGTAGTGGAGTTGTGTGTCGTGCTACGCACCGACCGGTCTTGCCCACTTCTCCAGTTCATCTCTAACCGTCCATGACTCCTAACACATTCTTGTGATGGCGCGTTGCACGCCGCACGCCGTAAACCGCTGACCAATACCCCGCAAGTATCCCCCAGTTTGTGACATGATTGATGTCTCTGAATGTGGATCGGGTCCACGAAAGATAGCATGTAATGCTGAATTGAATAATCGTTATTCGGAAAGTCGATACTTGTGCGTATATCGTGTATTTTATCAGTCTGCGCATTACGGTGTGGTAAAGTGACGTGTAATGACTGCTCACTAACCAAGTAACTCCGACCGAGGTTGTATAACCAAGCTGGGTGAGGTCGGACGGATGAGATGATGTTTGAGACACTCATCTGCGACCGTTGATGAAATTAGGGTTTTTAAAGAGGTGCGCAAGCATCACTCTTGACTTGGTCGAAACCAAGCATGGGAAGGATTTGGAAGACCGACCATACATGCGTGTTGACCTTTGATGGTGTAGGCGCCCCGTATTCCGTTCCCTCATGAAAGCGCGTCCGGGCCACTCAATTTGGACCCGGTAAAGAGGAGTGGTCGAGATCGGTTTGCAGAAATCCCTTGCCGCAAAGGAGTTGGAAACCTGTGATTTCCTATTTTGGGCACGCGTTCCGGGCGACCAACATTGGTTGGTTTTGGTCGATCACACTACCGTGTAGGTGGTAGGTTGGTGTTCACACCTATACCGATTATCCCATGAAAACGTGATCTAAGCCATTGGATCATCCAGTGAAGTTGAGCGGTCGAGATCGGTTTAGGATTTGGGAGTGTAACCGCACGAGTTTGGGCGTGCGTTTTGGGTTGGCCAGGAATGATGTGCCTTGGCCGGACCGCAAGAGGAGGTAGATGGGCCCACGGTGGTCATGCTGGTATGACCTACCTTAGTTAATCCAATCTATGACCCTCCATTCGTCTTGCGGAGGAGAAGATGGACGCAGCGTGATGACTTGAAACCTAATTTTGGCTTTCAAAGCCGCGCGCCATGCTCTTTTGGGCGGACGGTTTTGTTGTAACCAGCCACGGTTGGCTTTGACCGATTGGCCAAGTGTGTAGGCGGTCACATGGTGATTGTGTCGACATGCTCCGGGCCCTTTGAGTCTACATCTACACCCTCCATCTATACCTGCGAAGATGGATGGTTGAGACCGTTTTTGCAAGCACATGTAATATGCCGCAAACCTAATTTAGGGTTTTCCGTCCATAATGCTTGGTATGGACGGTTTCTTGGCAAGCAAAGGCCAATGGTCGACCATGTGTTCGGTAGTGTGTATTCCATACCCTTGGGGGTGATGGAATTGATCTGTGGTCATCGAATCATGCTTGCGGAGTTGGATGACTAGCGATCGATCGTATTTGGCAAGGCTAAGGCCGTGTGTATTCCATACCCGTTGGGGGTGATGGAATTGATCTGTGGTCATCCAATCATGCTTGCGGAGTTGGATGATGCGATCAGATCGTATTTAGCGGCTAAGGCGTGTGTATTCCATACTGCTTGGGGGTGATGGAATTGATACGTAGTCATCCAATCATGCTTGCGGAGTTGGATGATCGCGATCGAATCATATCCGGAGATCGATCTGATCAAGTCGGATGCTCAATCGGGCTAGTATAACACACCGAGAGGCTCAATCGGGCTAGTATAACACACCGAGAGGGCTCGAGGCTAGTATAACACACCGAGAATCAGTCACGGGTATTATTTCGTACATGGATTCATTATAGTGCTTGAGGTTCGTGTTACTCTGTAAGAGTAACACTCGGTCGTCATGCCACACCGATAATGAGTACGGGAAATACAAAGGCCGATATGAAATTCACGGGAAGGGATTGTTCTTTGCATGCTCCGGCTGGAGGAATTTCATGTATTCACGAGAATGGGATTGTTGCTACATGCTCCATTCTTGGTGAATTAAGTGAGAGTCTCCATCACTTACAAACGGCTTTATCTTTTACAAGATGTCGGCATGATTTTTAAGTTACTTACAAATTTAACCTTAAACGAAAATCCACCATCAACATTAAGTCCCGCCCTAGCACATAATGGTTACATTATTGTGTGGTAGGCATGAGATATTGACGGACATATATGAGAAAGACGGGATAAAAGGAGTTTACCCGGAAGAGTGTTGGCCGAGCTAATTTCCCACGCCGTCAAGCTTGTATGGAATCTACTGTGGGGCCGGTTTCTTTCTTTGGGTATTCGAATCAAAAGAGGAAACCAAATAAGGGAGGAATCCTTCTTCTATTGGGATTCTTCTAAATTTTGTCTATAAAAGAGACAAGACCCTTTTCCTTTCCTCACGAATTTTTCTTTGTTGCTTCTTGCTCTACTTCCCGCAACTTGCCGGCCGCTTGTCACGGAGTCAGAAAACCACCGCCGTCCGTTGCGGAGTTGCTCCCGTCGACGTACAAGGTAGGTTTCGTTTTCTCTCTTCTTTTTTTTTTTTTTTTTTAACGGTCAAACCCTAGTTTTGTTAGGTAAATACCTTTTGTGAGACATATGCATGCTTAGCTTTCTCCACCATTTGGCTTGAATCCCGTAGACATGATTTCCACGAATAAAGAAAATCGTATGATGCATGCGGATGAATGAATGCGGGCCTGCCGTGTATGCCGGGCGTGGGTCTTGCTCACGCATGCTTGGCTGAAATTTGCATTGAACTTGAAATTTGTACCCGACTGAAACTTGCACGGTCTTGAAATCAATGCCGACCCGACTTGAAAGTTATCTGAGAACTTAAAATCAATACCATCCAAAACTTGTATGATGTTTGGACCGGCCATTGTGTGAGTTGTGTCTTGCCGTGTGTGACGTACAAGTTCTAACTTCTGTCTTTTATTTCATTGCGGTAGAAAAGAACTTCTGTTTCAACTCAAAAGAATCAAATGTAAGAGTTGATAATTGATTCCGGAAAAAGGTTCCTCCTCACCCATATCGAAACAATTCTTGTTTTGATGAAGAACAACTCGAAAGAAAGGGAAAGGGAGAAAATATTTTGGGCGGAAATTCCCAAAGAGAAACATGAACTATGTTTACGATACTCGTTGTAAGCTAGAAAAGCACTCGATACAACTAAGTTGTATCGAAATTGTGCACTCTTATCCTCTTTCGTTCTCTTAATTATGGATGGGAAAAGCACAATAAAACGAGAGCACATGTTTACGTGTGTGTTTGTTTATCGAGAAAATTTGTGTCATTTAATGGATGTCTGTCTAAAAAATGTTCATGTTTAACACGATCTTCCAAAAATAGGTTTTATTTAGAATTTTCAAATTTTAATAAACCTTCCAACATGAGAAGTTCGGACAAAGGAAACAGAATATATTCTTTTAATATTTTCGGTCCGAGAGTTTCTATTCTTAAAGAGAAACTATCTCTTGCTTGTATTATGAAACCTTGATCAATCCCTATTTAAATAACCGAGCATGCCTCCAATAACTCACAATGTCACAAAGGATAATAAGGAGGAAGCTCAAAAGGTTAAGGATTTTCAAGGAATCAATGCGAGAGAAGAAAAAAAGCATATCAAAAATCATGTCTCGATTATAATTCGATAGTTCGTTGGATCACAAGCCGAGTCATGTCTCTGTTGGCTTACAACTTACAAAATCCAACAAAACCAAGTAGATTCGTTACGATAGTATGATTAACTATATCCAAGGTTTTGAAGCCGAGAACCAATCTCATAATGACAGTTCAACATCAAGAATGGCTCAAAGAAAGAATTGATCAAACAAGAAGTGTTCTTCTTTGAACTCAAGGTTCTAATTGAAGAACTTGAAAAACGAGAAGTGGTTGCGGACAAGTCTCTTGAGACATGCTTCAAAAGTTTGAGTCTTTGATGAAATCTCGAAACAATAAGAGCACCACTATAAATTAAGTTATTTGTTGTAATACTTAATCCAGGAAAATAGACATCGGTTTTTGATTTCTTTCAATAATTGTATAAGGTCTATTTTGAATAAAACTATCTTATTTATGAATAAAATTATTTTTCTATAATTTTTCTTGTGATAGTTTTTCGATTACATAGCATGTGCTTAAATGCTTTATATTATTGCTATGTGTTTATGGGATGTTTAGTTTCGGTTTCATAACCTTAATATTCGATCTCATATAGTGTGAACCCTTATGGTTTGGGTAACTTTTTTGGTTTAGCGGGATTAAGTTCTATCCCATGTTGGTAGGCTTTATCAAAGGATCATAAGGGGTTCCGATTGAAACTCATGTGTGAAAAAGTCACAATATGTTGAATCGTTTGGTTTAGCATAAAAGCATATGTGTTTCGGGTTTTCATCTTTTGCTATGCATTAGTTAAAACCGATTCAACCTTTCTCTGGTAAAGGTTGTTGTTGTTCTTTTGTTCTTGCGGGAGGATGACAACATAAATGGGGGAGAGTTCTAACTTGAACTTGCGCTTAATGATATATATTTGGGGAGAAGAGGATGCGGAATTTGAGGTAACGAATTTGTTAGTTAATCGTTTTCCTGTTTAAGAAAAGCCTGATTTTATTGCATATATTTTGCTTTTGCTAACAAAATTTCGGTACAATTGATGTTTATTCCAATATTTGTGTATGGATGTGTGTGTGTGATTCAATTGTTTTCGTTTGAGAAAAACTATTGTTATCTTTCTTTATTGTTTGGTATCAATTGTTTAGGCTTAACGAAATTAAGGTGCAATTGCAGTGCTTTAATGTCTATGTTTGTTTCAATTACTTCCGGTTGAGATAAATAATTATGCAAGTTGATTTATTTGGTTTGTATGAATTGTTTATGGCTTAACAAAGGTTTTCGGGATCATTTGTTTAGTCCAATTCAATTTCGGATAAGAGAAACTAAGTTAATTCGGATCTTAGTTAGACTTATAAAAGTGTTGGATTCGGTTATTCAAGTCTAATCGAATGCATTAACAAGAAATACTAGTTAACTAACCTAGTACTTATCTTCTTTAAAGTGAAAGGTCTAAGTTATTTTTCGAATAATTAGAACCCGATGAGAAAAATAGAGTTAATTAAGTCTTTATTTTGGCCTTATCAAACAAGCGATTGTATTTGTGCAATCGGTTTAGCAAAAGAACTAAGGTGCTTAGTCAATTTTTAATTTGCTAAACTATTAGAGAAAATTGCTTCGGGCAATTGTTTCCTTAGTAACATATCAAAACAAAATTACTTTGTAGTTTCGGTTTGATATTGGTTATCTAAAATGGCGTGTGGAACCCTCATGCTTAACTCTTATAGGTTGCAAGTCTTTTGAGATTTGTAAGATCCTTTCGGTTTGTCCTTTATTTGCTCATACCTTTGTCATTTTGTGACAAAAAGGGGGAGAAATATATGGACTAAACAAGTGATTTGGTATCACTAAGGAAAGGACAATGGTACTTAAACGTTATATCTAACGAAAGAGTATAGCATAGACTAAGGGGGAGTAACATATCATATTGACACTTGTGTTTATCTTAACTACAAAGGGAATAACAAAGACGTGCGGATTGAAAATCTACCTATCTAACCTTTAGGGGGAGTATTAGCTTTATTATTATAATGTCAACATCGACATTTGTGGATTGAATATATACAGGTTATTGTGCTGTTGAAACTTGGAATCAAGCGTATGTATAATGAATTCTTGTAATTTGTTTATCCATATGATGTAAGAGTTTTGTCACTAAAATTGACAAAGGGGGAGATTGTTAGAGCATAGCTCGGTTGAACTCACCAAGCGTTGGTATGTCAAGTTTGGTTGTCATATTTTAGTGAACCAAAACTCATTTAAAGAGTTGCTTGATTATTTACTAGAGTCAACTTCGTATAGGTTAGCTAGAAAGTTATTAGGATATGAGACATACAAGTATTACTCTCGAAGACTTGAAGAATGTAAAGAAGTAAAGAGCTGGCAACGACGACAACATCCTTCCTATTGAGGTTAGTAATATTTTGACTTGAAATGTTTTCATTCCTAACGTATCTTTCAAGTCGTGCTATATTGAAAACATAACTGCGAAGCTGTGAATGATTATACTCAAGTTAGACGTAGTATTTAGGAATTATAATACGAAGTATAATGCCTATCTTTTGAACTTCGTATATAAGACATCGACATTTGTGGAGCCGTCTATTCGGAGAGGAAAGTACCCTAATTAGGCGAAATCTCTTACGACCGCTCGTTTTAAAGACTTCTTTGGGATTCGGAAGCTCTCCAGTATCGTTCGTGGGAAACTAGATAATTGCGCTTATTATTAGTTTTCGATTGATTTGATTGACTAACGGTTGTTGAACTTTGATTGCACCTAGTTTGTTTATGCTTGAGAATCTTCTCTTCGATATAAAATTCACTCAAATTAGATCGAAGTTTTGACGAGGATCTTTAGACTGTTTGTAAATCTAAAGACTTCTTGTGATAATTCATTGTTAACGGACTCAGTTCATTGTGTGATTTGTCACAAGAGATTCAAATTGATTACTGCAGGGTGTTTATTGAAGATCTAAGAAGATTTGAAGACAAAGAAGATTTCTTATTTAAGTTCATAATCTTTGGTGTGCACAAAACTTGATTGGCTGGGGATCCAACTATAATCGGTTTATCTTTTAATAGATAGGATTGATTATTTGTGTAGATCGGCATCAATACATTTCTTTGTGATTTATAGTATTGATTGCATAGTCTAAACAATTACTTTGGTAGTTGTTAAATAGATTGATCTAAGAACCCGACAAAGGAGTTTATTGGGATAAACGGAAGAGCCTTTTGTCAAACTCATATCACGTTGTTTGAAAAGAGTTGTTACCGAACAAATTTGTTTATTGTTCCTTTACTGTTTGGAATATGAACCAAAGGAATTTTTCCAAGTGCGTGACTTATTGCAAGTTGGAGGCGCAGGGATGCATACAGAACTAGGTGAACTATAGGTTTAGTTGCTTGGTCTCAACTATACGAAGTTAGTTTAGATTTTGTATAGCGGCTAATCCTCAAAGTATTCAGTGCGGACAAGGTCCTGGGGTTTTCTCGCATTTGCGGTTTCCTCGTTAACAAAATCTTGTTGTGTCTTTTACTTTTCTATTTCCCACATTATAATTGTTTTTATTATAATTAAAAGTAAAATACACAAACGTTAATTCTAATTACTTGATAGCAATCCTATTGTGTTTGGTTAATTCTCGAACCTATTATCAAGTAATCATACTTCGATTGTTGTATTGTCTCGATCTCGTATCCATGCACGATCACACGAAGTGTGTACCGATTAGTTGTATTTTCCCGAATCAGTCCATAGACAATCACTTTCGGAGAAAGGACTTATATGTGGAAAAGTTTTATATTGACGTATATTTAGGTACCCTCGTCTTTTCAAGTTCTCAAAAAGGATAAGTACATACACTCGAGAATTCTTTAACACATACCAAACATAGTTGCCAGCCTTAAATAAATAGATCTGACTAGATTTGAAAAGATTTTCACATCTAATGTGTTGTTGTGTTTCAAAGATTCTTTGGGAAGAATTGATCTACTAGATCAGGTATCAGAAAATACTTTAGACAAGTACACTTATCTTGTTTACACAAGTTGTTATAAGAAAACTTCTCTACACATGAAGATAATAAAATATATTTTAGGTAGATTGTGTATTCTCTCTATATTGAATAAGAGATAAGATATATTTACAGGATACACTATGCCCAGGTACTTGTGCTTTCTTACATCAAAAGATCGGGAATTGTAAGGATGCACTTTCCAACACAATTAAGCGTTGGGATGAGAAGCACCTTTCTCACCGAGTAACTTTTGTGGAATTTCTTCCTCCTTGTATTTAGAGACACGATCATGTTCCCTTGTGTGGGTTTCGGATTCATCCTATTTATCATGAATATTGCGTGATGTTATATCCTTGATTATATCTTGTGCCAAGAATGGTATGTTATTTGAATTCGAACCAGTGTGATCTTGATCTCGCCATTAAACAAAGTTGTAAATGTCTTTTGTTCAAAACATTCTATATGTCCCTTTAAAGGTATTCATTCCCACGTTGAAAATGTTTTCTAAACACTTGTCAAGGTATACCTTTCGACATGTCTCTGTAAGAAGATCTTCTATAAGGATTTTGTTCCTAATTTGTGAATGCTCAAGGCGTTTGAGTAAGAATTTCACACTCTGAAGTTTGTTGATATACTTCATTTCCCAAGGCCAATTTTGTTCCAAATAATCTACTAGATTACTTTGAAGACCGAGTGTTTCTCGCTTTCCTTCACAGATTCTTACATTTAATTGAACAATAAGTACTAGGACATCATCTAGGTTGTCAATGGTTTTTCTTCTTACAATAATTTTCAACATGTTTGAAAAACCTTTCCAACATTTTACGAAATTCACATTTGGACAAACCAAAGTGAATCAAATCTATTTTCTCTTTTTAGAAACAGTAAGATTTTCCACTAATGATTGGAGTCGGATCCAAAACATGTTCCTTTGTTTTTGGATTCATTCTTTTCTGATCAGAATCCTGATCCTTAATCAAGTTATCAGTCTTAGATTTTTTTCTTGATTTTCGAAAATATTTATGAGACCAATTTCCATTAACCTTTTCTGACACGATATTCTCATTATCTTGATGAACGTTAACTGAGTTCTTCATAAATTTAGCTTTGCTTTTCTTATTTTGACTCATTTCTTATAGGTTGGATCGTACCAAACACAGATTGTTAGATCTTTTCGTGTTTGCCTGCTCTGATACCAATTGAAAAGACGAGGGTACCCAAATATACCACAATCTTAAACTTTTCCACCTATAAGTCCTCTTACCGAAAGTGATTGTCTATGGACTGAGTCGAGACAATAAAACTAATTAGTATTCACACTTTGTGTGATCGTCTATGGATACGAGATCGAGACAATACAACAATCAAAGTGTGATTACTTGATAATAGGTTCGGACTTAGCCAAACTCTATAGGATCACTATCAAGCAATCTGAGTTAACGTTTGTGTAATTTACTTTTTCAATTATAATAAAAAAAAATTATAATTACGGAAAACAAAAGTAAATGACACGAAGAAGATTTTGTTAACGAGGAAACCGCAAATGCGAAAAACCCACGGGACCTAGTCCAATCAATACTCTCAGAATTAAGCCGCTATACAAAATCAAACCAACTTCGTATAGTTGAGACCAAGCAACTAAACCTATAGTTCACCTAGTTTCTTCAGTATCCTTGCGCTTCTGACATTCGATAAGTGCACGCCCTAGAACAATTCCTTTGGATCAATTCCAAACAGTATAGGGACAACAAATCTGTTCGGTAACAACTCAATTCAATCTCGGTGATATGAGTTAGACAAAGGCTCTTCTGTTTAATCCAATAAACTCCTTTGTCGGGTTTAGATATATCTATCCAACAACTACAAAAGTAGCAGAGTTTAGATATTGCAATCGAATATAGAATCTACCAAGATACTATATAGTGATGCCGATCTACGTAACTAATAAATCAAATATATCAAAGATAAACCGATTATAGTTGGATCCCAGCCTATCAAGTTTTGTACACACAAAGATTATGAAACCAATAAGAAATCTTCTTTGTCTTCAAATCTTCTTTAATCTTCAATAAACACCTGCATCACCACAACTTGAATCTCGTGTGATCAATCACGCACAGAACGGAGGCTGTTAACAATGGATTATCACAAGACGTCTTTAGATCTACAACAGTTCCAAAGATCCCGTCGACACTTCGATATAGTTTGAGTGAATCTTATATCATAAGAGAAGATTCTCAAGAATGAACAAACTAGGTGCAATCAAAGTTCAACAACCATTAGTCAATCAAATCAAATCGAAAACTAATAATACTGCAATTACCTAGTTTCCCACCAACGGTACTCGTAGAGTTTCTTGATCCCACAGAAGTCTTTAAACGAGCGGTCGTAAGAGATTTCTCCTAATTAGGGTACTTTCCTCTCCGAATAGACGGCTCCACCAGTAACAACACAACAGGGTAGTTTTGCTGGTTCTTAAAATAGTTTTCTCAAAATGTAAACTTGGGTATTTATAGACCAAGGAAGTTTAATCACCAAAGAATTTCCAAAACCGAAATATTCTTAAGATATGCAATAAATGCCCAAATCGTTTTTCATAATTCCTGGAAATGCTCTGTCCAATATTAACTGAAATCTCACTAGATAATCTCCAATTAGTAAATGCACATTACCAATTTTTATTTTCCAGAGATATGCATTTTAATTGCTAGTAATTAAAAGAATATAAATTAATAACCTTAAATAAAAGATTCTCAATTTATTTCGGTCCGGGATCTCCTTGAGTTATTAAGGAATATCTTTGAATAATAAAAGATAAGAGTTACTGAACATGTTCAAAGTATGTCGACATCTTTTTCTTTGTAAATCCTTTTTCATATTTACAATCTTGGAACCGATTATACCACACTTCCAAACAAGCTTAGAATTGGTTCATCTGACTTCCAAGAACTATATGATTGATCAAATATCAATACACTAATCATGGGTTTACTGGTTCTACCAAACACAAGGATCGGTTCTACCTTAATATGGTTCTTGGGACCGTTACACATCGCTTACCGTGATCGGTTACGTCAATTACCGAGAACGATTACCATATTCTCATGATATTACTTGTGATCGGTTACACTAGTCACTAGGATCGGTTACACTAATTACTGTGGACCGGTTCGCCAATTACAAGGATCGATTATAACTCTTTTGTGATCGGTCATACCAATTACCAGGATCGGTTACACCAATTATAAATATCGATCATACCATCTAAGGTGATTACTTAGGATTAGTTACACTAATAAAAGTCATACCAATACATAAGTCAGGCATTGCGACTACATAACAAGTTATGATCGGTTTTACTAACTCACACATATTGGTAATCCAAAGATATGCAATGAATAACAATACCAATAAGCCTAGCGATTTCCCTTTCGATTCATAAAACAAGTTCATGAATGTACTTCCTTTAAACAAATGTAAACATTGTTTCCTAAAATGAAATCTTCACCTTTACCCATACACATAATCACAATAGCATTCATACGATTATGTTGATGTCTTATATACTGAAGTTCGAAAGATAAGCGTTATACTTCGTATTCTAATTCCTTAACACTATGTTTACTAGAGTATAATCATTCATGGCTTCATGATTATGTTTTCAATATAGCACGACTTGAAAGATACGTTAGGAATGAAACAGTTTAATTCACAATATTACTAACCTCAAGAGGAAGGATGATGTCGTCATGTAGCTTGTTACTTCTTCACATTCTTCAAGTCTTCGAGTAATACTTGTATGTCTCATAATCCTAATCTTTCTAGCCTAAGCTATACGAAGTTGTCTCTAGTAAATAATCAAGCGACTCTTTAATTGAGTTTTGATTCACTAAAATATGACAACCAAACTTGACATACCAATGCTTGGTGGGTTCAACCGAGCTATGCTCTAACAGCTTTTCATTGGTACACCATTAGAAAGCTTGCAACTTGACTTGAATGATGGATTGCTCTATGGTAGCCATTTTGTTGTTAAATGAAATATCATTGCGAGCTTTCCACACCTTCCAAGCTATAGCCGCTGGAATTCTAGTCCAAAGTTGTTTTCTGCAAGGTGATAGAGATCGTCTTTTCCATCGATTGAGTATATAATCGACGCAGTTAGGCATCCTCCAATTAGCTCCCCAATTATTAAGCAAATTTGTTTAGTGTAATCGTATTGGATAATAATATGGGAAGTAGTCTCGCTTTTTTTTTAGCACATAAATAGCAAACATCTTGAAAGTCGGGCCTTCTATGTGCCAAAGAAACTAAGTGTTGGCATCCTTTTTGTGTAAGACCGCCATAAGAAGAATGTCATTTTATAATTTGGAGACCAAATCCTAGGATTTGTATCTTCGTTTTCGATCATGGAATAACAAGATTGAACAGATAATCACCTGATTTTGTAAGGGTCCATGTTGTTGCATCGATGCCATTGTGCACCTTAGTTGGTTCCAGTTTGGTATAAGGTCAATCACGTCGTTAATCTGAACGCTGGTGAGCCTTGTTTGTATGCCAAGATTCCAGTTCGTGGAGTTGTTGCTGAACTCAATGCTCTCTGCTACTGTCTTACCCTTGCTTATAGATATGGCATATAAGTTTGCCTAAGTCTCCTTTAACGTGTTATTCTCGAGCCATTTTCTTCCCGAAATAAATGGTGGCGCCATCTCCTAAGTTAATAGTTACACCTTGTTTATAAACTTGCAGATGGTTATAAATTTCCTTCCAAACACTTACCATGTAACTGCCTTTAGGAGCTTTTGTTTCTCCATTGTGGTTCGAAGTTCCGTACTTAGTAGCAAAGGATATTCTCCAAAGCGCTTCAGGTTCAACATTAAATCTTAACCACCATTTTGTCAAAAGGGCTTTGTTCATACTTTTGAGTCTCTTGATCCCTAGTCCTCCAATTCTTTTCGGTTTGCAAACCTTTTTCCATTTAACCGGATGAATAAACATCTCCATCTTTCACCAAATCCCATTAACTTGAACATTTCATCCAAGAATTCCCAATTTACATGATTAAAAGATATTTCAGAATCAACCTTGCACAAAAGGCCAGACTTTCCACCTATTAGTTTTGAGTCAATCTATACATCGTCAAGAATTTGTCTCGTTTTTACAAAAGCAGATTAATGTTGAGACATAATTGAAGGAAGAATAAATTTAAATTTTTCTGCAAGAATTTCAAAAAGAATGTTTTGTAACCAAGCTAATTGCCACAGATCCTTGATTTCTTCAATAGTATTTTTCTTAAAAATTAAAGCAATGAAGGAATTTTTCGTTCTCCGATTCAACAAGCACCTATGTTGTAGACTTTTTAAATACATTTCAGAAAATTTTCTTTAAATATCCTGCATAATAAATAGAAATCGACGGGAAAACTATATAGACCTGGTATGTTACCCTCTTGCATACACCTATTTTTGTGGATTCAAATTGATGATTGATTTTCTTAAAAGTTAGAGATAATCACATTTCTTGAAAAAATTGTCCAAGAGCCGCAGAAATTATTCAGAAAGGTGAAAGTCACGCCTTCCTATCGACTGATTATTACTTCAGTTGAACATCATCTTCAGAAGGCAGGGGTGGAGCCAAGGGTTGACTAACCCTGACTCTAGCCCCCCTAAAATCTCCAAAACCATTAAAAAGCCCTTGGTTTTGTAATACATTTTAGATTTAGTCCACCTAATTTTAAAATTTAGCCCATTAATATATGATCAATATTTTTCTAGTCCCCTTCTTTTTCAAAGTCTGGCTCCGCCACTGTCAGAAGGTCAAACAACAACAACAAGTGGGAGTGGAACATAGATAATAGTTAACAGCACGTTAAAAACCTTTATTGCGTCTCCCAAGTGTAGATGTGATGAGGAGACAAGTCAACCAAGGATAACATGTTCACTCCAGCCTTGCCTTTCGCAGAGGGTAAAGGCCCTTAATTCTTAAACATGTTCGAATAAAGTCAATTGTCAAGAACTCTAAGCAATGTTTTCTCGACAATCAAGATGGTCGAGTTAGTATCTCAAATTCTGAATTAGGGTGTGTTGAATGTTCACACGATCACAAAATCAAGAGAAAATGGGTCATTTGTCCAAAAAAATTTAAAACACGGTTTAAATGGACAAGTAAAAAAAAGTACGGGTGAAATAGCCAAAAAAAAATAGCAAGGATGAAATTGTATTCATCCTGGCTTATACTTAAAAAATAGCAAGGATGAAACTGGATACATCGTGTGTAAAATAAAAATAAGAAAAAAATATTTGAAAATGGACAGGATGAAACTGGTTACATCCTGCCTATTTTTAAATTTTTGTCCATTTAAACAGTATCTTTTTAATTTTTGGCTATTTAAACAGCAAAACTAGTGACAAAACCCCTAGGTGAACAAACTAGTGATAGGAAAAAACCGGTCAAATTATTTTTAACAAATAAAAACCGTTTGATAAAAAAGTGGCACAAAAACCCCAAGTCAAATAATAATGAACAAATTTAGTTTTTGTTACTTAAAAAAAACCCAAACATACCCTTTTTACCTTTTCTTCTTCTCCTCCTTCTTCTTCTCTCGTTTTTTTTCTTTCTTCCATCTCCTTCGCCCCACCATTTTCACCACCAACAGCAACAATAAACCTCCACGAACACCAGCAGCAACACCTCCGTCTCCTACATGAACATCAGATCCGCCACCATTAACATCATCATCACCTCCGTCTCCTCCATTAACACCATCATCAGATCCGCCACCATTAAAATCATCATCACCTCCATTAAAATCATCATCACCTCCGTCTCCTCCATTAACACCATCTTCACCTTCTTCATCTCCATCTACTGATTTTCCATCAACAACACCGCCTCCTCTTATTTTTGTTTTTTCCCACTAGTACATCAGATCCGCCACCAACACTACTTCTGCCTCCTCCTTTTATCATCTAAAACCACCACCAATACCTTCAAATCAACCACCAACAACACCTCATCTACAATCAACACCGGTACTTTCGGATCTGCTCCAAACAACACCTCTGCCTCCTCATTCAATCCTCTACAATCACCACCACCACCTTATGATGTTTCATCACCAGCAAATGATGGTACATCTTCAATGTCGAAATCAATATTGTATTGGGAAATGACAGATTTATGATGAAACCAAAATTGGTTTAACAAGTGCAATTGAGTTCAAATGAGCTCATAGATGAAATTCAAGTTGTTGATTGTTGAATCGAAGATGGGTAATGACCAGAACTTGAAGTTCGGATGGTGAAGTTAGGGTTTCTCAATTTGTGTCTGAATGGGTATGAGTTTGCTGGTGAAGTTGATGAAGAATTAAGGTTAGTATTGAAGGTGGAGATTCAAATAAAGAAGGCTCACAGGTGAAACTGAACTGGAATGAAGAATTGCAAACATGGTGAAGCCAAGAAGGTTCAAGGAGCTGTATGAGCTAGTTGTTGTTGGTGCCTGGCTCAACAGTGCAGAAATGAAGCTTTTAGAGCAATTGCAGGTGTTGATTTTGATTTCATCATTTTTTTCATCATTTTTTTCAGTTTGGTTTCATCATTTTTTGGTGAAACCAATTTTGGTTTCATCATTGAATCTGTGTTGGTGAAATGACAATATGTGGAAAAATGATGAAACCTAATTAGGTTTCATCTAGTTTTGGTGAAACCAATTTTGGTTTCATCATTTTTTTCTGTTTGGTTTCATCATTTTTCTGTTTGGTTTCATCATTTTTCAGTTTGGTTTCATCATTTTTTTTTTCTGGTCGGTGGTGGTGGTCGGCGATAATGATGGTGTTGCTGCTGGTGGTGTTTGGCGACAGTGGTGGCATGTGGTGGTGGTCGGCGGTGTCGCGGTGGTGGTTTTCGGGGATGGTGGTGGTGGCGATGTATTGGTTGGCGGCGGTGGTGGTGGTGGCGAGGTGGTAGTGGTGGTTGGCGACGGCGGCGACGCGGTGGTAATTATCGGTGGTGGTGGCGGTGGTGGTGGTGGTGGCGAGGTGGTCGGTGGTGGCCCGGACAAAGGTGGTTCTGCTGCTGGTGTTATTTTATGGTGGTGATAATATAATAGAAATTGGGGTGATTTAAAATTAAAGGTGGGGTTGTTTTTGTTTTTATTGGGGTGATTTAAATTAGAAGGCTAATATAGACAGTTTATGTTAAATGGGGTTTTTGTGAACAATTTGTTTTGTTGGAGTTTTTGTATATGGATAATGACACCCTTGGGGTTATAACTCGCGCGCCGTTTAAACAGTATCAAAACCTAAGTGTCTTTTCACCCAGAAATTGTTGATTTTGGTCTTTTTGACCAATTTTGTGCAAAATCAATTATAGGGTACGCGAACTTACGATCATCTTACTAATCTTACTAATATAAAGAAAAGAGGTAATTGTTTGGTGAAGCCTTTTCACATGACAATAATACTCCCATTAACTAAGCTTTTAGTTAATATTTGTATATATTTGCCATTGTTTTAAAAATAGATCAAAAAAATTAAAACTTAGATATCTTTAAAAATACACATCGGATTTTTGCAAAATTAATATATTTGGAAAGCTCTTTAAATTATGGGTTATTTTGTTTTTGGTACTTAAGTTTTGACCAACTTTGCTGTTTGGTCTAACATTTGTCCAGCTTGGTGTTTGGTACTTGGAAATCACGTTGACCCACGTTGACTCGGTTAACTTTTGACTTGCTTAGTAATTATTAAAAATATTATATAAAATCTAATTGATACCGTTCATTGTTATATCCTTCCACTTTACAAATATTGACGAAAAATATGTCACCGTTTCGTCTAATGATTTCTCTCAATCGTCAGTCACCTCCACCAAAACCCATTGTACTGGAAAAACAACCGAAATCTCAGAACACACTTTACACTTCTGTAAATTGATGCTCAAATTAAAACCCCCAAATCCCCAATCAAATCAAGTGTAGCAACCTCATTACATCTGTATACCATTGATTTTTGTTGAGATTTCTAATTCAAAACTAACCCACCGCTCATAATCCTTCACCGATTCTCAGCAGTCGCTATATTCACCATTGAGCTATAAAAATCAATGGAAGTAAGCTAGGTTCTTTCCTATTGATGTACGGATATAAAATAAGAATTCAAAAACAACCAAAGCTTCATTAAATTTGTTAACACATCATCACTATCAACATCATCAGATCCCTTTCTTCAACTAATTTTTCACTTTAATTTCACCCAAAATCCATTTTGAACCCAAATACCAATGTTTCTGCTCTTGTTTTCAATCCAAACCAAATTCTTACCCAAGTTCCTTCCCCATCATAACTATGGGTCACTGAACTTGGATTTGTAAAGAAACTGTTACTCGGGCATTTTCTCAAACGGTTCATAAGCGTCTTGCTAACTGGAAACTTGGATTCACACACAACCATCTCTCCTAACCTTAACAGAATTCATCTATACCCATCAATTCAACCACAATCCTTAATCTCTTTGATTAGATCACCACCTTTATTTTTTGGGTTTTTCTCTTCTTACTTGTAATTGATAGGAGGAGAAGAAGGTTTGCTTTTGACAGAATGATCAATTGATTCAGTTTGGGTTTGATGGCTATAAGCTAGGGTTAGAAACGAAAGTTGTATTTGGGGAGATGTAATTTTGGTAGATGAGATTTTGAGGAAACAATAAAAAGGGTTTTCTAGAGAGATTGACTTGATTTGGGGATCTGCTTCTTCAATTGGGGTTTTCAATTGGTTTTTTAGTTGAATCTGTTCATGGGGTTATGCTAAGAGAAAGAGGAATTGATTGGATTTGGGTGAGAATAGAAGATGGCTTGGCAAGGAAAAATAAACGGAGAAAGTGAGATAGCGTGACGGTGTTTCTCTGGAGAGAAAAAGAAAGTGATGGTGGTGCTGGCAGAAGGGTTCTAGGAGGAAGAATTGGGATTTCTTTCTTTTGAAAGAATTAGGGTTAATGAATGAATAAGGGTGTAATAGTAAATTTATTTAATAATTCTATTTTATTTAAATCTTTTAATAAATTGTTAACAGAAGTCAACTTATAAGATGGTCAACCCTAGGTCAACGTGATTTCCAAGTACCAAACACCAAGTCGGACAAATGTTAGACCAAACAAAGAAAGTTGGTCAAAACTTGAGTACCAAAACAAAATAACCCTAAATTATCTACGTAATGAGTACAAACAAGGATATTCAATTTTTATTTTAAATTTTTTTTTCTTCTATTATTATCAAATTTGGTGTTGTTAAAAGAATTCAATTCAAGCATGTGCATTGCACATGTGGCCTTACTAGTATATATTAATATAAAGAAAAGAGGTAATTGTTTGGTGAAGCTTTTTCACATGACAATAATACCCCCATTAACTAAGTTTTTAGTTAATATTTGTATATTTACAGGAATGCCATTGTTTTAAAAATAGATAAAAAAAAATTACAACTTAGATATCTTTAAAAATACACATCGGATTTTTGTAAAATTAATATATTTGGAAGGCTCTTTAAATTATCTACGTAATGAGTACAAACAAGGATATTAAATTTTTATTTTAAGATTTTTTTTTTCATTATTATCAAATTTGGTGTTGTTAAAATAAATCAAATTCAAGCATGTGCATCGCACATGTGACCTTACTAGTGGGTATAACTGTAAGATGGTAAAACTTTTTGAAGTGCATCCTAATAATCTTATTTTCTCAAAGTTTGTTGCATAAGACTAATTGACAAAGAACACACTATTACTATTGATGTGTGTTACCACAAACCAAACGGGCGAGGATATGAAACTTGTTGTTTACCTATGGCCGTATAGGAGAAACCATGGAGTCCATGGTTTCCCAAATTCTTGGGATATTGTTAATTAGGTCTGCTTCTGTCATATGTACACATGATCTGTGTCGGTGACTCGGTGCACATGTTCAAAACCCTACTCCCATGACTTACCGTTATCGGTTATATCCAACCGTTATTAAACTGGTACCCACCCACTCAGAGTAGTCAGTTCATCCCATTTCTCCATATGAACCAAACTTATATTTCTTTTTATATGGAAATATTGAAATTTTTTGAGACAACATCTCCTTAATTCAGTCAACAAGAACTTCTGCATGTTCAGCAAAAGAATGAAAGAAAAATAACATGGACAACTACACTTCCCGAGATGAAATTGTATGTTAAAGATAATATAAAATCACCAGGTAAGTTAATCTATATATTCAAACCCTAGGGCTAAGAGTAATCACCCCTAATTAGGATTAGGTTTTACGTATTCGATGATAGGTCTTTAGAATTAAGAATATCAACTTGTGAATGGCACCTTTAAATTATGAGATCATCGTCAGTATCAAACACAAAACGCAACTCAAGTAAAAATACTCCATTGAATGTAATAAGTCGGGTATCATTGTTCATCGAACTAAACAAATGTTTAATCACATAGGAAGGAATCAGAAAAATGAAATCCAAAGAGCATCTTAAGTCACTCTAAATGAAAAGTTTACATAATTTAGTTTGTTGCTTTTTGATGATAAAAACAAAACTTTTAACGCGTTGATTACCTAAGCCTCAATCAAAAAAGTCCTCATCCAGTCAAATACGCGATTAATAATTTGTCTGCAAATATAATTTATGTAATACGTAATGCTTGTACTGCTTATGTCGGAGAAAATGAGTTTTAAATTAAAAGGTTTTATGGTCTTGGTGTGGTTTGATCTAATGATATTAGGGTCTAAGGATACTCACTCATTTTTGGGTGAATGAAGTGGAACCTTTAGTCCCACATTGTGGAAAACTAAAGAGGAGCTCCACTATATAATCATACACTTATGTATGAATTGTAAAACGTGGGTGGAGCAGGTGGGTAAAAAATACATATTTTTACCCATGCGATATGCGTATGCCATGCACCAAGTCCTTTTTCTACACAAATTTATTTTTGTGGGTGGGTAAAAATACATATTTTTTGCCCATGCGATCCCATGCACCAAGTCCTTTTTTCTACACAAATTTATTTTTTTTTGGGTGGGTAAAAATACATATTTTTGCCCATGCGATATGCTTGGCGTATGCCATGCACCAAGTCCTTTTTTTTTCTACACAAATTTATTTTTGGCGAGAGCGGATGGGTAAAAATATGTATTTTTTACCCATGCGATATGCGCGTATGCCATGCACCAAGTCCTTTTTTCTACACAAATTTATTTTTGTGGGTGGGTAAAAAATACATATTTTTTGCCCATGCGATATGCGCGTATGCCATGCACCAAGTCCTTTTTTCTACACAAATTTATTTTTGTGGGTGGGTAAAAAATACATATTTTTTGCCCATGCGATATGCGCGTATGCCATGCACCAAGTCCTTTTTTTCTACACAAATTTATTTTTGTGGGTGGGTAAAAAATACATATTTTTTGCCCATGCGATATGCGCGTATGCCATGCACCAAGTCCTTTTTTCTACACAAATTTATTTTTGTGGGTGGGTAAAAAATACATATTTTTTGCCCATGCGATATGCTTGCGTATGCCATGCACCAAGTCCTTTTTCTACACAAATTTATTTTTGTGGGTGGGTAAAAAATACATATTTTTTGCCCATGCGATATGCGCGTATGCCATGCACCAAGTCCTTTTTTTCTACACAAATTTATTTTTTTTTGCCCAGGTGGCCATGTAAAAATTTATTTTTGTATTTATTTTTGCCCATGCGATATGCGCACCAAGTATGCCATGACCAAGTCCTTTTTCTACACAAATTTATTTTTGTGGGTGGGTAAAAATACATATTTTTGCCCATGCGATATGCGCGTATGCCATGCACCAAGTCCTTTTTCTACACAAATTTATTTTTGTGGGTGGGTAAAAATACATATTTTTGCCCATGCGATATCTTGTATGCCATGCACCAAGTCCTTTTTCTACACAAATTTATTTTTGTGGGTGGGTAAAAATACATATTTTTTGCCCATGCGATATGCGCGTATGCCATGCACCAAGTCCTTTTTTCTACACAAATTTATTTTTTGTGGGTGGGTAAAATACATATTTTTTTGCCCATGCGATATGCTTGCGTATGCCATGCACCAAGTCCTTTTTCTACACAAATTTATTTTTGTGGGTGGGTAAAAAATACATATTTTTTGCCCATGCGATATGCGCGTATGCCATGCACCAAGTCCTTTTTTATACACAAATTTATTTTTGTGGGTGGGTAAAAAATACATATTTTTTGCCCATGCGTGGGTGGGTAAAAATACATTTTTTTTTGCCCATGCGATATCTTGCCATGCACCAAGTCCTTTTTCTACACAAATTTATTTTGTGGGTGGGTAAAAATATGTATTTTTGCCCATGCGATATGCGCGTATGCCATGCACCAAGTCCTTTTTTCTACACAGATTTATTTTTGTGGGTGGGTAAAATACATATTTTTGCCCATGCGATATCTTGGCGTATGCCATGCACCAAGTCCTTTTTTCTACACAAATTTATTTTTGTGGGTGGGTAAAAATACATATTTTTTGCCCATGCGATATGCGCGTATGCCATGCACCAAGTCCTTTTTTCTACACAAATTTATTTTTGTGGGTGGGTAAAAATACATATTTTTGCCCATGCGATATGCGTATGCCATGCACCAAGTCCTTTTTTCTACACAAATTTATTTTTGTGGGTGGGTAAAAATACATTTTTTTTGCCCATGCGATATGCGCGTATGCCATGCACCAAGTCCTTTTTCTACACAAATTTATTTTTTGTGGGTGGGTAAAAAATACATATTTTTTGCCCATGCGATATGCGCGTATGCCATGCACCAAGTCCTTTTTTCTACACAAATTTATTTTTGTGGGTGGGTAAAAAATACATTTTTTTTGCCCATGCGATATGCACCAAGTCCTTTTTCTACACAAATTTATTTTTGCCATGCACCAAGTCCTTTTTTCTACACAAATTTATTTTTGTGGGTGGGTAAAAATACATATTTTTTACCCATGCGATTTATTTTTGCGCGTATGCCATGCACCAAGTCCTTTTTTCTACACAAATTTATTTTTTGTGGGTGGGTAAAAAATACATATTTTTTGCCCATGCGATATGCGCGTATGCCATGCACCAAGTCCTTTTTTATACACAAATTTATTTTTGTGGGTGGGTAAAAATACATATTTTTTGCCCATGCGATATATGCCACCAAGTCCTTTTTCTACACAAATTTATTTTTTGTGGGTGGGTAAAAATACATATTTTTTGCCCATGCACCAAGTCCCTTTTTTCTACACAAATTTATTTTTGTGGGTGGGTAAAAATACATATTTTTTGCCCATGCGATATGCGCGTATGCCATGCACCAAGTCCTTTTTCTACACAAATTTATTTTTGTGGGTGGGTAAAAATACATATTTTTTGCCCATGCGATATGCGCGTATGCCATGCACCAAGTCCTTTTTTTTCTACACAAATTTATTTTTTGTGGGTGGGTAAAAATACATATTTTTTGCCCATGCGATATGCGCGTATGCCATGCACCAAGTCCTTTTTTCTACACAAATTTATTTTTGTGGGTGGGTAAAAAATACATATTTTTTGCCCATGCGATATGCGCGTATGCCATGCACCAAGTCCTTTTTTCTACACAAATTTATTTTTGTGGGTGGGTAAAAAATACATATTTTTTGCCCATGTATGCCATGCACCAAGTCCTTTTTTCTACACAAATTTATTTTTGTGGGTGGGTAAAAAATACATATTTTTTGCCCATGCGATATGCGCGTATGCCATGCACCAAGTCCTTTTTTATACACAAATTTATTTTTGTGGGTGGGCAAAAATACATATTTTTTGCCCATGCGATATGCGCGTATGCCATGCACCAAGTCCTTTTTCTACACAAATTTATTTTTGTGGGTGGGTAAAAATACATATTTTTGCCCATGTATGCCATGCACCAAGTCCTTTTTTCTACACAAATTTATTTTTGTGGGTGGGTAAAAAATACATATTTTTTGCCCATGCGATATGCGCGTATGCCATGCACCAAGTCCTTTTTTTCTACACAAATTTATTTTTTGTGGGTGGGTAAAAATACATATTTTTTGCCCATGCGATATGCGCGTATGCCATGCACCAAGTCCTTTTTCTACACAAATTTATTTTTGTGGGTGGGTAAAAAATACATTTTTTTTTGCCCATGCGATATGCGCGTATGCCATGCACCAAGTCCTTTTTTCTACACAAATTTATTTTTGTGGGTGGGTAAAAAATACATATTTTTTGCCCATGCGATATGCGCGTATGCCATGCACCAAGTCCTTTTTTCTACACAAATTTATTTTTGTGGGTGGGTAAAAAATACATTTTTTTTTGCCCATGCGATATGCGCGTATGCCATGCACCAAGTCCTTTTTCTACACAAATTTATTTTTGTGGGTGGGTAAAAATACATATTTTTTGCCCATGCGATATGCGCGTATGCCATGCACCAAGTCCTTTTTTCTACACAAATTTATTTTTGTGGGTGGGTAAAAATACATATTTTTGCCCATGCGATATGCACCAAGTCCTTTTTTCTACACAAATTTATTTTTATATTTTGGCCTATAAAAATACATGCACCAAGTCCTTTTTTTTTTCTACACAAATTTATTTTTGTGGGTGGGTAAAAATACATATTTTTTGCCCATGCGATATCTTGCGTATGCCATGCACCAAGTCCTTTTTTCTACACAAATTTATTTTTGTGGGTAGGTGCCCATGGTAAAACCAAGTCCTTTTTCTACACAAATTTATTTTTTGCCATATTTTTGCCCATGCGATATGCGCGTATGCCATGCACCAAGTCCTTTTTTCTACACAAATTTATTTTTGTGGGTGGGTAAAAAATACATTTTTTTTTGCCCATGCGATATGCGCGTATGCCATGCACCAAGTCCTTTTTTCTACACAAATTTATTTTTGTGGGTGGGTAAAAAATACGTATTTTTTACCCATGCGATATGCGCGTATGCCATGCACCAAGTCCTTTTTTCTACACAAATTTATTTTTGTGGGTGGGTAAAAATACATTTTTTTGCCCATGCGATATGCTTGCGTATGCCATGCACCAAGTCCTTTTTTTTCTACACAAATTTATTTTTGTGGGTGGGTAAAAAATACATATTTTTTGCCCATGCGATATGCGCGTATGCCAAAGCACCAAGTCCTTTTTCTACACAAATTTATTTTTGTGGGTGGGTAAAAAATACATATTTTTTGCCCATGCGATATGCGCGTATGCCATGCACCAAGTCCTTTTTCTACACAAATTTATTTTTGTGGGTGGGTAAAATACATTTTTTTTTGCCCATGCGATATGCGCGTATGCCATGCACCAAGTCCTTTTTTCTACACAAATTTATTTTTGTGGGTGGGTAAAAATATTTTTTTTGCCCATGCGATTTTTGCCATGCCCAAGTCCTTTTTCTACACAAATTTATTTTTGTGGGTGGGTAAAAAATACATATTTTTGCCCATGCGATATCTTGCGTATGCCATGCACCAAGTCCTTTTTCTACACAAATTTATTTTTGTGGGTGGGTAAAAATACATATTTTTTGCCCATGCGATATGCGCGTATGCCATGCACCAAGTCCTTTTTTCTACACAAATTTATTTTTGTGGGTGGGTAAAAATACATATTTTTTGCCCATGCGATATGCGCGTATGCCATGCACCAAGTCCTTTTTCTACACAAATTTATTTTTGTGGGTGGGTAAAAAAATACATATTTTTTGCCCATGCGATATGCGCGTATGCCATGCACCAAGTCCTTTTTCTACACAAATTTATTTTTGTGGGTGGGTAAAAAATACATATTTTTGCCCATGCGATATGCGCGTATGCCATGCACCAAGTCCTTTTTCTACACAAATTTATTTTTGTGGGTGGGTAAAAAATACATATTTTTGCCCATGCGATATGCGCGTATGCCATGCACCAAGTCCTTTTTCTACACAAATTTATTTTTGTGGGTGGGTAAAAATACATATTTTTTTGCCCATGCGTCCTTTTTTCTATATGCGCGTATGCCATGCACCAAGTCCTTTTTTCTACACAAATTTATTTTTGTGGGTGGGTAAAAACACATATTTTTTGCCCATGCGATATGCGCGTATGCCATGCACCAAGTCCTTTTTCTACACAAATTTATTTTTGTGGGTGGGTAAAAAATACATATTTTTTGCCCATGCGATATGCGCGTATGCCATGCACCAAGTCCTTTTTTCTACACAAATTTATTTTTGTGGGTGGGTAAAAAATACATATTTTTTGCCCATGCGATATGCGCGTATGCCATGCACCAAGTCCTTTTTTCTACACAAATTTATTTTTGTGGGTGGGTAAAAAATACATATTTTTTGCCCATGCGATATGCGCGTATGCCATGCACCAAGTCCTTTTTCTACACAAATTTATTTTTGTGGGTGGGTAAAAATACATATTTTTTGCCCATGCGATATCTTATGTATGCCATGCACCAAGTCCTTTTTTTCTACACAAATTTATTTTTGTGGGTGGGTAAAAATACATATTTTTTGCCCATGCGATATGCGCGTATGCCATGCACCAAGTCCTTTTTCTACACAAATTTATTTTTGTGGGTGGGTAAAAATACGTATTTTTGCCCATGCGATATGCGCGTATGCCATGCACCAAGTCCTTTTTTCTACACAAATTTATTTTTGTGGGTGGGTAAAAATACATATTTTTTGCCCATGCGATATGCTGCGCGTATGCCATGCACCAAAGTCCTTTTTTCTACACAAATTTATTTTTGTGGGTGGGTAAAAATACATATTTTTTGCGCGATATTTATTCCTTTTTCTACACAAATTTATTTTGTGGGTGGGTAAAAATACATATTTTTGCCCATGCGATATGCGCGTATGCCATGCACCAAGTCCTTTTTCTACACAGATTTATTTTTGGCGAGAGCGGGTGGGTAAAAAATACATATTTTTTACCCATGCGATATGCGCGTATGCCATGCACCAAGTCCTTTTTTCTACACAGATTTATTTTTGTGGGTGGGTAAAAAATACATATTTTTTGCCCATGCGATATGCGCGTATGCCATGCACCAAGTCCTTTTTTTCTAAACAAATTTATTTTTGTGGGTGGGTAAAAATACATATTTTTTACCCATGCGATATGCGCGTATGCAATGCACCAAGTCCTTTTTCTAAACAAATTTATTTTTGTGGGTGGGTAAAAAATACATATTTTTGCCCATGCGATATCTGCGCGTATGCCATGCACCAAGTCCTTTTTCTACACAAATTTATTTTTTGTGGGTGGGTAAAAAATACATATTTTTTGCCCATGCGATATGCGCGTATGCCATGCACCAAGTCCTTTTTTCTACACAAATTTATTTTTGTGGGTGGGTAAAAAATACATATTTTTTGCCCATGCGATATGCGCGTATGCCATGCACCAAGTCCTTTTTCTACACAAATTTATTTTTGTGGGTGGGTAAAAATACATATTTTTTGCCCATGCGATATCTTGCGTAAGACATGCACCAAGTCCTTTTTTCTAAACAAATTTATTTTTGTGGGTGGGTAAAAAATACATATTTTTTGCCCATGCGATATGCGCGTATGCCATGCACCAAGTCCTTTTTTTCTACACAAATTTATTTTTGTGGGTGGGTAAAAATACATATTTTTGCCCATGCGATATCTTAGCGTATGCCATGCACCAAGTCCTTTTTCTACACAAATTTATTTTTGTGGGTGGGTAAAAAATACATATTTTGCCCATGCGATATGCGCGTATGCCATGCACCAAGTCCTTTTTCTACACAAATTTATTTTTTGTGGGTGGGTAAAAATACATATTTTTTGCCCATGCGATATGCGCGTATGCCATGCACCAAGTCCTTTTTTCTACACAAATTTATTTTTGTGGGTGGGTAAAAATATGTATTTTTGCCCATGCGATATGCGCGTATGCCATGCACCAAGTCCTTTTTCTACACAAATTTATTTTTGTGGGTGGGTAAAAAATACATATTTTTTGCCCATGCGATATGCGCGTATGCCATGCACCAAGTCTTTTTTTCTACACAAATTTATTTTTGTGGGTGGGTAAAAAATACATATTTTTTGCCCATGCGATATGCGCGTATGCCATGCACCAAGTCCTTTTTCTACACAAATTTATTTTTTGTGGGTGGGTAAAAAATACATATTTTTTGCCCATGCGATATGCGCGTATGCCATGCACCAAGTCCTTTTTTCTACACAAATTTATTTTTGTGGGTGGGTAAAAAATACATATTTTTTGCCCATGCGATATGCGCGTATGCCATGCACCAAGTCCTTTTTTCTACACAAATTTATTTTTGTGGGTGGGTAAAAAATACATATTTTTTGCCCATGCGATATGCGCGTATGCCATGCACCAAGTCCTTTTTTTCTACACAGATTTATTTTTGGCGAGTTTTTTTCTTTAGGAAATTATTTCTTAAGAGTTTTATTTATGGTAAAATTCCTTTTACTTGTTTTTGAAGAAAACCAAAACCTAACTTGATTGCAAGTTTTTTCATCCTATAAATACAACTCGAAAATCTATTTTCAACACACCGAAAAATTCTTCTTTTATTTTAGGCTTTTCTCCAGACGTTTTTACCTCCATCCCTGTTGCTGAGTTCGAAGAGAGGGTAACTTGCGTTATGCTAACTCAAGTTATATCGGGCAGTCTTATCCTGGACACATCTTCGCTGTGAGGGGTTTAGCATTACTCACAGCGAGTATACCCGCGAACTAATGTGTTAAGGACAACTTGTTGAACCTGTGATTCTTCCCTCGTCAAGTTATTTCGGTAGAGTTGTTTCGCATTAGTTCTTTACATATTATTTTCGATACATCTAACGTGTTGTTCATTGTTGCAAGATCCCAACAGCTTATGCAAGATTCGGCTAGAAACCTATTTTTACACATGCGATATGCACGTATGCCATGCACCAAGTCCCTTTTCTCACGGATTTATTTTTTGACCAATTTTTCTTTAGGAATTTAATTCCAAAATTATTTCTTAAGATTTTTATTTTGGGTAAATTCCTTTTACGTGTTTTACCCCCTCAACCCCGAACACAACGGTGGAGCGGGTGGGCAAAAATACATATTTTTACCCATGCGATATGCGCGTATGCCATGCACCAAGTCCCTTTTTCTACACGGATTTATTTTTGGACGAACTTTTCTTTAGGAAATTAATTCCAAAATTATTTCTTAAAATTTTATTTTTGTAAAATTCCTTTTACGTGTTTTACCACGAACCTCAACGGTGAGCGGGTGGGCAAAAATACATTACCCATGCGATATCGCGTATGCCATGCACCAAGTCCATTTTTCTACACGGATTTATTTTTGGACGAATTTTTCTTTAGGAAATTAATTCCAAAATTATTTCTTAAGAATTTTATTTTTGGGTAAATTCCTTTTACGTGTTTTACCACCACGAACCACGAACAATGGAGGCGGGTGGGCAAAAATACATACTTTTACCCATGCGATATGCGCGTATGCCATGCACCAAGTCCCTTTTTCTACACGGATTTTTTTTTGACGAATTTTTCTTTAGGAAATTAATTCCAAAATTATTTCTTAAGAATTTTATCTTTGGGTAAATTCCTTTACGTGTTTTACCCCGAACCACGAACGGTGGAGGCGGGTGGGCAAAAATATATATTTTTACCCATGCGATATGCGCGTATGCCATACACCAAGTCCCTTTTTCTACACGGATTTATTTTTGACTAAATTTTTCTTTAGGAAATTAATTCCAAAATTATTTCTTAAGAATTTTATTTTTTGGGTAAATTCCTTTTACGTGTTTTACCCTGAACCCTGAACGGTGGAGCGGGTGGGCAAAAATACATATTTTTACCCATGCGATATGCGCGTATGCCATGCACCAAGTCCCTTTTTCTACACGAATTTATTTTTGGACGAATTTTTCTTTAGGAAATTAATTCCAAAATTATTTCTTAAGAATTTTATTTTTGGGTAAATTCCTTTTACGTGTTTTACCCCAACCCCTGAATGGTGGAGCGGGTGGGCAAAAATACATATTTTTACCCATGCGATATGCGCGTATGCCATGCACCAAGTCCCTTTTTCTACACGGATTTATTTTTGGACGAATTTTTCTTTAGGAAATTAATTCCAAAATTATTTCTTAAGAATTTTATTTTTGGGTAAATTCCTTTTACGTGTTTTACCCTGAACCCTGAACGGTGGAGCGGGTGGGCAAAAATACATATTTTTACCCATGCGATATGCGCGTATGCCATGCACCAAGTCCCTTTACTACGAATTTATTTTTGGACGAATTTTTCTTTAGGAAATTAATTCCAAAATTATTTCTTAAGAATTTTATTTTTGGGTAAATTCCTTTTACGTGTTTTACCCTGAACCCTGAACGGTGGAGCGGGTGGGCAAAAATACATATTTTTACCCATGCGATATGCGCGTATGCCATGCACCAAGTCCCTTTTTCTACACGGATTTATTTTTGGACGAATTTTTCTTTAGGAAATTAATTCCAAAATTATTTCTTAAGAATTTTATTTTTGGGTAAATTCCTTTTACGTGTTTTACCCTGAACCCTGAACCCTGAACGGTGGAGCGGGTGGGCAAAAATACATATTTTTACCCATGCGATATGCGCGTATGCCATGCACCAAGTCCCTTTTTCTACACGGATTTATTTTTGGACGAATTTTCTTTAGGAAATTAATTCCAAAATTATTTCTTAAGAATTTTATTTTTGGATAAATTCCTTTTACGTGTTTTACCCTGAACCACTGAACGGTGGAGCGGGGTGCGCAAAAATACATATTTTTACCCATGCGATATGCGCGTATGCCATGCACCAAGTCCCTTTTCTACACGGATTTATTTTTGACGAATTTTTCTTTAGGAAATTAATTCCAAAATTATTTCTTAAGAATTTTATTTTTGGGTAAATTCCTTTTCGTGTTTTACCTAAACCACAACCCCGAACGAGGGTGGAGCGGGTGGGAAAAAATACATATTTTTACCCATTCGATATGCGCGTATGCCATGCACCAAGTCCCTTTTTCTACACGGATTTATTTTTCGACGAATTTTTCTTTAGGAAATTAATTCCAAAATTATTTCTTAAGAATTTTATTTTTGGGTAAATTCCTTTTACGTGTTTCACCCTTAACCCTGAACGGTGGAGCGGGTGGGCAAAAATACATATTTTTACCCATGCGATATGCGCGTATGCCATGCACCAAGTCCCTTTTTATACTTTTTTTTAAGTCAAAAATTTGTATTAATAGATAACAAATTTACAAGAGATAGTTTACAAGAAAAGAGGTCACAGCAACCCCAAAAACTTGTAGACTATTTAAATCGAAAATAAGCAACATTTGGGTATTCAACTGAATTTAGAAAAGGAGGTCTTCCAATATAATGCATCCCCACTTCATTAGCTAGTAAACATCCACGCTTAGCCATTTTATCTGCTGAAAAATTCGCCTCCCCTAAAAGTATGAATGAATCTAATAGACATATAATGCCTAGTAATCACCCTCCATCTAGTTTGTGCAAACCAAGGAATCGAATTGTTCTTGAAAGCTTCAATAACGCCATAGGAGTCAGATCTAACACAAACCCTATCAAAACCCCATTGCATAGCCCACTCCAATCCAACTAGAACTCCATATAATTCTGCAAGTAATTCGTCGTAACTCCCAAACCAATACTCATAAGACCAAGAACTCATGCGCATCCCTAGCCACCACTCCAAAGACTGCCTTGCGCTGGGTTGCCTCTCGCAGCACCATCACAACAGATTTGAATCTCATTAGCCTCAGGCGGATGCCAAGAACACTCCACCGGCTGCTGTATATGTACACTTCTGTGTTGAACACGGAAATAGTTCAAAAGAACCACATCTTCAGCACAATTTCGCATATTTCCCTTGAGACGAATTGAATAGTCTTGAATCAACTTCAAAACTCGTTTGTAGAACACGCTCCAGTTTGGTTTCTTTTGCTCGAAGACACCCTTGTTCCGCAACTGCCCACAGCTCCGATCTTAGCACCAGATTGGCAAGAAGCCAAAGGTCGCGAACAATAGGACTCCTCCCTTTGGCTGCTTTATAAGAGACAACAAGGTTAGCATTAGGCTGCAAGTTAAAAATATCAGAAAGCCAATTCCATGCTCTTGCTGCAAAGCTGCACTCATACAGCACATGAACTAGCGTTTCCTCATCAGTTCCGCAAAGGCTGCACTTATTGGCAAGATGGATTTTAAATCTACTCTTGAGTAAATCATAAGTAGCACAAACACCACGGATAAATTTCCAATTAAAAGCTGCAAGAACTCGGATGTATCTCTTTTCTCCAAAGAAGCGCAGCACCATCCAGCTTGGGATATCTATGACGAATAAGAGAAGTGGCAGAACCGACACTTGAATTCCCAGAGAGAACTCCTAGGCATCCATACTCCATTATCGTCCCCTCCGATTGGTGTTGGTAGTTTATGCATCTCCAGTGCCAGAAGCAAGCATGCATTGCAAATGCACATCCGGGATATCCCACTGCCCATCATTCAACAAATCACTAACACGCACATTGTAGTCAAGCGTGTAATCATTAAGAGCTTCCGCAATACTAAAATCAGCATACCAAATGTCATAATAAAGAGAAGTATCTCTGCCATCTCCTAGTAAGACCTTAGTATTATTTTCTACCAGATTGTACACACTACGCACCCCAGGCAAAATAGAAGATTTAACTCCCTTAGTCTTTATGCGCCCATTACGACCAAAAAATTTAGCCTTAAGATAAAGAGCCCATTTCTTTTTAGAATTACGAATCTTCCACCAAAGTTTGATAATAAGAGCCGTGTTCATAGTTGCCATACGAGTTAATCCGAGACCCCCCTCATCAAAAGGGCAACAGATCTTATCATAAGCCACCACCACCGCACGACTGACATTCGAATCACCTGACCAAATGAAATTCCGAATTGCCCTCTCACATTGAAGAATGAATTTACGAGGCCACTTATAAATTGCCATATTATGAATGGAATAACTAGCAATTACGGATTTAACAAGAACAATGCGATCATGAAAAGATAATAATCTCCCTCTCCAACCAAAGAAGTGATTTTTAATCTTCTCAACAACATTGCAAATATGGCGATAACGAACTGTACCTGCATAATTTGAACACCCAAATAGCGATGCAGAACGTGGCTACACTCATTCCCAAGTAGTTTGCAAGATAAGTACACCAACTGAAGAACCACCACCATAATAGATCTTGCTCTTTTGACGACAAAGCAGTCGCGAGAAGCACACTGGTATTTACCCAACAAATCCACAAGATTATGTAGGCTTTTTGAATTACCTTTACAAAAAATCATAATGTCATCAGCAAAGAAAAGATGAGTAGGAGACACACCACCTCTTGTCACCATAGGAGTCATCTTTTTATCACGAAAAAGCTTCATAATATTTCTGCTAAGAACGTCCTCAATCAAGACGAAAATCAAGGGAGAAAGGGGTCTCTTGACGCAAACCTCTATTAATTTTGAAATAACCCTCGATTTGCCATTCAAAAGAATAGAGATTCTAGCAGATTGCAAGATATTAAGAATCCACGCACACCAATTTTCCGAAAAACCATAATTTGAAAAACTTCTAGCACAAAAGACCAACTTACCGTGTCAAAAGCTTGAGAAATATCTAGCTTGAGACCTATGTTGCCATCTTTGCGCTTAAAGTGAAGTTCAATAACCATCTCCGACGCCAAACTAATATTTTCATGAATATTCCTCCCTTTCATAAAAGCCACCTGCTCCTCGAGACACTAGCTTGTCTAAAACACTACCAAGTCTAGAAGCTAGAATCTTAGTATAAATTTTGAAGAAAAAATTACTAAGACCTATTGGTCTGAAATTGCGAAGAGTATTAGCACCCCTTACCTTGGCAAGCAAAATTATTAAAGAAGAATTAACACCATTTGGAATATTACCAGAATTCCAACAAAGTGAACAATGGCCTTGGTTAATTCTTCTTGAATAATATCCCAGCAATGACGATAGAAACACCCAGAGAAACCATCCGGCCCTGGCGCACTATCCGCCCCAAATCAAAGACTGACTTGCTTAATTTCTTCCTGGAGAAGGAATCTTGTCCATAGCCTGGCTTTCCTCAACGAAATGAAATCATGCTCAAAGTCAAATAAGTCACTATCAATATCTAACTCCTGGCCATTGAATTTGTTTTCATAGTAATGAACAACATGATCTCGCAACTGATCATAATCAGAAATACAAGTACCAGTCGAGTCAACCAACTCCGAAATTGTGTTAGAGCTTCTTCTAATGCGAATACTATTATGAAAAAAGCTGGAGTTACTCGACCCCTCCACCAACCAATTATTACGGGATTTTTGTTTGAGCATAGTCACCTGTTGTAGCGAGTCTCACTTAAGGTAGCCATAGCGTCCTTCATTACGTTCAAATTAATAATATTACTTGGATCTTCATCAGAAATAAGAGCTGCAGTCTCAAAACGAAGTTGGTCTTGCTTCAAGCGAGAATGAATATTACCAAAAATTCTGAGATTCCAATCCTTCATCACAATCTTCAGGCGCTTCAACTTGTAAGGGAAAATAAAATCCGGAGACCCATAGGCTGGAGCATTCCAACTCTCACTAACCATACGAAGAAAATCTCCATGTAAGAACCACATCTTGAACCTAAAAGGAGCTCGACGAGGTCTAGGGACCTTAAAAGGATAACCAAGAAGAGTAGAATGGTCGGAAACTTCCCTAGGAAGAGCTTTACACCGCCAATTCTCGAACTTAGCTAGCCAGGCCGCATTGATAATAGCACGATCCAACTTGTCGATGATACGGCTATTAATGGATTGTCTATTGGACCAAGTGAATTTGCTACCCAAGGAATCAGCTTCAAAAAGATTGTTGTCATCCATCCAATCACTAAATTCATCAATGACTGAAGATCTTGTTTCCAGCCCGCCTTTCTTTTCGTCCAAGCGCAAAATACAATTAAAATCTCCTATGACCAACCAAGGAGTTATTGAATCTTGCATATCCGATTCTTTGCCAAAGCCTTCTTCTAGTAGTTTGAACATAACTAGCATGGACAAAAGAAATATGAACACCATCCACCGTAATAGTAATAGCCTGTTTACTTGAATTAACAACAGAAATATCCAACCCATTCTTGTAACAAACCCAGAGATTCGCAATACTAGAATTGGAAGAATTATTAATAACAACCGAGGAATAACCTTCCTTAATTAGTCTTCTACCAAAATTAACTGAGCAAGCAATTTTCGGCTCGAGAAGACAAAAACATCTGGAGTGAAATCCTTATTAACTCTTTTAGCTTAGACTGTGCTTTGCCTCACAGCGCAACACCATTTATATTCCAAAATAAAACCCGCATATTAAACTACAATATTTTGATGCTTGGATAGCTTAGCTTGTTTAACGGAATTGGAGGAGGAATTGATACCAGTGAAGTACCCTTCTAGCACGAATACCCAGCTCGGAGATATCTTCCGTGTCGGGACAAGGATTCCGCATCTTTTAAAGCATTGAGTGTTGACTGCATAGCAATAATTTGGTTTTGCTTGGATTGTTTGGCCAGAACATCAATTTTTCCAAGCTCTAAAGTTCCTTTATCACCTAGGATATGGAACTTATTGTGAGAGATATATTCAGAACTTTCTTCAAGAGCATCACACATGGGTGTAGACACAGATGTAGCAGGAATCCTAACAGGATGCGAAGTGCTGTTCTCGCCAATTCGACATTCTCACCTGTCTTAGCGTTCGAGAGCAGAGGTACTCACCGACCTTGCCTTACTAACTAACACTGAATGCGCTAATATGGCCTGCTTTTTTTTCTCAAAAATTGCAGTAGCCAAACGCAATGCAGTTTCAGATTCTGCAAACTCATCTTGCAACTGTTGTTCCTTCACAACAGCGTCAGAAATGCTCACATCTGGAATCGCAACTGAGGATGGACCAGCAGCGATTGATATCTCAGGGACGACAGGAATATTGGGAGATTTCTGCCTTTCTTCTTTCGTTTAGCTTCGTGCCACTCTTTACCAACTTCGGGATTGGTTTGAGTGTTCAAGTGAGGAACTGAAACCTGCTGCTGTTGCGAACTGTCAACTTTAGCTGTATTCTTCTTCTTGCGACATTCAGAATTAGAGTGCCCAATAATGCTGCACTTAGAACAGAACTTCGGCCTCTTTAGTATTTCAAAAGGCTGCCAAAATTCTAAACCTCCAACAGCGACATGAATACCATCAGAATCTAATTCTGCAAAATCAATATCAATCAAAATAGAAGCAAAGTGCCCATATTCATGAGCTAAAGTTCTCTGGTCGACCACAATAGGAGTACCTAGGGTTTTACCCATGGCCAAAAGAGTTTTTTCAATCCAAAACTCCATAGGTAATCCAGGGAATTTAACCCAAACTGTTGCACGAGAATATCTTTGCTTATCAGGATCAAAACTAGGGTACCATTCCATTAAAGACAGTTGTTGCTGTGCCACAATCCATTTTTCAGCTTCTAAACTCTTTAATTTATCATCCTGTGATCTTAACTTGATGATGAAGAAACCCCTATTCAACGGTACAAATTGAACACGATCTTCACCTATCTTCCATTGTAACAACAAATTATTTTTCACATCGAAAAGATTAGTTCCTTAAAATCTAACTCCGCCTATGAGGCTAAACTTCCAGATCGCACATCCTTCCAAGTATAAATCCTCACGGAATAACAATAGCAAAGCTTACCCTCTTTTTTGTAGTGTTTGGTAACGTAGCCAAATCAACAATGGTTTTTGGTAAAACCTTCTTACCCTTTAGGCGTTCCGCATATGTTAACGTCTTAGTAGGTTGATTAGGATCAGAAGAATCACCCATCTCGAATCACCAAAGGATGATCCAAGATGAGGCGCGTGAAAAAAAAGTTTGAAAAAATCTCCAAAATCGCCAGAGTAGTTTTAGGAGAGAGAAAAAAAGTCAAGTTACGAAAAAAAGTCCCTTTTTATACACATATTTATTTTTGGACGAATTTTTCTTTAGGAAATTAATTCCAAAATTATTTCTTAAGAATTTTATTTTTGGGTAAATTCCTTTTCCACGTGTTTTACCTTAACCCTAAACGGTGGAGCGGGTGGGCAAAAATACATATTTTTACCCATGCGATATGCGCGTATGCCATGCACCAAGTCCCTTTTTCTACAGTTTATTTTTGACGAATTTTTCTTTAGAAATTAATTCCAAAATTATTTCTTAAGAATTTTATTTTTGGGTAAAAGCCTTTTACGTGTTTTACCCGAACCCAAGTGGAGCGGGTGGGCAAAAATACATATTTTTACCCATGCGATATGCGCGTATGCCATGTACCAAGTCCCTTTTTCTACACAGACTTATTTTTGGACGAATTTTTCTTTAGGAAATTAATTCCAAAATTATTTCTTAAGAATTTTATTTTTGGGTAAATTCCTTTTACGTGTTTTACCTTGAACCCCAACCTCTGAATCTGAGCGGGTGGGCAAAAATACATATTTTTACCCATGCGATATGCGCGTATGCCATGCACCAAGTTCCTTTTTCTACACGGATTTATTTTTGGACGAATTTTTGTTTAGGAAATTAATTCCAAAATTATTTCTTAAGAATTTTATTTTTGGGTAAATTCCTTTTACGTGTTTTACCCTGAACCCTGAACGGTGGAGCGGGTGGGCAAAAATACATATTTTTACCCATGCGATATGCACGTATGCCATGCACCAAGTCCCTTTTTCTACACGGATTTATTTTTGGACGAATTTTTCTTTAGGAATTTAATTCCAAAATTATTTCTTAAGAATTTTATTTTTGGGTAAATTCCTTTTACGTGTTTTACCACTGAACCACAGAACCCTGAACGGTGGGAGCGGGTGGGCAAAAATACATATTTTTACCCATGCGATATGCGCGTATGCCATGCACCAAGTCCCTTTTTTCTACACGGATTTATTTTTGGACGTATTTTTCTTTAGGAAATTAATTCCAAAATTATTTATTAAGAATTTTATTTTTGGGTAAATTCCTTTTACTTGTTTCACCAAGAACCCCGAACGGTGGAGCGGGTGTGCAAAAATACATATTTTTACCTATGCGATATGCGCGTATGCCATGCACCAAGTCCCCTTTTTCTACACTTTTTTTTTTTGATAAGTCAAAAAATTGTATTAAGAAAACATATTTACAAGATAGTTCTTAGAGAAAAGAGGTCACAAGAACCCCAAAAACTCCAAGAAACTATTTAAAACGAAAATAAATTACATTTGGGAATTCAACTGAATGCAAGAAAAGAGGACGACCCACAAATTGAAGTCGCACACCACTAGCTAGCAAACAACCCTTCTTAGCCATACCATCACTGTAAAATTCGCTTCACGAAAAGTATGCACAAATCTAATAGAATCGTACAATCGCTTAACATCCATCCACCTTTGTTGGCACACCATGGTACATTATCCGCTTCCAAAGCTGAAATCACACTTTTAGAATCTGATCTAATCAAAATACGCCCGTAACCCCATTGGGTAGCCCACTCAAGACCGAGGAGAATACCATATAACTACGCCATATAATTCGAGATAAAACCCAAACCTATGCACATCGCCCCTACCACTTCAGAGTTAGCATTTCGGCCACCACACCTGCGCCTGCCACTCCTGGATTACCTCTTGCTGCCCCATCCGTGCAAAGTAACAATTCTCCACGATTTGGAGCTGTGAAGAAACACTCTTGAGGAATCGCATGTTTCACCTTCACATGTTTCACACGGAAAAAAATCTAACAACTTCAAATCACTAGCGTGTTATGCATGTAATTCTTCATACGACCCGAGAATATCATGAATCGAGTTGAAGACTCTTTTTTGAAAGAAAGACCAGCAAGGGATTTTGTTCTCATACACCTTTTTATTCCTAGCAAACCAAAAGTTCAGACCGCACCACCAAGTTTGCTACCAGCCATAACTCCTTAACAATTCCACTCGATGAGTAGTTTCTTTGTTAGAAATAATCAAATTATAGTGGGGTTTCATGTTGAAAATACCTTCCAGCCACTCCACGCCTTCTTTGCAAACACACAACTCCAAAGAACATGCTCCAAAGTCTCTTCAAAGACAATTACAAACACCACACTTAGAGGCCAAAGATATCTTGAATCTACTACGAACTTGGTCCAACGTTGCACAAGCACCCGTACAAACTTCCAGTTCTGAGCAGCTAGAGAAGGATGAACCACCTTTCTCCACAGCAATTTTGCTTCATCTAGAATAGGAAACTTAGTCCTAATAAGCTCCCTAGTGTTGATGGGTGAAAACTACTCCTGTGAATTTGGTAATTTGGGGTGTGGATGAGGAATGAATTTAAACCTTCAACAAATGCACTGCGCGGTGAGTGCTTGTAGATTCGAGAGATCAATCTGTGCAAGTCCGGCCAAAACCAAGAAATGGCCGTTCCAGACTTGTTTCGGTCACAAAGTGAAGGAGATGGGGTTGATCTTAGGGAGGGAAGCGAAGAAGGTGTTGAGATTGTGAAGGTGTTGGCTTGCTTATGACTTGTGACAGAAAAGTGAGCAGGCTTACGGTTAATGTAAGGAGCTCTGGATGTTGATTTTCTGTGAACTTGTCTGAACTTGTGTTGTTCTGTGAAATAGGGCGGAGAGCCTATTTATACAAGTCATTGAGCCTCATTCACGTCTCTCGTGGGAAGTGGAGGTAGTGGAATGATGAAGTGGTGGAGTTGTGTGTCGGTAGCACACGACCAGTCTTGCCCACTTCTCCAGTTCATCTCTAACCGTCCATGACTTCCTAACACGTTCTTGTGATGGCGCGTTGCACGCGCACGGCCGTAAACCGCGGACCAATACCCCGATAAGTATCCCCCAGTTTGTGACATGATTGATGTCTGGAATGTGGATCATGGATCCACGAAAGATAGCATGTAATCTTTGAATTGAATAACTGTGTTATTCGAGAAAGTCGATACTTGTGAAGTATCGTGTGTATTTCATGCGAGGTACTGCATTGTGGTGTGGTAAAGTGATGGGTAATGACTCCTCACTAACCAAATAACTCGACCAGGGTTGTATAACCAAAGTTGGTAAAGTCGGACGGATGAGATGATGTTTGAGACACTCATCTGCGACCGTCGGTGAAATTAGGGTTTTAAAAGAGGTGTAAGCATCACTCTTTAGCTTGGTCGAAACCAAGCGTGGGAAGAATTTTGAGAGGACCGACCATACATGCGTGTTGACGGCATGATGGTGTAGGTGCACTGTATTCCGTTCCCTCATGAAAGCGCGATCTGGGCCACTCGATTTGACCGTCAAAGAGGAGTGGTTGAGATTGATTTTGCGATAAGAGTTTGATGCCGCAAAGAAGCCGCGCGCCATGCTCTCTTCCGGCGCGTTTTCCAAGGCGACCTAGCTTGGCCGGTCTTGGCCGGTTGGCTTGGCGTGAAGGTGGCGGGCTGATGTTCACGCCCATGTCTCACCGTCTCATGAAAACGCGATCTAAGCCACCCAATTCGTCCGGTGAAGTTGAGTGGTCGAGATCGATTTGCAGTTTGGGAAGTGTAACCACGCATGTTTGAGCGGGCGTTTTGGATTGGCCAGGCATGATATGCCTTGGCCGACCGCAAGAGGAGGTAGATGGGTCCACGGTGGTCATGCTGGTATAACCGGACCTGCTTAATCTAATCTGTGACCCTCCATTCGTGCCGGAGAAGATGGACGCGCGTGATGGCTTGAACCCTAATTTTGGCTTTCAAAGCCGCGCGACCATGCTCTTTTGGGCGGATTTGTTTTGTTGTAACCAACCATGGTTGGCTTTGACCGATTGGCCAAGTATGTAGGCGGTCACATGGTGATTGTGTCGACATGCTCCGGGCCCTTTGAGTCTACATCTACACCCTCCATCTATGCTGCGAAGATGGACGGTTGAGACCGTTTTTGCGACACATGTAATATGCCGCAAACCTAATTTAGGGTTTTTCGCCCATAATGCTTGGTATGGGCGGTTTCTTCAACAGCGAAGGCCAATGGTCGACCATGCGGGTCGGCCGTGTGTATTCCATACACTTGGGGTGATGGAATTGATCTGTGGTCATCGATCATGCTTGTGGAGTCGGACGACTGCGATCGAATCATATTTGGCAAGCTAAGGCCGTGTGTATTCCATACCGCTTGGGGTGATGGAATTGATCTGTGGTCATCCAATCATGCTTGTGAGTTGGATGATCGCGATCGAATCATATCCCGAGACTGATACGGTCAAGTCCGGATGCTCAATCGGGCTAGTATAACACACCGAGGGGGCTCAATCGGGCTAGTATAACACACCGAGAGGGCTCGGGCTAGTATAACACACGAATCAGCTGTACGGGTATTTCGTACATGAATTCATTATAGTGCTTGGAGGTTCGTGTTACTCTGTAGGAGTAACACTCGATCGTCATGCCACAATCGATAATGATTCATTATAGTGCTTGGAGGTTAGTGTTACTCAGTAAGAGTAACACTCGGTCGTCATGCCACACCGATAATGAGTACGGAAATACAAGGGCCGATATGAAATTCACGGGAAGGGATTGTTGCTACATGCTCAACCTGGAGGAATTAAGTGAGGAGTATCCGTCACTTATAAACGCTTTATCTTTTACAAGATGTCGGCGTATGATTTTACGTTACTTACGAATTTAACCTTAAACGAAAATCCACCATCAACATTAAGTCCCCATTTAGCACATAATGTTACACTATTGTGTGGTAGGCATGAGATGGTGACATACGAAATGACCAAGCTAGAGTGAATACATATTTACCTGGATAGTTTCACATTGTCGCGTTTCCACGGAACTGGTTGGTCTTGATTGAGGATGCGAAGGAAGCGAGACTTGATCCGGTGAGTCGCTTTGGTTCCTCTTGTATATGTATGGGCTCGGCGCTCCTTCAGTGTAATTCCTTAGTTATACACGGCCTTCCTCGGGTATATTTGATAAGCCTTGTTGATTGTTATCCCGAATTAGTAGCCTTCACGGGTGGTAAGTAGAGACTTCTCTCCCTTCAGGGATTACGTCGACTTGTGAGATTATAAAGAATCATCTCAACGTGGTCGTTTATTCTATATCCCGGGTATCTCGAGCATCGCTCTGATTTTCGATTAGGCTGATCGATAGTTTTCGATAGTTTTGTGTGCTCATAACCTCTTCTTCTATGCAGATTATCATGGAAGCGGTAGACGCTCATTCTGTTGCTTCCCCGGAAAGAAGTTTTGAAGTTGACAAGCCCGAAAACCATGCACATGGAGAAGTGATGGCTAAGATCGATCTTCCTCTTCGTGAAGTCGGCTGTGCTATACGGGGATGTCTATCTCCCCACCTTCGTATTGTCGGAGGGCGTATCTGTGCACTTTCAATGCGATTGACATGGAGGAGCGGCGGAGCGCGAGGAAACGCTGCGGACACTAGTAAGCGCAAGGGCGAGAGATTTGCAGCGGTTGAAGGGCGGAGAGTTGAGCATGAACGACTCTCGAATGAAGGCAAGTGTGATTACCCGGTTCAGGACGGCGTGATAATCCTTGATTCTGATACAGAGGAGTCTGGACATGTGAAAGCAATTTGCGCAGCCCCTGGTGTTGCTATGCCCTTTGATGCTCCCGCTGCCGATGTTGGGATGGAGTGCGCTGCTGCTGCGGAGATGTCTGATGCAGAGATTGAGGGAGATCCGAAGGGAGGCGCATCAACGGGTGATGGAGCAGAATCGCGACGCGATGCGGGGCGGGCGGCTCTCTTGGCGATTAGAATTTCATTCTTTCTTTTCCAAGCATGTTAAAGTACCTTTGAATGTCTTCCTTGTACTCGGTGCCTGAGTTCAAGTTTTCCTTTCGTTTTGTGGTTTGAACAAAAAGTTTTTTTTTTTATCCTTTGCCAAAATTGCAACTGAATCTTCTCAGGAACAAGGGTGTTCTTCCACACGTGATTTTTGTGATAAAAGAAGTAATTATCATGATGTAACATTTACGGACCTGTGATGCAAGATCTTCCTGGCTTTGCTGGGGCAGATAGCAATCGTTTTCCTTTACTCAGACACACGTTCTGTTTCCTTCTTCCCATGAGATACTTGCTTAGGGTTTCCCTTCTTGCTCTGCTTTAATGTGTTGATTTAGGGGCAGAGAGGTTCTCAGATGGAAATAATACTTCAATTAAATTGAGGATTAAAAATTGGAACCCTAACTATGAATGCAAGTATTGCAATCATTTTTGGAGGAATTACAAGCATGACATGAAACTGCAAAAGGAAACACGCTGGAAAAATAGCACAGCGTTTTAAAGTGTGGAGAATGATGGAAAGTGGTAGCACAGTATCTTAAGCTCGGTAAGGTTTGAGCCATCGTGAGTGAATTGTTATGCCCTCCAGGTTATCAGCGTTGATGAGCTTGCAGTAGCCGCCTAGGATAACATCTGCTACCAGGTACGGTTCATCTTCTCTTTCGGTGGGTGAGTCAGGTGGAGCGGTCATCTTCACCTTCACGCTTCCAATATTGAATGTAGTCGCCTTCGTCACCAAGTCTCCAATTCCAAATGGGTTTGGTCGTGTAGATACTCGTGTCTTGGCCTTATCGTCTTTGACCAAGACAAACTTCTATGCTCTTGATAAAACGCTTGAAAGGGCCAGCTTCCCATTACGCATCTCCTAGCCGCGGTGGGCTTCTTGGTTGGAGCCGGTCCCAGGATTTGTCGGAATGAGGGGCAATAGGTTGCGGAGAGTTGCGTGATGAGACTTACTGAGATCGGAACCCTTGACGTATGTCGGCGAGCTCTCTCCTGAAGTTGTGTCACATTGGCAGGGTTGTCGATGCGGCAGCGGCAGTCACCAGGTGGTCCAAAGGCGTGTTGGAGATTCTTTCGGTATCGAAACCGGTAGAGGACAGACTTCCGGTATGGCTTTGTTGTCATGTATCCAAGAGCGCCCTAGGATCATGTCGTAATTGGGATGTTCTTTGACTATGTAGAACTTTGCTTGTGTTGAAGCATCTCCCAATTTGACTTCGAGGTCGATGTATCCGTATGAATCTACGAGTTCCCCTCCCGAATCTCTGACCTCAGTTGGATGACAGTAGCTTCCCTGCTTTGAGATCTTTGCGCTCTCAAGGTCTTGGCGATAATGATGTTAAGTTAAAGCCGTATCGATCAACGCGTTATCAAACTCAACGTTTCTCAAACGAGTGACGGTTAGGAGTCCCCAGTTTCCGTTGCTCATGTCTTTCAAGAAAGACTGGGGTTCTTGTACTGCTGCTACTGGATGCAAACGTCTTCCTGACACAACGTGGTTGAGGGCCGTGAATATGTCTTGACGCTGTCCTTTGGAGAAATATAAGATTTCACACATGTGCTCCATCATAGATTGCACGGTCTTGGCGAATGTCCCGAGAAATCATGCGGTTCCCGATAGGTAAGGGATCTCTATGAACACCTTCGTTTCCGGAGTGGAGTTCCCTGTCTCTACCTTTTCCCACGAATATTTGTTTCAACCTGTTGCATCTTTGGTTGGATGATGGACGAACACGTGGTAGCAACAGATTCTGGGATCTTCCATCTCTTCCTCGGTTGGAGGACGCTGATAGGGCGCAGCTTTACGGCGCCGTCTTGGATCCACGCTTCCGGGAGCTCTATCACTTCATTCATGGGAAAAGGAAAACCCGTGTCTTTGGCGTTTTGTGCAGGAGTTTTGTCTGTTCCTTTTCGAGACGAAGTCTTGTGTGCCGGAATGTTCGCTTTGTTTGTGGCTCACACCGGAGCTTTCCTTTTCTCTCCTCCGCCCACCATGCTTACAGAGAGGGCCGGTGTTGTATTGCTTGTTCGTGAGACGCTGCTTCCTCGACTTTCACGGGAATCTTCGCTCCAACAACTCTGCAGTTCTTTCTAGCGGCGCCAGGTGCGGTTGTTCTTTGAGCGTTTTGCGGCCATCGTGGAGTTCGGAAGAACGTTTGGAAGCCCAGATTCTCTAACAGAGCGCGATATATGGGTATCATCCCATTGATGCATGATTCCACCAATTGCCGTTCGGTGACATTTGGGTCGTGACAATCCGAGCTTGGGTCTGAATCTTTAACGAAGTCGTTGGGATGCTCATTGTTCCGCTGGAGAATCCTTCCCGTGCTGAAAACGTGATTTGTTCAGACACGAAGAAATACTTCCTGTAGAAAGCGCTGACCATCTCGCTCCAATTGGATATGCTGTTAGGCGCAATGTTATTGTACCAGGTGTATGCCACTCCCGTAAGTGATTTTGAGAATTCTTTCAGCGTAAAAACATGATTGTATTCATGTTCCCCCAAGGCTTCCAAGAATCGAGAAATGTGTTCACGAGCATTACCCAGTTCCGTCGTAGAGGGAGAAACTGGGGAGAGGTGTAACCTCTTGGAAGAGGGATCTTTGCATATCTTGAGGGTATGGCGGTTGGTGTTGGTGCGCGTCGTGATTTCCTTTGCTTCGGCTGGAGAGTCGTTCCGGATCCTCACGTGTGATGAAGTTGGGTGTCTGGTCCCTTTCTCTTGAACATTCAGGAGCAACACGAGCTTCTATCTGAGTGGAAACGCCTGCTCCAGTTGAATTGAAGGCGTCTCTCGTCGACTCCAAGGGTTGCCGTGAATCTTGCGGCAATCGTTCGGTCAAAGTTTTAAGGAAAGTGAGTACCTCTTTACGAGTTGCGGCCATATCCGTTTGAGTTTTAGCAAGAATTTCCTTTTCTCCATCAAGTCTGCAATGGTACTAGACGGCGGTCTTCCTCTTGTGTCTCCGGCTCCTGTCGTCACTGATGGAGGAGTGAAAGTTGTTGCTGCGGTAACCACCGGAGCGTTACGCTCGAAGAGATGCCGGGACTTGCGGCTGCTCGCTCGGTGATGGGAGGTGTTACACTGTTGGGATGTCTCTGCTCCGCTAGTGTTGGCGACAGAGGTAACGGCTCCTCGAGATGTGTCGGCTACGGTAGCTCCACCGACAGCACGCACACCAAGGAGTGTTATCCACGCTAGCTCCGTCCGAGTTGATTGCTGATCCGGACTGAGTTCCACCATCTTGAAATGAATTCTTGATTGAATTGATTCTAAGATCTACCCTTTTGAGATTGATGAAATTGAATTGAATTTCGAAGAAATTGACTTTACAATAGAGATTAATCTCCACCGTGGTCGCCAATTGTTGATGGGTGAAAACTACTCCTGCGAGAATTTGGTAATTTGGGGTGTGGATGAGGAATGAATTTAAACCTTCAACAAATGCCTTGCGCGATGAGTGCTTGTAGATTCGAGAGATCAATCTGTGCAAGTCCGGCCCTAAACCAAGAAATGGCCGTTCCAGACTTGTTTTCGGTCACAAAGTGAAGGAGATGGGGTTGATCTTAGGGAGGGAAGCCGAAGAAGGTGTTGAGATTGTGAAGGTGTTGGCTTGCTTATGACTTGTGACGGAAAAGTGAGCGAGGCTTACGGTTAATGTAAGGAGCTCGGATGTTGATTTTACTCAGAACTTGTCCGAACTTGTGTTGTTACTGTGAAATGGGGCGGAGAGCCTATTTATACAAGTCATTGAGCCTCATTCACGTCTCTCGTGGGAAGTGGAGGTAGTGGAATGATGGAGTGGTGGAGTTGTGTGTCGGTAGCACACGACCCGAGTCTTGCCCACTTCTCCGGTTCATCTCTAACCGTCCATGACTTCCTAACACGTTCTTGTGATGGCGCGTTGCACGCTGCACGCCGTAAACCGCCAGACCAATACCCCAGTAAGTATCCCCCAGTTTGTGACATGATTGATGTCTGGAATGTGGATCATGGATCCACGAAAGATAGCATGTAATGCTGAATTGAATAACGCGTGTTATTGAGAAAGTCGATACTTGTGAAGTATCGTGTGTATTTCATGCGGAGTCTTTGCATTGTGGTGTGGTAAAGTGATGGGTAATGACTCCTCACTAACCAAATAACTCGACCCGAGGTTGTATAACCAAGGCTGGTAAAGTCGGACGGATGAGATGATGTTTGAGACACTCATCTGCGGCCGTCGGTGAAATTAGGGTTTTAAAAGAGGTGCGCAAGCATCACTCTTTAGCTTGGTCGAAACCAAGCGTGGGAAGAATTTTGGAGAGGACCAGGCCATACATGCGTGTTGACGGCATGATGGTGTAGGTGCCTGTATTCCGTTCCCTCATGAAAGCGCGATCACGGGCCACTCGATTTGACCGTCAAGAGGAGTGGTTGAGATTGATTTTGCGATAAGAGTTTGATGCCGCAAAGAAGCCGCGCCAACCATGCTCTCTTCCGGCGCGTTTTCCAAGGCGACCTAGCTTGGCCGGTCTTGGCCGGTTGGCTTGGCGTGAAGGTGGCGGGCTGATGTTCACGCCCATGTCTCACCGTCTCATGAAAACGCGATCTAAGCCACCCAATTGGTCCGGTGAAGTTGAGTGGTCGAGATCGATTTGCGGTTTGGGAAGTGTAACCACGCATGTTTGAGCGGGCGTTTTGGATTGGCCGAGCATGATATGCCTTGGCCGGCCGCAAGAGGAGGTAGATGGGTCCACGGTGGTCATGCTGGTATAACCTACTGCTTAATCTAATCTGTGACCCTCCATTCGTGCGGGAGAAGATGGACGCGCGTGATGGCTTGAACCCTAATTTTGGCTTTCAAAGCCGCGCGACCATGCTCTTTTTGGGCGGACGGTTTTGTTGTAACCAACCATGGTTGGCTTTGACCCGATTGGCCAAGTATGTAGGCGGTCACATGGTGATTGTGTCGACATGCTCCGGGCCCTTTGAGTCTACATCTACACCCTCCATCTATGCCTGCGAAGATGGGACGGTTGAGACCGTTTTGCGACACATGTAATATGCCGCAAACCCTAATTTAGGGTTTTTTCGCCCATAATGCTTGGTATGGGCGGTTTCTTGGCAAGCGAAGGCCAATGGTCGACCATGCGGGTCGGCCGTGTGTATTCCATACCTGCTTGGGGGTGATGGAATTGATCTGTGGTCATCCAATCATGCTTGTGGAGTCGGACGACTGCGATCAGATCATATTTGGCAAGCTAAGGCCGTGTGTATTCCATACCTGCTTGGGGGTGATGGAATTGATCTGTGGTCATCCAATCATGCTTGTGGAGTTGGATGACTGCGATCAAATCATATCCGGAGACTGATACAGTCAAGTCCGGATGCTCAATCGGGCTAGTATAACACACCGAGAGGGGCTCAATCGGGCTAGTATAACACACCGAGAGGGCTCGGGCTAGTATAACACACCGAGAATCAGCCTGTACGGGTATTTCGTACATGAATTCATTATAGTGCTTGGAGGTTCGTGTTACTCTGTAGGAGTAACACTCAGTCGTCATGCCACACTGATAATGATTCATTATAGTGCTTGGAGGTTCGTGTTACTCTGTAAGAGTAACACTCAGTCGTCATGCCACACTGATAATGAGTACAGGAAATACAAGGCTGATATGAAATTCACAGGAAGGGATTGTTGCTACATACTCCAACCTGGAGGAATTAAGTGAGGAGTATCCGTCACTTATAAACGGCTTTATCTTTTACAAGATGTCAGCGTATGATTTTCTGGTTACTTACGAATTTAACCTTAAACGAAAATCCACCATCAACACCTAGCGGTTTTGACAGAGAAATCCCCTTTCAAGTCTGGCATCCATATCTTTTTGTCACTCCCAGCACGCAGCTTCGGTAGCCTCTCCCGCACCACTCCCGCATTAACCAAAGTAACCAAGTGAACTCCCTGCAAATGCCAATTATTGTGCACAATAATGTCACTCACCCTTGCGGATCTGTCCAGGTCAGTTCGGTTCAGCACATCAGCCAAAGTCGTATTGCCATACCAAACATCATAGAATAAAGAAGTAGCTCTCCCATCTCCTATTAGAGATTTAGTATTACGATCAACATCTTTGTGCACCCAACGAATACCAGGCAAAATTGTAGATTTAACCCCTGCCATCTTGATACGGCCATCTCTATATGTGAATTTTGTTTCTAAGTACCTTGCCCACTTCTTGGTAGAAGTTTTTATACTCCACCACAGCTTCATAAGCATCGCCTTGTTCATCGTTCTCAAGCTAGTGATACCCAGACCTCCCTCCTTCACTGGGCTGCAGATTTTATCATAACCCACCACAAAAGCTCTTGATAAATTAGAGTCTCCCGACCAAAGAAAATTACGAATTACTCGATCACATTGTTGAATGAATTTAACTGGCCACTTATACACAGCCATGTTGTGAATTGAGTAGCTAGAAAGCACAGTTTTAATAAGAACCACTCTATCTTGGAAAGAAAGCATTTTGCCCTTCAAAACCGAGAGCTGATCCTTGAGTTTATCAATCACATTGCTTATATGAGCGTACTTCACCACCCCTGGCATAACTTTGACTCCCAAATAACGATCTGGGAAAGAAGCAATTCCCATGCCTAAATAATCAACAATGGTCTGACGTCTACTCAAAGAACCACCACCAAAGTAAATTTTACTCTTTTCTCTACAAACTCTTTGGCCAGAAGCACATTGATACACTTCAAGCAACTTCACCAAATTTGTTAGGCTTTTCATATTACCCTTGCAAAAAATCATAATATCATCAGCAAAGAATAAATGAGTAGGAGCAATACCATTGCGTTTTACCATATAAGTCATATCTTTGTTTTGGAAGAGCTTAGAGATATTTCTACTAAGAACATCTTCAATCAAAACAAAAATAAGAGGAGAAAGCGGATCCCCAGACGCAAACCTCTATTAATAGAGAAAAACCTTCCTGGCTACCATTCAAAAGGATAGAGATGACGCGCAGACTTCAAAATATTATGAATCCAAGAACACCAATCCTCCGAGACTCCATACTTACGAAAGACCACCATAACAAAATTCCAACTTACCGTATCAAAGGCACAGGAAATATCTAGCTTAAGACCCAAGTTACCATCTTTTCTCTTAATGTGCAACTCATTAATCATCTCCGAAGCCAAGCTAATATTTTCATGAATATTTCTTCCTTTCATAAATGCCACTTGTTCCTCCGAGACCAAGTTATTTAGGACTTTACCAAGTCTCGTGTCCGGGATTTTAGTAAAGATCTTGAAGAAAAATTACTCGGACCGATTGGTCTAAATTTTCTCAAGCAATCAGCACCCCTCACCTTTGCAAGAAGAAGAACGAGGCTAGAATTAACCCCATTAGGAATGGTTTTATTACTCCAGAAAAAAATAATAGCCTTACACAAATCTTGATGAATTAAATCCCGGCCCGTGTCTATAGAAACAACCCGGAGAAACCATCCGGACCGGTGCACTATCCGCCCCCAAATCAAAAAAAACAGCAGAGTGGATCTCATCAACGGTAGGAATGGCATCCAACATCCGACTTTCCTCCGAAGAAATAGAAGGATGTTCATAGTTAAACAAACTCTCTTCCACGGGCAAATCGGTTCCATTGAACTTGGCCTCATAGTAAGAAACTACATGACTCTTTATGTGATCCGGCTCGAAATAACTATACCATCTTCATTCACCAACTCCGAAATTGTGTTTGCACTCCTACGAATGTTTATGGAACTATGGAAAAAGAAGTATTGCTAGAACCCTCCAAAATCCACTTGTTACGAGATTTTTGTTTAAGCATAATATCTTTTATTGCACTTGAATATCTTGAACAGCTACCAAAGCATCTTTCATGATATTCAATTTTGAAGAATTAAAAGGATCCTCATCAGAGATACGAGACACAACCTCAAACTTAAGCTGCGCCTGTTTGAGTCGAGCATAAACATTACCAAACACCTGCACATTCCACAATTTCATAGCTTCCTTCAAGCGCTTCAGCTTATAAGGAAAAATAAAATCTGGATTACCATACACCGGAGCATTCCACTTGTCTCTACCATTCTCAAAAAATCGGGATGCGAAACCACATTTTCGAATTCTAAAAGGAGCACGTCTTGATCTAGTTGAGACAAAAGGATAACCAATAAGAGTCGAATGATCGGAAACTTCTCTAGGAAGAGATTTACACCGCCAATTCGAAAATTTAGTTAACCAAGGCTCATTAATAATAACACGATCTAATTTACTAATAATTCTTCTCACCCCAACTGTCCATTAGTCCAAGTGAACTTAGAACCCAGAGAGTCCGCTTCGAAGAGATTATTATCCTCCATCCAATCACTGAAATCATCTATACAAGAAGTTCGAACTTCCCTACCTCCTTTCTTCTCATCATTGCGAAGAACACAGTTAAAATCACCAATAACCAGCCAAGGAGTTGTAGAATCCACCGCAGAAAGTTGATTCCATAACCTTCTTCTAAAAACTTGGATATAACTAGCATGAACAAAAGAAATAAGGACCCCTTCAGTTCGAACCGAAATAGCTTGTCTAGTCATATTTAATACCACAGGCTCCTCAATCTCCGCACTCCACAAAATCCAAAGATTACCCAAAGAACTTGAAGAAGAATTATGAATTGCCCATTTTACAAAACCAACTAAATTAAGTCTTAACATAACATCAACTGAATAATGAATTTTCGGCTCAGCAATACAAAGAATATCTGGCCTAAAATCATGAACTAACTTACGTAACTTCAACCCAGCCTCCAACTTCGCCACCCCATTGACATTCCAATAGAGAACCCGCATTAGGAAACTGTTTTTTTTGGTTTACTAGTTAGCTTCGGATTCCTGGGTGGAACCCTCCTTTCAATAGTTGGTGAGAAGCCCTTGCGAACGCGACTTCCCAATTTGTTAACCTCCGAGTCCGAATCGATTTGGATTCTGTCGTTTTACTTTGCTGTGAGTCACTCTGAGAAGTATTCGAGTATTACTTGAACAGGTTTCCTAGTCTGATTAGGAGCAATTATGTCCACTGGAATCTCAGACCATTTGGTTTCTTTTACACCTGAGGAAGCCTTCTCTGGTGTTAACTCTTCATCCGAACCCTCTTCCTCTTCATTGTCTAAGAGTTGATGTGAGTTCTCAAAACCCAACTCAGCATTCAAAACATCAAACTTATTGGGTGAAATAACAACAGTAGATTCATTCAAAGCATTGTAGATTGGAGTATCTACAATATTGTTAACCACTGAGTCTTGAATCATAGAAATAATGGGAGTAGAAGAAGATATAGCATGGTTATTATCAGTACTAGAGTGATTAGTTCTCGCCAATTCACCACTCGTTCCTGACTTAGCTTCAGTTGTAGTGTCTCCTACTAACAACCTGTCAGCTAATGCTCTTTCCATTGCTAACGCCTGTTTTGCTGAATCAACAGCTTCAGACGCTGCACGTAATTGAGCTTCAGAAGCAGCTAGTTCTAATTCAAGCTGACTGGGAACCTCTCACCCACAACATTCTCCCTATTCTCATCTTGTTCACCAGTAGTGTTATCCTTATCGAGCGCTTGGAATGACTTCCTCGGTCTTACGACTTATCAACACCACTTGTTCCTTCTGATTATTGTTTTTTCTACGATTACGAGATCGTTTTTGCCATTCATTTGTTTGCCATTCTGATTAGCATCGGTTGCGCCACATTGCCCTTGGCGGTGTTATCCACCTTTTGGTTTACGTCTACACTTTGTATCTGTATGACCAATAATCTTTGCAAAGTGCATACACAATTTAGGATGTTTAGGAATATCCACAGTTGCCAAAAGGTTCTTCCTCCCTTGATGGTGAATCCTACTTGGAATATGTTTTGCAAAATCTACATCAACTAGTACCAAAGCAAAACTCCCAAACTCCGAGGTTTAGGGTTCTCGATCTACCAAAATCGGATTACCAACTGCTTTTTCCAATTGAAAGCAAAGATTTCTCGATCCATAACTCTGCATGAAGACCTTCTAGGTGTACCCATACATTGCATGGGAAGTATTTTGCTTCTCAGGATCGAAACCAGGATACCAATCCATCAAACGCAGCTCTTGTTGATTCACAAACCACTTCTTGTTACGGATTCTTGCCTTTGTTTGCTCATCACGCAACATCACCACAAAAAAAAAACCCTACTCATTGACATAAACCTAACGGAATTAGGGTTCACCTGCCATTGAGTTAGTAGAGAGTTTTTCACGTCTACAAACTTTAAACCCGTGAAGTTTAGCCTTGCAATAAAACGTATTCAAAGGGTTTACAACCTTCTTGGTAAAAATCGGCGGGGATTACCAAAGATGGTTCTCCATTAATTAACGTAGGGTTTGGCAAACTATTAACATCAACGGCCGTAGGCTGTAAAGTTTGTCTCACTTTCACTTTGATTGCAAAGTTGCGTTTTGCACCAATTGTAATACGTTGAACGGATTCTTGACCATCATTAATCTAAAGATCAATCAATAATTGAAGAAAAAAAAATTGAAGAACGCACAGAAAGCGTGTACAGCTGCCTAGGTTTTTCATTAAACTGGGGTATGTCAAATTGAATCTTGGGCATGGGCATGAAAGCACAATCCTACGGATTCATTTTTGGACGAATTTTTCTTTAGGAAATTAATTCCAAAATTATTTCTTAAGAATTTTTTTGGGTAAATTCCTTTTACGTGTTTTACCCTGAACCACTGAACGGTGGAGCGGGTGGGAAAAATACATATTTTTACCCATGCGATATGCTTGTGCATATGCCATGCACCAAGTCCCTTTTTCTCTGGGGATTTATTTTTGGACGAATTTTTCTTTAGGAAATTAATTCCAAAATTATTTCTTAAAATTTTATTTTTGGGTATATTCCTTTTACGTGTTTTACCTGAACCGGTGAACCCTGAGCGGTGGAGCGGGTGAGCAAAAATACATATTTTTACCCATGCGATATGCTTGTATGCCATGCACCAAGTCCCTTTTACTACACGGATTTATTTTTGGACGAAATTTTCATTAGGAAAATAATTCCAAAATTATTTCTTAAAATTTTATTTTGGGTAAATTCCTTTACGTGTTTTACCACTGAACCACGAATCGGTGGGAGCGGGTGGGCAAAAATACATATTTTTACCCATGCGATATGCGCGTATGCTATGCACCAAGTCCCTTTTTCCACACGGATTTATTTTTGGACGAATTTTTCTTTAGGAAATTAATTCCAAAATTATTTCTTAAGAATTTTATTTTTGGTAAATTCCTTTTCGTGTTTTACCACAACCCTGAACGGTGGAGCGGGTGGGCAAAAATACATATTTTTACCCATGCGATATGCTTGGCGTATGCCATGCACCAAGTCCTTTTTCTACACGGATTTATTTTTGGACGAATTTTTATTTATGAAATTAATTCCAAAATTATTTCTTAAGAATTTTATTTTTGGGTAAATTCATTTTACGTGTTTTACCCTGAACCCTGAACGGTGGAGCGGGTGGGCAAAAATACATATTTTTACCCATGCGATATGCGCGTATGCCATGCACCAAGTCCCTTTTTCTACACGGATTTACTTTCTTGTTTTAGATGCCCATGCCGAGATTGGGGCAAGATAAAAAAATTTCAATGAAGAGAGAGAAAGTCTGGCGATTTTCTTAATTTTCTGTGCGTTCTTCAATTTTTTTCTTCAATTATTGATTGATCTTTAGATTAATGATGGCTGAAGAATCCGTTCAACGTTATACAATTGGTGCAAATACACAATCCTTTGCGAGACAAAGTGAAAGTGAGACAAACTTTACAGCCTACGGCTGTTGATGTTAATAGTTTGCCAAACCCTACGTTAATTAATGGAGAAACATCTTTGGTAATCCCTGCTGATTTTTACCAACAAGGTTGTAAACCCTTTGAATACGATTTTATTGCAAGACTAAACTTCACGGGTTTAAAGTTTGTAGACGTGAAAAACTCTCTTCTAACTCAATGGCAGCTTGAACCCTAATTCTCATAGGTTTATGTCAATGAGTAGGGTTTTTTTGTGGTGATGTTGCGTGATGAGCAAACAAAGGCAAGAATCCGTAACAAGAAGTGGTTTGTGAATCAACAAGAGCTGCGCGTTTGATGGATTGGTATCTGGTTTCGATCCTTCGAGAAGCAAAATACTTCCCATGCGGTATGGGTACACCTAGAAAGGTCTTCATGCGAGTTATGGACTGAGAAATCTTTGCTTTCAATTGGTAAAGCAGTTGGTAATCCGATTTTGGTAGATCAGAGAACCCTAAACCTGGAGTTTGGGAGTTTTGCTTCGGTACTAGTTGATGTAGATTTTGCAAAACATATTCCAAGTAGGATTCAGCTTACTGCGGGAGGAAGAACCTTTTGGCAATCTGTGGATATTCCTAAACATCCTAAATTCTGTATGCACTGCAGCATTATTGGTCATACAGATACAGAGTGTAGACGTAAACCAAAGGTGGATAACACTCGCCAAGGGATATGTGGCGCAACCTGATGCTAATCAGGAATGGCAAACAGCGAATGGCAAAAAACGATCTCGTAATCGTAGAAAAAACAATAATCAGGAAGGAACAAGTGGTGTTGATAAATCAGGTGAGACTGAGGAAGTCATTCCAAGCGCTGATAAGGATAACACGGCTGGTGAACAAGTTGCGAATAGGGAGAATGCTGTGGGAGAGAGGGCTCCCAGTCAGCTTGAATTAGAACTAGCTGCTTCTGAAGCTCAATTACGTGCAGCGTCTGAAGCTGTTGATTCAGCAAAACAGGCGTTAGCAATGGAAAGAGCATTAGCTAACAGGTTGTTAGTAGGTGACACTACAATCCCGAAGCTAAGTCGAAACGAGTGGTGAATTGGCGAGAACTAATCACTCTAGTACCGATAATAACCATGCTATATCTTCTTCTACTCCCATTATTTCTATGATTCAAGACTCGATGGTTAACAATATTGTAGATACTCCAATCTACAATGCTTTGAATGAATCTACTGTTGTTATTTCACCCAATAAGTTTGATGTTTTGAATGTTTGAGTTGGGTTTTGAGAACTCACATCAACTCTTAGACAATGAAGAGGAAGAGGGTTCGGATGAAGAGTTAACACCCAGAGAAGGCTTCCTCGGTGTAAAAGAAACCAAATGGTCTGAGATTCCAGTGGACATAATTGCTCCTAATCGTACTAGGAAACCTGTTCGAAATAATACTGGAATACTTCTCGTGAGTGACTCACAAACAAAGTAAAACGGCAGAATCCAAATCAGATTCGGACTCGGAGGTTAACAAATTGGGAAGTCGCGTTCGCAAGGGCTTCTCACCAACTATTGAAAGGAGGGTTCCGCCCAGGAATCCGAAGCTAACTAGTAAACCCAAAAACAGTTTCCTAATGCGGGTTCTCTATTGGAATGTCAATGGGGTGGCGAAGTTGGAGGTCACAAGTTACGTAAGTTAGTTCATGATTTTAGGCCAGATATTCTTTGTATTGCTGAGCCGAAAATTCATTATTCAGTTGATGTTATGTTAAGACTTAATTTAGTTGGTTTTGTAAAGAGGGCAATTCATAATTCTTCTTCAAGTTCTTTGGGTAATCTTTGGATTTTGTGGAGTGAGGAGATTGAGGAGCCTGTGGTTTTAAATATGACTAGACAAGCTATTTCGGTTCGAACTGAAGGGGTCCTTATTTCTTTTGTTCATGCTAGTTATATCCAAGTTTTTAGAAGAAGGTTATGGAATCAACTTTCTGCGGTGGATTCTACAACTCCTTGGTTGGTTATTGGTGATTTTAACTGTGTTCTTCGCAATGATGAGAAGAAAGGAGGTAGGGAAGTTCGAACTTCTTGTATAGATGAGTTCAGTGATTGGATGGAGGATAATAATCTCTTCGAAGCGGACTCGCTGGGTTCTAAGTTCACTTGGACTAATGGACAATCGGGGGTGAGAAGAATTATTAGTAAATTGGATCGTGCTATTATTAATGAACCTTGGTTAACTAAATTTTCGAATTGGCGGTGTAAAGCTCTTCCTAGAGAAGTTTCCGATCATTCGACTCTTATTGGTTATCCTTTTGTCTCAACTAGACCAAGACGTGCTCCTTTTAGAATTCAGAAAATGTGGTTTTCGCATCCTGATTTTTTGAGAATGGTAGAGACCTCTTGGAATGCTCCGGTGTATGGTAATCCTGATTTTATTTTTCCTTATAAGCTGAGCGCTTGAAGGAAGCTATGAAATTGTGGAATGTGCAGGTGTTTGGTAATGTTTATGCTCGACTCAAACAGCGCAGCTTAAGTTTGAGGTTGTGTCTCGTATCTCGATGAGGATCCTTTTAATTCTTCAAAATTGAATAGCATGAAAGATGCTTTGGTAGCTGTTCAAGATATTCAAGTGCAACAACATATTATGCTTAAACAAAAATCTCGTAACAAGTGGATTTTGGAGGGTTCTAGCAATACTTCTTTTTTCCATAGTTCCATAAACATTCGTAGGAGTGCAAACACAATTTCGGAGTTGGTGAATGAAGATGGTATAGATATTTCGAGCCGGATCACATAAAGAGTCATGTAGTTTCTTACTATGAGGCCAAGTTCAATGGAACCGATTTGCCTGTGGAAGAGAGTTTGTTTAACTATGAACATCCTTCTATTTCTTCGGAGGAAACTCGGATGTTGGATGCCATTCCTACTTTGATGATGAGATCCACTCTGCTGTTTTTTTTTTTTTTGATTTGGGGGCGGATAGTGCTCCAGGTCCAGATGGTTTTTCTGGTTGTTTTTATAGACACTGCTGGGATTTAATTCATCAAGATTTGTGTAAGGCTATTATTTTTTTCTGGAATAATAAAACCATTCCTAATGGGGTTAATTCTAGCCTCGTTCTTCTTCTTGCAAAGGTGAGGGGTGCTGATTGCTTGAGAAAATTTAGACCAATCGGTCTGAGTAATTTTTTCTTCAAGATCTTTACTAAAATCCTGGACACGAGACTTGGTAAAGTCCTAAATAACTTGGTCTCGGAGGAACAAGTGGCATTTATGAAAGGAAGAAATATTCATGAAAATATTAGCTTGGCTTCGGAGATGATTAATGAGTTGCACATTAAGAGAAAAGATGGTAACTTGGGTCTTAAGCTAGATATTTCCCAGGCCTTTGATACGGTAAGTTGGAATTTTGTTATGGTGGTCTTTCGTAAGTATGGATTCTCGGAGGATTGGTGTTCTTGGATTCATAATATTTTGAAGTCTGTGCGTATCTCTATCCTTTTGAATGGTAGCCCTAAGGTTTTTCTCTATTAATAGAGGTTTGCGTCGGGGGATCCGCTTTCTCCTCTTATTTTGTTTTGATTGAAGATGTTCTTAGTAGAAATATCTCTAAGCTCTTCCAAAACAAAGATATGACTTATATGGTAAAACGCAATGGTATTGCTCCTACTCATTTATTCTTTGTCGATGATATTATGATTTTTGCAAGGGTAATATGAAAAGCCTAACAAATTTGGTGAAGCTGCTTGAGGTGTATCAATGTGCTTCACGGCCAAAGAGTTTGTAGAGAAAAGAGTAAAATTTACTTTGGTGGTGGTTCTTTGAGTAGACGTCAGACCATTGTTGATTATTTAGGCATGGGAATTGCTTCTTTCCCAGATCGTTATTTGGGAGTCAAAGTTATGCCAGGGGTGGTGAAGTACGCTCATATAAGCAATGTGATTGATAAACTCAAGGATCAGCTCTCGGTTTTGAAGGGCAAAATGCTTTCTTTCCAAGATAGAGTGGTTCTTATTAAAACTGTGCTTTCTAGCTACTCAATTCACAACATGGCTGTGTATAAGTGGCCAGTTAAATTAATTCAACAATGTGATCGAGTAATTCGTAATTTTCTTTGGTCGGGAGACTCTAATTTATCAAGAGCTTTTGTGGTGGGTTATGATAAAATCTGTAGCCAGAGTGAAGGAGGGAGGTCCGGGGTATCACTAGCTTGAGAACGATGAACAAGGCAATGCTTATGAAGGCGTGGTGGAGTATAAAAACTTCTACCAAGAAGTGGGCAAGGTACTTGGAAACAAAATTCACATATAGAGATGGGCGTATCAAGATGGCAGGGGTTAAATCTACAATTTTGCCTGGTATTCGTTGGGTGCACAAAGATGTGGATCGTAATACTAAATCTCTAATAGGAGATGGGAGAGCTACTTCTTTATTCTATGATGTTTGGTATGGCACTACGGCTTTGGCTGATGTGCTGAACCGAACTTGACACAGGACAGATCCGCAAGGGTGAGTGACATTCTTGTGCACGGTAATTGGCATTTGCAGGGAGTTCACTTGGTTACTTTGGTTAATGCGGGAGTGGTGCGGGAGAGGCTACCGAAGCTGCGTGTTGGGAGTGACAAAAAGATATGGATGCCGGACTTGAAAGGGTATTTCTCTGTCAAAACCGCTAGGGAGCTTATTAGGACTAAGTTTCCTATTCTAGATGAAGCAAAATTGCTGTGGAGAAAGGTGGTTCATCCTTCTCTAGCTGCTCAGAACTGGAAGTTTGTTCGGGGTGCTTGTGCAACGTTGGACCAAGTTCGTAGTAGATTCAAGATATCTTTGGCCTCTAAGTGTGGTGTTTGTAATTGTGCTGAAGAGACTTTGGAGCATGTTCTTTGGAGTTGTGTGTTTGCAAAGAAGGCGTGGAGCTGGCTGGAAGGTATTTTCAACATGAAACCCCATTATAATTTGATTATTTCTAACAAAGAAACTACTCATCGTAGTGGAATTGTTAAGGAGTTATGGTCAGTAGCAAACTTGGTGGTGCGGTCTGAACTTTGGTTTGCTAGGAATAAAAAGGTGTATGAGAACAAAATCCCTTGTTGGACTTTCTTTCAAAAAAGAGTCTTCAACCTGATTCATGAGTATTCTGGTCGTATGAAGAATTACATGCATAACACGCTAGCAGATTTGAAGCTGTTAGATTTTTTCCGTGTGAAACATAGGAAGGTGAAACATGCGATTCCTCAAGAGTGTTTCTTCACAGCTCCAAATCGTGGAGAATTGTTACTTTGCACGGATGGGGCAGCAAAAGGTAATCCCGGGAGTGGCAAAGCGAGTGTGGTGGCAAGAAATGCTAACTCAAGTGGTAGGGCGTGTGCATAGGTTTGGGTTTTATCTCGAATTATATGGCGAGTTATATGGTATTCTCCTCGGTCTTGAGTGGGCTACCCAATGGGGTTACAGGCGTATTTTGATTAGATCAGATTCTAAAAGTGTGATTTCAGCTTTGGAAGCCCGATAATGTACCATGGTGTGCACAAGAAAGGTGGATGGATGTTAAACGATTGTACGATTCTATTAGATTTGTGCATACTTTTCTGAAGTTTAATTTTTGCAATTGATGGTATGGCTAAGAAGGGTTGTTTGCTAGCTAGTGGTGTGCGACTTCAATTTGTGGGTCGTCCTCTTTTCTTGCATTCAAATGAATTCCCAAATGTAATTTATTTTCGTTTTAAATAGTTTCTTGGAGTTTTTGGGGTTGCCGTGACCTCTTTTCTCTAGAACTATCTTGTAAATATGTTTTCTTAATACAATTTTTGACTTATCAAAAAAAAAAAAAAAAAATGATTTATTTTTGGACGTTTTTCTTTAGAAATTAATTCCAAAATTATTTCTTAAGAATTTTATTTTTGGGTAAATTCCTTTTACGTGTTTTACCCTGAACCCCGAATCTGGTGAGCGGTGGGCAAAAATACATATTTTTACCCTTGCGATATGCGCGTATGCCATGCACCAAGTCCCTTTTTCTACACGGATTTAATTTTTGACGAATTTTTCTTTAGGAAATTAATTCCAAAATTATTTCTTAAGAATTTTATTTTTGGGTAAATTTCTTTTACGTGTTTTACCCCAACACCGAACCCGATCTGTGGAGCGGGGCAAAAATACATATTTTTACCCATGTGATATGCGTATGCCATGCACCAAGTCCCTTTTTCTACACGGATTTATTTTTGGACGAATTTTTCTTTAGGAAATTAATTCCAAAATTATTTCTTAAGAATTTTATTTTTGGGTAAATTCCTTTTACGTGTTTTACCCCGAACCCCGAATCTGGAGCGGGTGGGCAAAAATACATATTTTTACCCTTGCGATATGCGCGTATGCCATGCACCAAGTCCTTTTTCTACACTGGATTTATTTCTGGACTAATTTTTCTTTAGGAAATTAATTCCAAAATTATTTTTTAAGAATTTTATTTTTGGTAAATTCCTTTACGTGTTTTACCTTGAACCCCGAACCGAACAAAGGAGCGGTGGGCAAAAATACATCTCTCTCCTAAACTCTGCTCTGGCGATTTTGGAGTTTTTTTAAACTTTTTCACGCTACCTCATCTTGAATCATCAACCGGTGATTCTAGATGGAGTATTCTCGATTCTAATCATGCCGCTAAACCACTTACTTATGTCAACGATTGAAGGCAAAAAGGTTTTACCCAAAACCATTGTTGATCCAAGTACTTTACCAAACCCTACAAAAAAAGATGGTAAAACCAGCTATTGTTATCCCTCAAGATCTATACCTACAAGGATGTGCGATCTCGAGATTTAGTCTCATAGAAGGCTAGATTTAAGGAGTTGTCTTTTTCAGATGCGAAAAAGAACTTGTTATTACAATGGCATATGGGTGAAGATAGTGTTCAGTTTGTGTCGTTGAATAGGGGTTTCTTCATCATCAAGCTACTATCACAAGATGATAAAACTAAGATTTTACAAGCTGAAAAATGGATTGTGGCACAACAACAGCTGACTATAATGGAATGGTACCCTAGTTTTGATCCTGATAAGCAGCGATCTTCACACGCTACAGTCTGGGTCAAATTCCCGGGACTACCTATGGAGTTTTGGATTGGAAAAACTCTTTTATCCATGGGTAAAACCCTGGGTACTCCTATTGTGGTTGACCAGCGAATGTTAGCACATGAATATGGGCACTTTGCTTCATGTTAATTGATATTGATTTTGTGATTTAGATTCTCCGATGGTATTCATGTTGTTGGAGGATTAGAGTTTTGGCAGCCTTTTGAAATCCTAAAGAGACCAAAATTCTGTTCTACGTGCAATATTATTGGACATTCAGACTCTGAATGTCGCAAGAAAAATAAGAATGCAGCTAATCCTAGTTTGAATGCTTCAAACCCTAATGCTTCAAACAACACGCAGCTTCAGCTTGTGTCTGCTCCAGCTAATTCTGTTGGTAAGGAGTGGCAAGAGACTAAAAGAAAAAAGAAAGGCAAGAAAGCTCCCAATATTCCTGTGGTCCCCTATAGTTAACACCGCTAGTACTTCCCTAGTCATGTGAATCAAGTTTTGAGCATTCCCGGACAAATTGTGAAGGAACAACAATTGCAAGATGAATACGTTCTGAAGCTGCTTTGCGTTTGGCTGCTGCTCTTTTTGAGAAAAAAAAGCAGGCCATTCTGGAGCATTCAGCGTTAGTAAGTAAGACAAGGTCGTGAGTACTCTTGAACACTAAGACAAGAATGTCGAATTGGCAAGAACTACTTCTACATCCTCCTACTACATATGTGTCTACACCCATGTGTGATGCTCTTGAAGAAAGTTCTCTCACAATAGGTTCCATATCCTAGGTGATAAAGGAACTTTAGAGCTTGGAAAAATTGATGATCGAGCCAAACAATCTAAGCACAACCGGATTATTGTTATGCAAGCACGACTCAATGCTTTAAAAGAGGTAGAGTCCTTATCCACCTGATGATATCTCCTGAACTGGGCATTCGTGTAGAAGGGGTACTTCACCAGTATCAATTCCTCCTCAAGTTCTGTTAAACAAGCTGTTATCCAAGCACCAAAACATTGGAGTTTAATATGCGGGTTTTATTTTGGAATATAAATGGTGTTGCGCGTGAGGCAGCACGTCTAAGCTAAAAGAGTTAATAAGGGGATTTCAAACCAGATGTTTTTTGTCTTGTGAACCGAAAGTTGCTTGCTCAGTTAATTTTGGTGAAGACTAATTACGAAGGTTATTCCTCGCTTGTTATTAATAATTCTTCCAATTCTAGTATTGCGAATCTTTGGATTTGTTACATCAATGGGTTGGATATTTCTATTATTAATTCAAGTAAACAAGCTATTACAATTGCGGTGGATGGTGTGCATATTTCTTTTGTCCATGCTAGCTATGTTCAAACTACTAGACGAAGACTCTAAAAGAATCGGTTATGCAAGATTCAATAACTCCTTGGTTGGTCATAGGAGATTTTAATTGTATTTGCGTTTGGACGAAAAAAGGTGGGCTGGAAACTAGATCTTCAGTCATTGATGAATTTAGTGATTGGATGGATGACAATAATCTTTTGAAGCTGATTCTTTGGGTAGCAAATTCACATGGTCCAATAGACAATCCGTAATAGTCGTATCATCAGCAAGTTGGATCGTGCAATTATCAATGCGGCTAGCTAAGTTTGAGAATTGGCGGTGTAAAGCTCTTCCAAGGGAAGTTTCCGGATCATTCTACTCTTCTTGGTTATCCTTTTAAGGCCCTAGACCTCGTCGAGAACTCCTTTCGGAGTTCTGAAGATGTGGTTCTTACATGGAGATTTTCTTCCGTATGGTTAGTGAGAGTTGGAATACTCCAGCCTATGGGTCTCCGGATTTTTTATTCCCTTACAAATTGAAGCGTCTGAAGATTGTGATGAAGGATTGGAATCTCGGAATCTTTGGTAATGTCCATTCTCGTTTGGCAAGACCAACTTCGTTTCGAGACTGCAGCTCTTATTTCTGATGAAGATCCAAGTAATATTACTAATTTTAATGCAATGAAAGACGCTATGGCTACCTTAAGTGAGACTCGCTTACATCGGTGACTATGCTCAAGCAAAAATCTCGTAATAATTGGTTGGTGGAGGGTGGAGTAACTCCGGTTTTTTCATAATAGTATTCGCATTAGAAGCTCTAATACAATTTCGGAGTTAGTTGACTCAAACGGTACTTGTATTTCTGATTATGATCAATTGCAGGGACCATATTTGTTCATTACTATGAAAACAAGTTCAACTACCGTGAGTTGGATATTGATAGATTTATTTGATTTTGAGCATAATTCCATTACTGTTGAGGAGAGTCAGGCTATGGACAAGATTCCTTCTCGGAAGAAATTAAGCAAGCTTGTCTTTGATTTGGGGGGCGATAGTGCGCGGGGCCCAGGATGGTTTCTCTCGGGTGTTTCTATCGACATTCTTGGGATATTATTCAAGAAGATTTAACCAAGGCCATTGTTCCTGTTGGAATTCCCAATATTCCAAATGGTGTTAATTCTTAACTTTAATCATTTTGCTTGCCAAGGTAAGGGTGCCAATACTCTTTCTGCAATTTCAGACCAATAGGTCTTAGTAATTTTTTTTTTTCTTCAAAATTTTTACTAAGATTCTAGCTACTAGACTTGGTAGTGTTTTAGACAATCTTGTGTCTGAGGAACAGAGTTGCTTTTATGAAGGGAGGAATATTCATGAAAATATTAGTTTGGCATCGGAGATGGTTAATGAGTTTCACTTTAAGCGTAAAGATGGCAACATAGGTCTCAAAGTAGATATTTCTCAAGCTTTTGACACGGTAAGTTGGTCTTTTGTGCTAGAAGTTTTTCGAAATTATGGTTTTCGGAAAGATGATGTGCGTGGATTCTTAATATCTTGCAATCTGCTAGAATCTCTATTCTTTTGAATGGCAACCGGAGGTTACTTGAAAATTAATAGAGGTTTGCGTCAAGGAGATCCCCTTTCTCCCTTGATTTTTGTCTTGATTGAGGATGTTCTTAGCAGAAATATTACGAAACTTTTCGTGATAAAAAGATGACTCCTATGGTTACAAGAGGTGGTGTTTCTCCTACTAATCTTTTTCTTTCTCGACGACATTATGATTTTTTGTAAAGGTAATTCAAAAATTCTACATAATCTTGTGGATTTGTTGGGTAAATACCAAAGAGCTTCTGGGCAGACTGTTTGTCGTCAAAAGAGCAAGATTTATTATGGTGGTGATTCTTCAAGTTGGTGTACTTATCTTGCAAATTACTTGGGAATGAGTGTAGCCACGTTTCCATTCTAGCTATTTGGGTGTTCAAATTATGCCGGTACAGTTCGTTATCGCCATATTTGCAATTTTGTTGAGAAGATTAAAAATCAGCTTGCTGGTTGGAGAGGGAGATTATTATCTTTTCATGATCGCATTGTTCTTGTTAAATCCGTAATTGCTAGTTATTCCATTCATAATATGGCAATTTATAAGTGCCTCGTAAATTCATTCTTCACGAGAGGGCAATTGAATTTCATTTGGTCTGGTGATTAGAATGTTAGTCGTGCTGTGGTGGTGGCTTATGATAAGATCTGTTGCCCTTATGAGGAGGGGGTCTCGGATTACCTTTCGTATGGCAACTATGAACAAGGCTCTTATTATTAAACTTTGGTAGAAGATTCGTAATTCTAAAAAGAAGTGGGCTCTTTTACCTTAAGGCTAATTTTTTTTGTCGTAATGGGCGCATTAAGACTACGGGTGTTAAATCTTCTATTTTGCCTGGGTGCGTAGTGTGTACAATCGGTGGAAAATAATACTAGGTCTTGCTAGGAGATGGGAGGGATACTTCTCTTTATTATGACATTTGGTATGCTGATTTTAGTATTGCAGAAGCTCTTAATGATTACACGCTTGACCACAATGTGCGTGTTAGTGACTTGTTGAATGATGGTCAGTGGGATATCCCGGATGTGCATTTACAATGCATGCTCACGCTGGCCCCGAGATGCATAAGCTACCAACACCAAATGGAGGGGAAGATGCCCAGTATGGATGTTGGAGTTCTGCTAGATTTCAGCGTCAGTTCTGCCACTTCTCTTGTTCTCCACGATATCCCAAGCTGGATGGTGCTGCGCTTAACTTTGGAGGAAAGAGATTCATCCAGTTCTTGCAGCTCAAAATTGGGAAATTCATCCGTGGTGTTTGTTACACTTATGATCTGCTCCAGAGTAGATTTAAAATCCATCTTGCCAATAAGTGTGCCTGCAACGGAACTGTGAGGAAACGCTAGTACATGTGCTGCATGAGTGCAGCTTTGCGGAAGAGCATGGAATTGGCTTTCTCGATATTTTTAACTTGCGGCCTAATGCTAACCTTGTTGTTTCTTATAAGACGGCCAAGGGAGGAGTCCTATTGTTCGTGACCTTTTGGCTTGTTGCCAATCTGGTGCTAAGATCGGAGTCGTGGGTAGTTGCGGAACAAGGTGTTTTTGAGCAAAGGAAACCTAAGCTGGGCGTGTTCTACAAACGAGTTCTAAAGTTGATTCAAGACTATTCAATTCGTCTCATGGGAAATATGAAGAATTATACATGAGGATGTGGTTCTTTTGAACTATTTCCGTGTTCAACACAGTGTGCATAGACAAAGAGCCGGTGGAGTGTTTTTGGCATCCACCTGAGGATAATGAGCTTCAAATTTGTTGTGATGGTGCCACGAGAGGCAATCCGGGTGTGGCGAGTGCCGGAGTGGTGGCTAGGATGCGCAATGCTCAATTCTTGGTGCTATGAGTATTGGTCTGGGGAGTTACACAACTGCTGGCGAGAGTTATATGGCATTCTAGTTGGTTTGGAGTGGGGCATGCAATGGGGTTTTGATAGAGTTTGCGTTAGATGGGACTCCTATGGCGTGATTCAAGCTTTCAATAACAATCGATTCCTTGGTTTGCCAAAACTAGATGGAGGGTGATTAGTAGGCATTATATGTCTATTAGATTCATTCATACTTTTAGGGAGGCGAATTTTTCAGCAGATAAAATGGCTAAGCGTGGATGTTTACTGGGCAAATAATATTCATTATAATGGAAGACCACGTATGCCAAATGCAGCCCAAGTCCCTGAATGCACGGATTTATTTTTAAGTAGTCTACAAGTTTTTGGGGAAATTGCTGTCCAAAATCTTTTCTTGTAAATTTTATCTTTGTAAATTTGTTACGTAATACAAATTTTTGACTTATCAGGTGGACAAGTGGGCAAAAATACATATTTTTACCCATGCGATATGCGCGTATGCCATGCACCAAGTCCCTTTTTCTACACGAATTTATTTTTGGACGAATTTTTCTTTAGGAAATTAATTCCAAAAATTATTTCTTAAGAATTTTATTTTTGCAAATTCCTTTTACGTGTTTTACCCTAACCCGAACGTTGGAGCGGGTGGGCAAATACATATTTTTACCCATGCGATATGCGCGTATGCCATGCACCAAGTCCCTTTCTACACGGATTTATTTTTTGGACGAATTTTTTCTTTAGGAAATTAATTCCAAAAAATTATTTCTTAAAGAATTTTATTTTTCGATAAATCTTTACATAAGTCCCTGTTTTACCCAATTTTCTTTAGGAAATTAATTCCAAAATTATTTCTTAACCTTTTACGTGTTTAACGGTGGAGCGGGTGGGCAAAAATACATATTTTTACCCATGCGATATGCGCATATGCCATGCACCCAAGTCCTTTTTCTACACGGATTTATTTTTTGAATGAATTTTTTCTTTAGGAAATTAATTCCAAAATTATTCTTAAGAATTTTATTTTTGGGTAAATTTCACGTTTTACCCCGAACCCCCGAACGGTTGGAGCGGGTGGGCAAAATACATATTTTTACCCATACGATATGCGTAGTATGCCATGCACACAAGTCCCTTTTTTTACACGGATTTATTTTTGACGAATTTTTCTTTAGGAAATTAATTCCAAAAATTATTTCTTAAGAATTTTATTTTTGGGTAAATTTCTTTTACGTGTTTACCACGAACCCTGAACTTCTCTGAACGGTGGAGCGGGTGAGCAAAATACATTTTTTACCCATGATATGCGCGTATACCATGCACCAAGTCCCTACAAGGATTTATTTTTGACGAATTTTTCTTTAGGAAATTAATTCCAAAATTATTTCTTAAGAATTTTATTTTAGGTAAATTCCTTTTTACGAACCGAACGGTGTTTTTTTACCCATGAGCACCAAGTCCCTTTTTCTACACGGATTTATTTTTGACCCTTTAGGAAATAATTCGGTTATTTCTTAAGAATTTTATTTTGCGGGTGTTTTACCCGAAACCTGAACCCTGAACCTCGAATAGCATATTTTTACCCATGCGATATGCGCGTATGCCATGCACCAAATCCTTTTTTACACGGATTTATTTTTCGACGAATTTTTCTTTAGGAATTTAATTCCAAATTTATTTCTTAAGAATTTTATTTTTGGGTAAATTTCTTTTTACGTGTTTTAATTGAACCTGAACCCTGAACGGGTGGGCAAAATACATATTTTTACCCATGCGACATGCGCGTATGCCATGCACCAAGTCCCTTTTTTCCCTGGGACTTATTTTTGGACGAATTTTTCTTTAGGAAATTAATTCCAAAATTATTTCTTAAGAATTTTATTTTGGGTAAATTCCTTTACGTGTTTTACCCTGAACCCTGAACCCTAAACGGTGGAGCGGGTGGGCAAAAATACATATTTTTACCCATGCGATATGCGCATATGCCATGCACCAAGTCCCTTTTCTACACAATTTATTTTTGGATGAATTTTTCTTTAGAAATTAATTCCAAATTTATTTTATTTTGGGTAAATTCCTTTTACGTGTTTTACTTACACAGACCACTGGACGGGTGAGCAAAAATACATATTTTTACCCATGTGATATGCGCGTATGCCAAAGCCCTTTTTCTACGTGTATTTTTGGACCCTTTGAACCAAATTATTTCTGAAATTTTATTTTTGGGTAAATTCCTTTTACGTGTTTTACCTAAACCACAGCGAACGGTGGGCGGGTTGTAAAATACATATTTTTACCCATGCGATATGCGCGTATGCCATGCACCAAGTCCCTTTTTCCACACGGATTTATTTTTGGGACGAATTTTTTCTTTAGGAAATTAATTCCAAAATTATTTCTTAAGAATTTTATTTTTGGGTAAATTCCTTTTTACGTGTTTTACCACACAACCCTAAACCTTTGAACGAAAATGGGCAAAACCTACATATTTTTACCCATGCGATATGCGCGTATAAATACAACCAAGTCCCTTTTCAACACACCAAAAATTTCTTTTTTTTTGATTCTTTTAGGGTTTCTTTAAGGGTGGGCAAAATTATTTTTACCCTCCATGCCATGCACCAAGTCCCTTTTCTACACGGATTTCTTAAGAATTTTCCAAAATTATTTCTTAGGGTAAATTCTTGCGTTTTACCCTGAACCCTGAACTCGGAGCGGGTGGGCAAAATACATATTTTTACCCATGTGATATGCGCGTATGCCATTAGCAAGTACTCAACTCGAGTTATTTTTGAACTAATTTTCTTTAGGAAATTAATTCTAAAATTATTTCTTAAGAATTTTATTTTGGGTAAATTCCTTTTACGTGTTTTACTCTAAACTCGGAACCCTGAACGGTGGACGGGGTTGGCAAAAATACATATTTTTACCCATGCGATATGCGCGTATGCCATGCACCAAGTCCCTTTTCTACACGATTTATTTTTTGGACGAATTTTTCTTTAGGAAATTAATTCCAAAATTATTTCTTAAGAATTTTATTTTTTGGGTAAATTCCTTTTACGTGTTTTACTTTGCTTTTGAAGAAAATCAAACCTGGACTTGATTTGCAAAAATACATTTTTACCCTATAAATACAACTCGTATGCCATGCACCAAGTCCCTTTTTCAACACAGTTTATTATTGGACGAATTTTCTTTTATTTCTTAAAATTTTATTTTCCATAAATTTTTTACCTCCATCCCCGTTTGCCGAACCTTGAACCACGATCGAACTTGGAGCGGGTGGGCAAGCATATTTTTACCCATGCGATATGCACGTATGTCATCACCGAGGGGTTTAGCATTCTACACCCGATTTATTTTTGGACAATTTTTCTTTAGGAAATTAATTCCAAATTATTTCTTAAAATTTTATTTTGGGTAAATTCCTTTTGTTTTACTCGAGCAGACCACAACGGTGGAGGCGGTGGGAAAAATACATATTTTTACCCATGCAATGCGCGTATGCCATGCACCAAGTCCCTTTTATACACGGATTTATTTTTGGGCGAATTTTTTTCTTTAGGAAATTAATTCCAAAATTATTTCTTAAGAGTTTTATTTTGGGTAAATTCCTTTTTACGTGTTTTACTTGTTTTGAAGAAAATCAAAACCTAACTTGATTTGCAAGTATTTTTATCCTATAAATACAACTCGAAAATCATGTTTTAACACAATCAAAAAATTCTTCTTTTATTTCTAGGGTTTCTCCATTACTTTTTACCCATCCCCGTTGATGAGTTCGAAGAGGTAACTTTCGTTGTGCTAACTCAAGTTATATCGGCGTCTTATCTGACACATCTTCGGCCGTGAGTGTTTTAGCATTACTCAATCCGAGTATACCCACGAACTAATGTGTTAGGACAACTTGTTGAACCTTTGATTACGCCCTCTCAAGTTATGGTTGTTTCGCATTAGTTCTTTACATATTATTTTGATACATATAACGTGTGTTCATTGTTGCAAGATTCAAGACTAATTACTCAAAATAGAGCAAAGATCCATCCGAAAAATGTCTTCATTCACTATATTCATACACTGATATCCAAGGGTACACCCAATATGTCCGATCAAAAATCCCATTTCACAGATACGAAACAATGAACTTTCTTCAAGTTTTTGGATCAAAAGATTTTTACTTAAAAGAGACCATGTATATCCATATGATTCTTCAACTATGTCCACTTAAATTTCTTAAATGGGATACGTGACAAAAGAGTACTCACAAGCTAGACTAGTCAGATTTCAGAAGTCATGACTTTTTCTCTCCACATGTGAGAGAGTTTTTTTGTCTTTTTCTTCATATTGTCAATTATGCAGTCATCCATTGTTACTCAAACTGGAAACCTAGCTAGATTTGTTAGGAGCAGCCAGCAGGAACCTTGTCAATGAAAAAAAGATTGATTAGATGATGAGACTCTTTATGGGCATAATACTTCGAACATAATACAATGGTGGGTGTGTCATGTGTGAATGAATGAATGATGGTAAAGTTATTCCGAGAGACAAAAGTCGGACTATATATCTTTAGTTGATGCTCTTTCAATTTCGAATGATCCCATATCTAGTACGAGTGACGAAGAAGAAAGGAAAACTATGACACAACTCATCCTTAAATAGAAAAAGAAAGATGTTAAAGTGAACTTTTGTACAACTTGCAGGGTTTTTATATGAGCAATGCATTGCCCATTTTCCATGTGTGGTTTCTTCTAGATGGACACTTTTTACAGTCATTACATTTTAGATGATAATATCAAATTTGTTATCAAATGCTTCATAACATTAATATTGATCCAAAAGAGACAGAAAAAGTGCCAAATGAGAAGGTTTCATCTTTACAGAGTTTTCTATTTGTAGCATGATTTTAACTAATGTTGTTCAAATTTATGGATTTTCTTATACGTGGGCAAATTAAATACTTAGAATGAACCAATTTCTCTCCGTATCCACTAAATTATGAATCTTAATTAGTTAGAATTTGTTGGCTGGTATGTGTCAAAATCAGCCACACATTTGGGTGATGATAATCACTGCTCGAACTGTGACCAAAACTTGAACAAGTGGATTAGCTCCGTCGTAGGTACAGAGATAAAAGTGACAAAACTAAATCTTGACAATTGCTTGGTTAAAAGATTTGGTTATGTAAAGTGTTATGATATTATCCGTTGTTTAAATGAAACTAACCTCGTAAGATTGAGGATATGTATATCAAAACTTAATAATGCTCAAGAAATGATTTTATGGGTGGGTTTACAAAAGCGATGAAGATGTGAATATGGTGTATTTCATGTGTTCTCAATTGTATGGCCCATTATTTGGATGCATTTTTCTACTATCAGATCAATTGCGTTAAAGTAGTGAAAGTGGCAGAAAGGATGGTCCAAGAACCCGCAACCCACCTGCTTAAGGGAGGCCCCTGGACCCAGCCGCCGCCGGTTGAAGGATCCGTTATCCATTCTGTGACAGCGTTCTTATATTAAACGCACCGATGATGGGATCTCATATTTTACTAGTGTAGTACTTCTATCTGTTTTATCATTTTGATCGATTACAGTTCTGAGGATGTACAAGATACCACGCCGAGAGATAACAAGACGGGATGGAGAAAGAAGAGTGGTAAAATTATAGCCTAATAGAGCATCAAGCCATCAACAGTCATTATAGATGGATAGGATAGATATGGGTTACTTCCATCAAGTCACTACTTGAAAGTCGACGAGTTGACATTTTTCATCTTTGATGTGGCGGAAAGTGGACTGTCAGCAGCTATTACTCAGTGGAATCCATGTCATTATTACAGCATTAGTAGTACTGATTTTTGGATATTTTTCTTCTTAAAAATAGTTAATGTAAATGATTGGTTGGATTTTGAACGAATGACTTGTCCTCGAAGAAAAACGAAATCCTTCCAAAATTTCTGGCGGTTATTTCAATGGTTGCGGCTTTCAGTGCTTCCGTCTAGGAAACCTAAGGTTAATTCTGTATCTAATTGCACGTGGAGCTTCCTTAAGCTCCCTTTACCTTGGACCACTTATTAGCTTTAGGTGTTGACGCGTGTCCAACAAATATTCCTTTCCGCCGCCATGGATAAGCTATCCAGCTTTGATTGCTTACTTACGATTCTTTGGAGAGCCGTGCCTCTTTTCCCACGTGTGACCCTCCTTTATTTATTTTTATCATTATTATATTTCTATGAATTTTTTCATTAAAACTGCTAAGAAAATCTTAGTAGGTCTTTTCTTGTTCTTATTATCATCACTGTTCACCAGCAACAAAGACCAATTATGAAACTACACTTTCAACCATAAATGACAATAGTCTCTGTATTGTCTTTTTTTCCTCCTGCAAATAGTTTAAGGAAAATGAAATTTAGATCTCACAGCAGCCCATGCTATTTTTTAGAGGTATATGAATCTGGTCCGCTGAGTTAATACTTTCACCTATATGCATATTTACAGGTTTGAAAATACAAATACTTTGGGTTTATGATTTCCTTCATAATCCAGATTACTAGAAAAGAAAAGTAGTGGATACATAAGAATAAATTAAACTAAAATTAATTGGTGACTATATCTCATATCTGATTAGTATGCCAGTGGATTTATGCCACATACAATCTCCCCAATTATTGTTACTTCACTCTGTTACTAATAGTTTATACTTTGAGATTCTAGAAGTAAGTACTTTAATAATATTGTTTAATCTAATGGATTAGTCTCAAAAATGGATACATGAATCCTCAAAGAATAACATATAATTAGGCTGAAAGTATTATTATATTCAAATTAATAATTAGTGAGATACCACTAGTAGTAATAGATACATACAATCAATTAACACGCTATAAGCTTCATTAGAGCAGATTCCTCAAACAAAAGAGTTTAGTACAAATGTCATTTTAACATCAATTTGAAGAAAAAAATACAAAAGAAAAAAAGAATTTAAATTTAAAATAAACCCACAAATTAATCTCAAAATACAAATTTTACAGAATTTGGAATCCTCAATTGGGTCCATCTTTCTAACATATCCCCATTAAAATCTTTCCTACAATATCTCTACTCTGTCATCTATCCTTAAAACTTCCCTTTTTATTTTTGTTTTCCTCCATCTATAAATCATTAGATAACTGTTGTTGGATAAACCATATCATCACTGTTCCATATGTTGTCAAGTACATCCTCACCACCACCTAAACCACATGTTGTTGTTGTTGTTCTGTTGTTGATCAATACCCTGAAACTCCGAACCTTGTTGTTGCTGTTGTTGATGGTAGTGTACATTAGAGTTGGGACTAAATAATGTTTCTGAATAATTATTGGTATGGGTATTTTGGGTAATATTGTAAGTATTGCTGTGAGGAAAGCTATAGCAGTCTGATGATAATTGAGTATTACTTCCCCATAGAATCCGATGAACCACCAGTACTTGAATTCTCAGGTGTTGCAGTAACGAAACTCTGATTATTAAAAGAACCCGAAAATTCGTTATTGCTAGTTTGAAACATGTATTGATCATCGCTGAATTCCTGGTTATAACCGTTGTTCATGGTGTTGTTGGGTTGATTCATGTAGTTAGTAGAGTTGGCGGTGGCAACTTTAGCTCCGTTTGAAGAAGCTGTCGTGGCAGTGGATGCTGCCTCTGCTTGAATACGTTCGACTAATCTTGGCATCCAAAGATAACGCATGGTGTCTTTAAATTGCTTACTATTTACGTCACATTGAAGTTGTTTCGCATGTTTTTGAACTCTTTGTTCTCCAATAATTCTTATTTCATTATCTGTTCTGCCCGGTAAGTGTTGTGCTATTTTGGACCACCTTTAAGAAACAAATCAAAACAAAATAAGTTAGTTTTGAAAAAAGATAATGGAGAAAACAGTCTGAATTGGGGCCAATGATCATATGACAACTTACCGATTTCCCCAGCGAGAATGAAGCTCAAGAATTAGAAGTTGTTCCTCGCTGGGGAAATCGGTAAGTAATTCAACCATCTTAGTCTGCAACTCTTACCCGTTCTTTTCAAACCTGTTACATGCATATTCATCAAAAAAATTAGACTCAAAACTCATGAACTCAATCAAAAAGATAATGAATTAAGCTATAACCATGGCTGTTACTAGCTTCATAAGTAAAAAACTCATTTCTCGAACAGATTTTCGAAGTCTTACCGGCACAACGAGCTAAGGAGTTCCAACGGCCTTCACCGTGATTAGCAATGTAATTGACAAGATCTTCTTCAACAGTCCATGGACCTCTTCTCAAGTCATCCATCAACTGATCTTCTTGATCAATACTAATATCATCACTCTTGATTATTATTATAAATCATGAGTTATAGTAGACATAACAATACCCTTAAAATCTTGATCCATTTCTATATCTAAATACAAATGAAAAGATTGTACTTGCTATGAGATTTTGATGGGAGTTTTAGACTTTAGAGTCGGACATAATTGAGAGAGAGCTGAGAGAGAGAATTGTTTATTTGAGAGAGAGAGATGAGTTGAGTCTTATATATAGAGATGAGATGGATGGGATGATGAGATGGGATGGATGTGGAAGAAGGAAAAAAAAAGGTAAAACGTGAAAGGGAGTATAGAAAAATAAATAAAGAAGAATGAAGGGGATTTGATATTGATTAATTAGCATAATATGGGGGTTTTAGTTAAAAGTTCTGTGTTTAACTACAAAAAAACTAGTGTAAATTAGCTCTAATCCAGTTTTAAAAATGATCCAAAAAAGTGGATTTAAGTTTGACACTTTGACTTTCAACTCGGACTTAAGAAGCCTATTAAGTTCCGTGTTGAACTCTCCATTACAAACACACGTGTCTTTAGTTTATTCTATCTTTTAACTTTATAATATTGAAACTCTTATCTCTCGCAAGTTGTTTTGTTTTGTGTATCAAAAAGACAAAACGAGGTTATCCTATGAAAGAATGGTACTGTTTCTACTACTCATCACTCCACTACTAACGCGATTATGGCACTCAATGCCTCAAAAATTTGGCGCATGTGTATATTGAATGAGATCTTACTTTTCACTACTGTATATTTACTAGGCACCCTTTTTTTCTTCTTCTAATTAGCACTTTTGTACACTCCTAGTGAGATCTTCTTTGATATCTTAGGTATACTCCCTAGTAAGATCTTCTTAGTATCTTAGCTAGGTCTAGGTAAATTGATTGAGGTTTGACGAGCGGAAACATCCCAAACATAACTTTTGGGTTGTTAGAGAGACATTAGTTTGGTCGACGAGAATTGCAACAACTTCCTAAGCACTTACGAATAGTGTTGGTGTTTATTGCTATCATATTGCCAAAGTTATCCGAATATATCTTTGTCAAATTCTCGATCTTTCTTATATTTCTCAATAATAATCGTGGAAATCAAAAAATACCTCCTTTTCGCGGGGTCACAAATACCCTTAAGGATTTCACAAATACCCTAAAGGGTATATTTTAAGTTTTTAGGGTATAGTTTTTGGCACATCTAAAATTATATTAAGTCAATTCAACCTCCGTAGGAGGTTGGGTTGACGTTTTCACGCGTCAAGAACATACTAGTTCATTTTCATTATCCAAAAAAGTACTAGTTCATTTTCATTATCCACTTAAAAAATACCACTTAGGGGTATTAATAAAATGGACAGGGGTATTTGTGAAGGCCTTATATTCTAGGGGTATTTAAATAATGTTCCCATAATAATCAAGGTACTTATACTTGGTCATCAAGACACAAGACTTGATTCTCACGGGATTCAATTCCTAATGTAACTCTCTCAAATATAGACTATTTCCTAATACCCTCCCTCAAGATGGAGCATGAAGGTTACGAATACCCATCTTGGACAAAAGAAACTGAAACTGAGCTTTCCCTAAAGCTTTTGTAAAAATATCAGCCAATTGCAGTGTTGTAGGAGTATACGAGGGTGATATAATCTTCCCTGTTATGGCATCTCTGACAAGATGACAATCTACTTCTATATATTTTGTTCTTTCATGAAATACTGGATTTTGAGCAATATATAATGCTGATTGACTATCACAAAAGAGATTCGTCCCATGAGCATGATGAACTCCTAAATCACCAAGTAACTGTTTCAACCACTTTAATTCACATGTTAATGATGCCATAGATCTGTATTCTGCTTCTGCTGAGGAACGATAAACTGTATGATGCTTCTTAGTTTTCCAAGACACGGGTGAGAAGCCAAGAAGGACAAACCAACCTGTTAATGAACGTCTAGTTAATGGACAGCTTGCCCAATCTGAATCACACCATCCTTTTAAACTAAGAGCACTATCAGAACGCAGCAGAATTCCTTGTCCTGGATTCTTCTTCAAATATCTAACCACACGAAGTGCTGCTTCCCAATGTTCCACTCTTGGTTGTTGCATAAATTGAGATAAACTATGCAATGAGTAAGCAAGGTCTGGTCTTATGACTGACAAATAAATCAGACGACCAACCAATCGTCTATATTTTTCCACATCATCTAGTATGTTGCCTTTTGCCAATGCTAGCTGGATGATTCTTTTCCATTGAAAACTGCGCTTTGCTCCCAATAACCTAGTCTCCATGATAATATCCAATGCATATTTCCTCCGGTATACGTAGAATCCTTGTTTACTACGAGCCACTTCTAATCCTAAGAAATATTTCAACTTTCCCATATCTTTCATCTTAAAACATTGTCCCAAAGTAAGTTTTAAAATTATGAAGTGCAACCAGGATCATTTCTGCCACAATCAAATCATCAACATAAACTAGGACATTAAAAAGTGCATCTTTCCCTTTGTCGTAGTAAAAAGAGAGTAATCTGAATATGACTTATTCAAAGCCATAATTTTTCAAAGTTGTTGATAACTTTGCAAACCAACACCCCTAGGTGCCTCGTTTTTAGGCCATATAATGACTTCTTCATTCTACAACCATCTTAGGATTTCCCTTGGCAAATCCTGGAGTATCTTCATATACACTTCTTCCTCCAAATCACCATGAAGAAGTGCATTATGAACATCCATTTGATGCACTTCCCACTTCTTAATCGTTATGACGACTGAAAAGTACGAATTTTTGTCATTTTCGCCATGGTGCAAAAGTCTCATTATAATCTAATCCTTCAACTTGATGATTCCCAAAAATTACCAATCTTGCTTTGGTACGCATCAAATTGCTATTTTTATTACTTACCGCATAAATCCAAATACTTGCTTCCTAGTGCCTTTTTTCATGGGGTAATTCTTCCAATTCCCATGTTTCTTGTTCTTCTAATGCTCGTATTTCTTGACCATGGCTTTTTTCCGGCTGGATGCTTCATAGCTTCTTTGAAGCTTTTGGCTCATTTCCGGTACAGGTGTTGCAAGATACATTCCTTGCACTGAAAAACGATCACAACTAACATAATATGTCAAAGGATAAGGTGTACCGAGGCCGATGATTGTGTAGGTGAGTGGAAGATGGACTATTTTTCGTCTCATGATGCACTCCAAAACCCTTGAGCCGCCTAGAAGAAATTTCTTTCCTGACGTTTACCTTACCCATCTCACCGATGTTATTATCTACAATTACCCAAATTTGAAGTATCCTTACCATCAAGATCATGTGAAGCATCCTGTTCATTCTCCTCAAATTGTTCTTGAACACTTCCTCTTCCTCGTTTCACACCCAATACCAATCTCGAGGTTCATCATCTGCCTTGTTGTTTGTGACTCCCATAGTTGATGTTCAAAGTAAATTTCTTAGACAACCGTAACTCTTCTTTATCCTCATCATCACTCAAACATGCTTCATTACTTGATTCGGGGCAATATTAGTTGACTTTCCATTATTAGTAATCATATACGGAAACCGGTGTTCATAAAAAATCCACATCCCTTGACACTAAAAATTATTTTGTGTCCAAAGCATAAACTTGCCACACCTTTTTACCAAATACCCAAGAAATACATATCTCCTTCCTCACCGCTTGCAAACTTATCACCCTTGCTATTTTGATTATGTACATAACACAAACACCCAAACACTTTCAACTGATCATATGGAGGCAACTTTCCAAACATAATTTCATATGGAGTCTTGTTATCAAGAAGAGGTGTTGGTGTACGATTGATCAAGTATGCCTGTGATTAATGCAATATTCCCCCGTAATGTATTGGCAAATTAGCTTGAAATCTCAAAGCTCTCGCAACATTCATTATATGTTGATGTTTTCTCTCAACTCTTCCATTTTGTTGGGGTGTACCAACACAAGATGTATCAAATATTATCCATTAGACTTAAAATATCCACGCAAAGAATTAAATTTTGTTCCATTATCACTTCTAACATATTTGATTTCCTTGTAAAATCGACGTTTAACAAGAGCAATAAAATCAAGAAATATCATTTCAACTTCAGTTTAGTTTTGATCAAATAAATCCAGACACCTCTTGAAAAATCATCAACTATTGTTAAAAAATAATGAGCTCCACAAGGCAAGAAGGTGTCTTGTAAGGCGTCTCATAAATCGATGAATCAAATCAAATATACTACTAGCTTTACTCGACTAACAGGAAAACTACTTCTACGATTGATCTTAGAAAAATATCACAAGCATTATTATTTTTCCTAGATAACCTACACAGCTGTATCTTTTGTAATACTTTCTCCGATTGATATCCCATTCTTTGATGCCCACTGACTCAAGCGAATCCACACTAACCGCAAGCACTTTAACTAAGGTACACCACGGAAAAAATATAGTCCACCTTGTCTTTCACCCACTCCAATCACCTTTCACGTCAACCTGTTTGTATAAGACATAAACCCAGTATATTGCACAACACAAACTGACTCATTGATCATCTATGTGACCGATATTAAGTTACATGTTATTTGAGGCACATAAAGAACATTATCAAGCCTTAAACCACCAGGAAGAATCAATGTTCCAATTTTATCAAAGTTCGCAAACTTTGCATCTGACAGACCTACTGAACATGTCTTAATATCCTTTACTTCTATCATGTCATCTAAATTACATGTGACATGATTCATAGCCCATGTATCCACAATCCAGGAAGCATGATTCTGTTTACCTTGCAATTAAATTTTCGATTTGTTTGAGTTCAAAAACTCAAGAACTTGTTGAAGCTGAGTTACGGTGACTCCAACTAAACCAGTTCCATCTGCAGATGTCATACCCGTTGATTGCTAAGGCTGTGGTACATTTAAGTTATTTTCCCGTACAAGATTGGTGCTGCCATATCCTCTGCCACCTCTGCCAGACACATAACCACCTCGACCACGACCACTAGCTCTACCACCTCTGCCATATCCTCTACCACCACAGTATGTCTCCCCACCTCCGGGATATCCAATAACTTGATAACAACCATCATCGAGTGTCCTTCTTGGTTACAATGTTTGCAAAACTTTGCAACATCATAAGTATTGGTGTTTGTTCTTTGGCCAGGTTATACCTTAAAGGCCATGATATTTTCTTGCACTTTTTTTGATAAAAGAATGTCTCCCATTCTCAAGCGTTCGAGAATTGACTATTGTGCAGTAAGCCGTATCAATAGATGGTAAAGGATCTCTTGCCAATAATTGTTCACGCAGATGAGCCATACATACTATCTAAACCAATCAAAAAATAATGAAGATAATATTCTTCTCTCAAAACGATCACACGTGTCGCAATATTACATGTGCTTGGTGACCACACTTGCATTGTGGTATTTTCATGTAGGTCACCAGTTCATCCCATATCTTGTTTAATCTCCCATAATACACAAACTACACTTTCAGGTCTTCCGTTGTTTGCATTCACTCAAAGATGATTTGAGTTGATGATTAGTTCCACTAACAACACAAAATCGCTTCTTTAAGTGTCCCGAGAGAAGAGCAAAGATCATCATAATCCCACAAAGTTGATCTCGATGGAAGAATCAATGTGTTGTTAATCCAGTAAACAACCATTGAATGAACATCAATCCATTCCTCCAACCGTTTAGGGTCTTTCGGTTCCGTTATGTGCCATCAACAAAACCAAACTTACGTTTGGCTATCAAAGATCTTCTAATTGCTCTAGCCCATTCATCATAGTTGGTTCCTTTCAAAACAATCGGGGTAATAATAATTCCCGGGACCATCACTCGATCCTAGATGGTACACATGATTTTTCTTCAACGAATCCAGCCAAGTACTTTCCATTTTCCTCCATCCTTTATTGATTCTTCTTCTCCCATCTCTTGTTTAATGAGAACTTCTTTCTTTCTTTCTTTTTAGGGTTTGAACCAGGCTCGTGATGCCATGTCAAATTTTCAATCTTTCTTATATTTCTCAATAATAATCAAGGTACTTATACAATATTAAGACTTGGTCATCAAGACACAGACTTGATTCTCACAGATTCAATTCCTAATAATATCGATGGAATAATAAAATTAAAATCGGAATGAAATTTTATGGTACCCTAAAAATTTGCTATGCATTGCAATTTTTATCCCGAGATAGTATACCTTTGTTCCTGGAAAGTGATAGTATCTCTTTTCCATAAACAAAGAGAATTATTTATAAGTTGTTGTATTTGGGTCATGTATTTTCAACCATTAGATAGTAAAAAATAATTAACTTTCTATAAGTCATTTTTTGTTTATAACTTCAAGACGGACTTTTGCTTTTGATGTCCAAACACCCTTCAAACTTGTCGTATTATTCACTTATTTCTTAAACTTGTTCCATGTTTAGTTATATAAGATACTTAGCTTACAATTTAATTTAATAATATTTTAAACAACTACCAATGCTAATGGGAAACGAAACTTCTTCGGATAGTTCTTTTTTGAGAAGACATTGTAATAAGATACTTATTAGCAATGAACGTTAAAGTGCTAGGGCCTTACGGAAGTTCATTAGAGCTTCACAAGGGTAAATAAACCTTGACTAAGTTTCAAAATTGGCTCCCTATGAAGAGAAAATTGATTTTAAAATGTAAGGAGAAATATTATCGAAATGATGATCATGAATTTTTATTTAGATTTTTTGATAAACAATTACAAGACACGTAGGATACCATATAGAAGGCATTACGAATATAGACTTACGGTACCCATGTTGTAATAACAAGACACAAAGAATAAAGAAAATCTAACACTCGGATTACCCACCACACACAAGTGTTTCACACATTTACAATATCAATACATTCATTCTCACATCCCCTCAAAATGATAGTAATATTGGAAACGCACTAGTTTGGTTCCAAGAAATAATCTGCATGAGCTAATCCTTTTGTAAACAAATTTGCAATCCGATCAAATGTAGGTACATAATAGATTTGAAGGAAGGATGAGCTCACCAATTCCCTTATGAAGTGATAATCAACTTCCACATGTTTTGTTGTTGCATGAAAGACTAGGTTGCAGGATATACTTTTGGCTGAATTATAATCACAACACAAAGTAAAAGGTTCACTAAGAGAAACACCAAGTTCAGTCAGTAAGAAGGATATCCAGGTGTAGATGGGGAAAAACGATTCGCCGGTTTTTACGGAATTGAGGAGATGATCGCGCGGGAGGAGACTCATTGAACCGAGCAAAATGCTTAACCTCACACTGTGCACTTCAAGAAGGGAGTGCTTTGAATTCGAGAGATCAATCTATAAGATCTCCGGCCTAAACCAAGACAATGGTCGTTACAGAGTAAATTCGGTCACAAGAGAGGATGGGTCACCGTAGGAGGGAAGCCGAGAAATGTGTAAGATCAATAGTGATCAAAGATTGTAGGTATGTTGTGTATTCTAAAAACAAGATAAATTCGAATGATTGAATTTGCTCGTTGAGAGGCTGTATTGTTAATCTCGTGTTGTCTGTTTGACGTGAGATTATCCTTGTTTCAATCATGATTCAAAGATTTATTTATATTGCTGAATTGAAAATACCATGATCTCATGAAGTGTGACAAGTTGATGGAATCAAAGAATGGGAAGTGGAAATCGTGTTAAAACCAAGGTTGCTCAACGTGCGAGACTTGGTTGATTTCATCCACTACTTTGTTAACTCCTTCAACTGATTGCACGATTTGCTCACATTTTCATCGTGTGTATGAACACACGTGCCGTAAACCGCCAGACCAAAACCCTAGTTAATATCCCTCCATATAACACGATTGATGTCTCGTGTGATTGTGGAGTCTCATGAAGACGTGTATTTAGTTAGTCGATTGCCGACTTCATGACTTCATGGGACGATGAGTCCTTGTTTTGTCGAGTCGAACGTGATTTGAAATGTTCGATACTCATGAATTGAACATGTCTGTTGAGACAGAAATATAATGCGTGAATAAGCTAACATGAGCAAATATTGCTCATTCGATGAATTGTTGAATATTGATAGTTGAACCAATATTCCTTGGTTTGAGCAAATATTGCTCATCCGAGCAAATGTTGCTCATTCGATGAATTATTGGTAGCATGACGAAAATAAGATACGCAATTGAACCGAGTATGATAAATAAAAATGTTGATCACGGGATCAACGTAAAATTATTAGCGTTTGAATCTGAATTATGAACCTTGGACTCAAAACCCTAATTTGATCAATTGATGATTAACCGATGGTTTATTGAAAATTAACCACGGAGCGAAGGAGGGACCGGATACATGGGATTATGGATCAACCATGTAGCGCCCGAGATGCTCACGTGAGCGAGATATCAAGGTCTCCAAGACCCGGTTGATTTGATGAAAGGATGATTAAATGCTAGTTTAATCATTTATTAAAATAATGCTCGTCCAACCTTAGGTAATAAAACCTAATTAATTATGAAGATGTGAGGGACCGACCAAGGGGTCATGAAACCTACCCGGATCGAATATTGATCGTCTTATGAAGTTCCAAGTTGTTTGGAAGAGTTTTGGACCTAACAAGTGCAATTGCGCAAATTAGGTCAAAATTGTCAAAAATACATGGGACCGGCCTATTGCAAGCCAAAGAGCCAACCCCTGTCGGTCAAGGTAACATGCTCACGTCACCAATGTGTTCGTATCTCGATTATGAGAATTTTGATATTTTCCGGTGTGCGTTTGAGCAACATTTTGAGAAAATACGGAGAAATCGGGGATTTTGTCGAGATCAAGTGAAAACTTCATGGGATGAAGGAAAAATAATGAAATAAGATTTTTGTTAGAGGGAGCAAAATGTGATCCGAGGAGTGCGAAATCGTAGTCGATTCGCTAACTAGAGTCAACTCACTATACTTTCTTCTTTGGCCTAAAATATCCTTACTAATCTTCACGTACACTTCACACGTTAAGAAGAATACGAAAAAAAACACCATTTCTCTCGTTTCGGCTTCTTCTTACGTGAAAAATAGCCCCTAACTTATTAGGGTGTCTCGTTGATTTTTTATGCCGTGTGATTCGTGAAGGATTTTTTCCTTTTTCGAGGTTTGTTACGAGTAGGCTTAGTTTAGAACAAGGGACAACATCCTGGAAAAAACACGTTTATTATTAAGTAAGCTTGTGGAAATGTGAAAATAGCCACGGGATCGAGAGTATTGATTTGAGCATACCGTTGACATACTATGAAAGAATTCTCTATCATTTGGAAGTATTTCCGCTTAAGATTAGTATTCGTTCATGAAGCTTCCTAGAACTTGTTCCCGCTCGTTATGTGGAGAGATGTCCCGATTTAGATCCACGCTTCCATTACCATATGAACATGGAGCTAGGAGATATGGTGCAAAGTTAGTCCCTGTGAAGAATTTGTGGGCCAATTTCATGTAAAATAACATAGATCACTCTTTCCTTTATCATGTTATCCTCCTTCTAGCTACTATGAAAGCCTAGATTTCAATAAGTTGAAGGTAAATCTTCTAGGTTCATGACTCTACGGAAGAAGAAGACTACCGAGAGTTTTAGTTTTTTTTTTGGACGTGTGAGAAACGTGTGCGACTAGTAAGGGTAAATTAGACCGAGTTAGAACCAAATATAGGGTTGAGTCTAGTTAGGAGTCCAACCCACGATTTTTGCACTCCTCGGATCACTTTTTGCTCTCCTTTAACAAAAATCTAAAATAATGAAGGAATCATAAAGTGTGGGACCGGCTATGGCCAAGGGGCTCTGGTCCCATGGTATTTTTCCTAATTTTATTATGTTTTCATGATTTTTTTAGGGAAATATCATAAAACCAAGGAGTTTGTTAAAACCAAGGAGTTTTATTGAAATCAAGGGAGTTTCCATGAGATGAGGAAAATAAAAAATAATAATAAAAAATAAGGGATGTGTGGGACCGGCTTGGGCATGGTTAATCGGCTGGTGCCTTGGTCCCGTTAGTTTTCCCTAATTTTATGTATTATTTCATGATTTGAAGGAATTTTCATAATTTGAAGGAAACATCATGAAAATCAAGAATTTCATGGGATTAAGGAAACATGAAAAATATAATAATAATAAAAAATAAGACGTGTGGGGCCATATCTTAGGGCATGACCTGTTTGGCTATGGCCGGTCCCGCAGTTTCCCTAATTTTATATTATTTTTCATGGGATCAAGGAAACATCATGAGATTAAGGAGTTTTCATGAAATTAGGGAAATAGTAATAAAATATTGAGGATTCATGAGGTGTGGTACCTACCATGACTAGGGCATACAGCCGGCTAGCGGGACACGGTCCCGTGACACCTTTCCCAATTTTATATTATTTCCTTGATGCGAAGGAAACACCATGAAACCGAGGAGTTTCCGTAAAACAAAGGATATTTGTTAAAATGAAAGGATTTTAATGAGATCAAGGAAAATAATAAAAAAAATATGATAAAATATAGAATTTGGGCGTGGGACTGGTCACGACACGACCGGCCAGCCTATGAGCCTAGTACCCTAGCGCCTTGATTAATATTTTATTATTTATCATTTTCTTCCTATTTTGCATAGGTTTATCGTCTGCCGTAACGAAATGCTCATTCGTGTGTTCAAGTGCTCGTTAGTGCATTATTGTTAAATACACTTGCACCGTTTTTGATCGAGCTTACTCAAAGGTAGCTCGGATGCTCGTGTATTGAATATTTATTACTACTAACCCATGGAATTCTGTGGGAAAAACCATAAATTGAAGTAACGAAATATTATGAAAATATTGAATATTTTCCGGGGATTCAAAATGATTCTATTGATTTTGAGAATAATTAATTAATGGCTCTATACTAGTATGATCGTCTAGGTTAGCATTAATTATTCGTGAATCTAGTGTTATGAGCTTGTTGAAGCGTGTATTTCTTTCATATAGTCGTGGAAAACATTCTTACATCCCGAAGACGTTATTGCTCTATACTAGTAGGCAAGCTGTCTAGGAGCCGTCTAATCTTTCGATTCTATGTACGTGGTTACTGAAATTGCTCAGTATTCATGAGATATGTCGTTTCCTCAGCTGATAGACTTGTTGATGGTGGATTTTCGTTTAAGGTTAAAATTGTAAAAAACCTGAAAAATCATGCGCTGACATCTTGTAAAAGATAAAGCCATTTATAAGTGTTGATATTCCCTCACTTAATTCACCAAGAATGGATCATGTAGCAACAATCCCTTCTTGTGAATTTCATATCACTCCTTGTATTTCGTACTCATTATCGCTGTGGCATGACGACCGAGTGTTACTCTTATAGAGTAACATGAACCTCCAAGCACTATAATGAATCATTATCACTGGTGGCATGAGACCGAGTGTTACTCATATATAGAGTAACACGAACCTCCAAGCACTATAATGAAACCATGTACGAAATACCCGCATGTGCCGATGCTCGGTGTGTTATATTAGCCCGAGCCCCTCTCAAATGTGTTATATTAGCCCGATTGAGCCCTCTCGCAGTGTTATATTAGCCCGATTGAGCATCCGGACTTGATCAGATCGGGCCTCCGATATGATTCGATCGCAGCCATCCAACTCCACAAGCATGATTGATGACCACGTATCAATTCCATCACCCCAAGCATGGTATGGAATACCCACGGCCTTAGCTTGCCGATATGATTCGATCGCAGTCATCCAACTCCACAAGCATGATTGATGACCACAGATCAATTCCATCACCCCAAGCATGGTATGGAATACCCACACTTGCCGGATATGATTCGATCGCACCCAACTCCACAAGCATGATTGGATGACCACGATCAATTCCATCACCCTCAAGCCGGTATGGAATACACACACCCGACATGGCTCAAACCTTGCTTGTTAAGAAACCGTCCATACCAAGCATTATGGACTAAAACCCTAAATTAGGGTTTATGGCATATTACATGTGCCGCAAAACAAGCCTCATCCATCCATCTTCGCAAGTACGTGACGGTGGTAGGGTGCAGATGTAGACTCGAAGGGCCCAGAGCATGTCAACACGATCACCGTGTGACCGCCACACACTTGACCAATCGGTCAAAGCCAACCATGGTTGGTTACAACAAATTCGTCCCGCCCAAAGAGCATGGTCGCGCGGCTTTGAAAGCCAAAATTAGGGTTTCAAGTCATCACGCGCGTCCATCTTCTCTCCATTTAATGGAGGGTCACAGATTGGATTAACCAAGGCCGGTCATACCAGATGACCACCGTGGGCCCATCTACCTCTTCTTGCGGCTCGGCCAAGGCATACCATGCCCTAGCCAACCCAAAACGCACGCCCAAACTCGTGCGGCACACTCCCAAATCCTAAATCGATCTCGACCGCTCAACTTCACCGGGATGATTTGAGTGGCTTAGATCACATTTTCATGGGATAATCAAGTATAGGTGTGAACACCAACCTACCACCTACACGGTAGTATGATCGACCAAGACCGACCAAGATGGGTCGTCTTGGAACGCACGCCAAACTTGGGATGTCATGCGGTTTCCAACTCCTTTGCGCAAGGGATTTCTCGCACAAACCGATCTCAACCACTCCTCTTGACGGTCAAATTGAGTGGCCTAGATTGCATCTTCATGAGACGGGAGAGACATGGACGTGTACACCATCATGCCGTCAACACGCATGTATGGTCGGTCCTCTACAAAATCCTTCCCATGCTTGGTTTCGACCAAGTCAAGAGTGATGCTTGCGCACCTCTTTTAAAACCCTACTTTCATCAACGGTCCGCAGATGAGTGTCTCAAACATCATCTCATCCGTCCGACTTCACCAGCTTGGTTATACAACCCCCTGTCGAGTTATTTGGATAGTGAGGAGTCATTACCCATCACTTTACCACACCGTAATGCAAGACTCGATAAAATACACACGATACTCCACAAGTATCGACTTTCCGAATAACGCAGCTTATTCAATTCAGATTACATGCTACCTTCCGTGGATCCACGATCCACATTCCGCATATCAATCATGTCACAAACGGGGGATACTTATCGGGTATTGGTCTCCAGGCGGTTTACGGCGTGCAGCGTGCAACGCGCCATCACAAGAACGTGTTAGGAAGTCATGGACGGTTAGAGATGAACTGGAGAAGTGGGCAAGACCGGTCGTATGCTACCGACACACAACTCCACCACTCCATCATTCCATTACCTCCACTTCCCACGAGAAACGTGAATGAGGCTCAATGACTTGTATAAATAGGTTCTCCGCCCTATTTCAAACAAGAAATAACATACGACAGAACAACACAAGTTCAGTCGACAGAAACCAAGTGTTAATACAAAAACCGTATTCAAACACCCAGAGCCTGCTTGCATCAACCGTAAGCTTGCTCATCTTTCTGTCACAAGTCATAAGCAAGCCAACACCTTCACAATCTCAACACCTTCTTCGCTTCCCCCCTAAGATCAACCCCATCTCCTTCACTTTGTGACCGAAACAAGTCCGGAACGGCCATTTCTTGGTTTAGGCCGGACTTGCACAGATTGATCTCTCGAATCTACAAGCACTCACCGCAAGCAGCTGCATTTGTTGAAGGTTTAAATTCATTCCTCATCCACACCCCGAATTACCAAATTCTGCAGAGTAGTTTTCACCCATCAACAATTGGCGACCACAAAGTGGGAGATTGATCTATCTGTTACAAAAATTGAATTCTCAATTCTTCGGTTTTCAGTCACGATGTATCTTCACCCTGAGTCCGCAGTGGTTCGTATATCATGGGAAGCATAGCTGAACGTTGGAGGATGTCTTGGCGAATCAAGCCGGTATCACCAAAAGGCAGAGCGAGACATTTCGCCTTTTGAATGACATAGCAAAGACAATTACAAGAAGGATGCATCCACTCCGCAAGAAACGGTGAATCCTTAGCTGTGGATCACACCTTTTACCAGGAGAAACAAAAATAGCGCGTAATCGCAGGGACTCAGAAAGATGAACAACAGGTCCAATCGACGATGAGAATCCGAGACAACTCCACTGGAGAAGAGACTTGTCCTAGCACTACAATGTCTCCGCGATAAAGAAGGGGAGCCCGCAGCCTATGGAACCGTGTTAGAAGATTTATATCTCAAAACCTCGCGCGAAGCCCTAAGACTCGTTTCGACCCGCATCAACCTTTCAACCGAGTGAAGAAATGCTTGAGGAAAGAGAGATCAATCAAGGAACGCGTGAGTACATAGGATGGGAGCGCTCAATCCGGTCCACTCAAGCGACATTACGACACCTTCCACATCCCTCTACCTAGGCAAGCGATCCGCAGATATGATGGCACTCACAAATCTCCCAACTTCATCCCCTCGCTCCACGTCAAAGCCACGGAGAGACGTTACAACGCCCACTAACGCAGAAAAGCCGACTCAAGGTACTTACATTTCCCTTCCCAATGAAGAAGATCCCGGAGCTACCGGAGACGTGGGTGCGAAATGGAGAGTTGAAGCTACCCCTGCAGCACGGCGCCCACCTACGATCAACAAGTAATGGATCCGAGGTACTCACATTACCATCGGTTCCTTCATCACCCCACCAGTGAATGCAACGCTTGAAGCGCATTGTTCAGAGAAGCTCGGTTCGAGAGATAGCTTGCGAGGATTTTCTTAGAGAGGCTACTCCTGGCCTGATACGGTGAGGCTTCAAAAGGCAAGTAAGTTTTACTCAACAACTTTACAAGAGAGATAGTTTAGAATTCACTGGGGACTTAGCATCCCGCATGTGGAAAAAGAGGCTCGGTGATCAAACGCCATGTTTGTTCCCATTCGTACTCTCCCTTTTACATAACATTTGCAATTTCATGCGCAATCATTCATGACCAAGATGCAAATTTCATTTAACATAATCCCTTTCAAAAAGGTTGTTCACAAACTATCTCAAAAATAAGCCAATTCAATTACCTATCCAAAACCTAAGCCAAATTACGAAAGAAAATCCTCACTATCACTCAAAAAGAAGAAACATCTAAAAAAGAAGAGACAAGTATATGGCACACATCAAGGGAAGTCCTTCAAAGAACAAATCGTCCTTTTCCGGGGCGAAAGCGGCCTTCATCCTTTGGAGCACGGCCTACTTCGCCTTCAACTCCGCAGACAACTTTTCGACCTCTTCTTCCCGGCGAGCAACGCAGCCCGCAGAGGGGACTTCGTCTCCGTAATTCGAAACTCCCCGAATCTTGGAGAACCCTTCAAGAACCAAGGAGCATTGAAACCGTATTGCGCAAACACGTCTCGATGGCACTTCCAGCCTTCGACCATCTCCTCGTAAACTGCTCGACCCGGCCGTGACGCTCATCCTTGGATAGTAGATAAAGCTTCTGGACGCGGTTGACCAATGCAAGACGACTCTTGAGTTTCGTGGGTGGTAGCAATATGACCGTGCTTTCTCCCATATTGCCGTGTACAACTCTTTGAACCGGACCGGACGCTGAATCCACCAACCAACACATGGCCTCGGATAAGGGATATCAAAAGGAGGATCGAACAAAGCCCTGTGCCGCATCACCATGAATTCACCAACCGCAGGAACCTTGTCGGGTGCAGGGGCTTTTCGGCGAGTCACCACAATGGCCATATTGACCGAACTCGCTCAGACGAATTTCGAGGGGAGCCGCCCAACTACAGCAGTGTCGCCTCTCTTTCACTCTGGGTGCTAATTTCCATCACAACCCCGTCAACAAGATCACCGAGGGAAGCGCCTTGTTCCACCGAGCTTTCATCATCTATGTCGTGGTCGAAAAGGAGCGGTTTCTCCACTTCTCAACATGAAGTTCCATGCCAGCGACTTCTCAAGATGAAGTTCCATACCGTCGACTTCTCAAGATGAAGTTCCATACCGTCGTACTTCTCGATGAAGTTCCATACTCGACTTCTCAAAGATGAAGGTCCGTAGCACGCACTTCTTAAGATGAGACCAAGACGCAACCTTCTCGTTTTGGATGCGTGCCAACCTTGTGAAAGCATTATCTTTCGATATTCCCGATTTCAAGCAAGGATCGTTTTAAGAATTTACACTCGGAGAAATGAAAGAACCGACGGGAAGAAATTTAAATACCTCGCATATTGGAGGAATTGAGAATTACCTGACCGCATGCTTGCCTCTCTTGAGTCTCTCTCCTACTTGGGGACCGCAACTCTCGCTCGGTCCGTTTGGTCGGGAAGTGGCTTCAACCGAAATGCTTCACAAGACGTCAAGATAGTTCACCACGGGGATCTCACAAACACTCTCCGAGAATCCCCGAAACCAACAGCTTGCCTCCTCCAAAATTCCTTGTACTTTATCGGTCACCACCGGTTTTCTCCCCAATAGGCCGAAGGGAAGGCTCACCCGCTCTAAGAACACGTCGCATTCGGACTATTCAAGAGAAATTCCTTTGAAACTACTAGTGGATCTGATGAATGGAACACCCCGATCAAATCCCATTTGACGAGCAGCCCTGTCAATATTGTACGGAGTCACAAAGTTCTTCGTTAAATAGAGACGGGACATACCCTGGAATGCAGCCGTGCATGTAAATAATTTCCTGCATCTCATGGTCTTAACATCGGGTAACGCAACACAACGCTGTGGATCGTCGCCAAAGGTCTTTGGTCAACGATGGAAGAGTGAATCGGCCCCCATGGACGAAAATCTACGGAAGAAATGTTGTCAAATACCTCCACAAGTTTCGCACCGGCTTTAGGACGCTTTCTTATTCCATCGGAGTATTCTCGAGCCGCCGCATGCTTAACGAGTGAAGGTGTAGGAGTAGGAGCATAACTTCAAGTGTTCCCATAAGAGCGCTCGAAGAAAAGCGAAGTGAACGTGCGACTCCACCTTCTTGTACCTGTTAGAAACGTGCATATCCATTGCTAAAGCGTCCGTATGAGAATACAAAATGATCCAAGGAACAATGCACCTAGAGGAAGAACTTCACCGCGCCATTTTATGGCAATCTTAACAAGCTCACCTCTTATGGTCTTCTTCCCCGAACCATCATCAAATATATCCCTGGATAGCCATAAAGACAGAACGCAATCACGCCGAGCTCGCTTTTCCAACTCGCGCAAGACCACTCCGAAACCCACCAAGTATAAAAGCATCTCGCATCCTTTCTCTCCTCCTTGTCCAGACTCTCAATCCCTCCGCCTTTTGAAGTATAGCATCATAATTACTTTGTTCCGCATCGAGAGTTCGTAAGAAAGACTTCCAAAGAACAGGCAGGTTCATTAATGCAGCTACACTCTCCAAAGTAATAGTCATCTCTCCCCATCTAGATATGGTCAGGTGAGTGGAAATACGCCACCGAGAAATGAAGGTGATCAAGCCCGCGTGTCTTTCCTAATTTCGAGGGTAGCAGATGCCATGACCGCATCGAGGATTTGTGCTTGGTCAAATTGTCCTTAATGCCCTTGTTACTCAACATGCGCGTCTCATCCATCCCTCATAAGAACCCAAAGGAGCATGGCAAATCTTGAAGTCAATAGGAGAAGGCTGGATATTCGTTCCTTTGGAGACAAAATCTCATCACAAGTGCTAAGAAGAAAATGGGTCAAGATCCATATTTTCCGAATCGAAAGCAAGACTATCTTATGAGAAGGATGCTTCCTAATATTTGGAAAAGACGAGGTGAACAACTCATCATTGATGTTCGGCATATCCTTGAAGCTCATTAACACTTCCCCGACTTGGCACCAAAGATTATCTTCGTGGAGACATATTGATAGGAGTTCTCTTCTTTCTACCGCAATGAGATAAAAGACAGAGTTAGAACTTGTATGAAAGCACATGAGAAGTGTAGTCACACACGGCAAGACACAACTCACGAGCGGAGCATGCAATGGCTTGGCCCAAATACTATTCAAATCCGCACAAAATTCACGATTTCAAGTTTAGTACGAATTTTAGTCCTAGACAAGTTTCGGTCTGGTATTGACTTCAAGTTCTCCTAGATAACTTTCAAGTCGGTATAAGTTTCAAATTTCAATCAAGCATATGTGAATAAGACCCACGCCTCCTAAGATATACGGCGGCCCGCATTCATCCGCATACATCACAATACGATTTTCTTTATTCATGGGAATCGTGTCTACGGATTCAAGTCAAATGGTGGGGAAAGCTAAGCATGCATATGTCTTACAAAAGGTATTTACCTAACAAAACTAGGGTTTGACCGTTAAAAAAAAAAAAAAAAAAAAAAAAAGCGAAACCTACCTTGAGAGCTACGGACGGAGCAACTCCGCAACGGACGAGCCATGCTTTCCAGAAACAATTCCTTGGAATGAAACAATAAAGATTGACGAAAGAAGCAAGGTTATGACGAGAACAAAAGAAGAAAAAGAAAATTCGTGAGAAAAGAAAAGGGTTTGGCTTCTTTTATAGACAAAATTAGAAGAATCCCAATAGAACAAGGATTCCTCTTTGTTTGGTTTCCTCTTCCGATTCAAATACCCAAAGAAAGAAACCTACCCCCACCAGTGGATTCCATACAAGCGTGACTGAAAACTAGCGGTCGGCCGACACTCTTCCTGGTAAACTCCTTTTACCTTGTCTTTCTCATGTATGCATGTCACCATCTCATGCCTACCACACAATAATGTAACCATTATGTGCTAGGCAGTGGGACTTAATGTTGATGGTGGATTTTCGTTTAAGGTTAAAATTGTAAAAAAACCGAAAATCATGCGCCGACATCTTGTAAAAGATAAAGCCATTTATAAGTGTTGATATTCCTCACTTAATTCACCAAGAATGGATCATGTAAAGAACAATCCCTTCTTGTGAATTTCATATCACCCTTGTATTTCCCGTACTCATTATCGCTGGCATGACGACCGAGTGTTACTCTTATAGAGTAACATGAACCTCCAAGCACTATAATGAATCATTATCACTGTGGCATGAGACCGAGTGTTACTCATATATAGAGTAACACGAACCTCCAAGCACTATAATGAAACCATGTACGAAATACCCGCATGTGCCGATGCTCGGTGTGTTATATTAGCCCGAGCCCCTCTCGGTGTGTTATATTAGCCCGATTGAGCCCCTCTCGTGTGTTATATTAGCCCGATTGAGCATCCGACTTGATCCGTATCGGATATGATTCGATCGTTATATCCAACTCCACAAGCATGATTGGATGACCACAGATCAATTCCATCACCCCAAGCATGGTATGGAATACCCACGCCTGATATGATTCGATCGCAAATATCCAACTCCACAAGCATGATCGATGACCACGATCAATTCCATCACCCCAAGCATGGTATGGAATACCCACGGCCTTAGCTTGCCGTGATATGATCCATCGCGCCATCCAACTCCACAAGCATGATCGATGACCACGATCAATTCCATCACCCCCAAGCAAGTATGGAATACACACGCCGACCCCGCATGGTCGCATCATTGGCTTTGTTTACAAGAAACCGTCCCATACCAAGCATTATGGACGGAAAACCCTAAATTAGGGTTTGCGGCATATTACATGTGCCGCAAAATGCCTCATCCATCCATCTTCGCAAGTACGACGAAGGGTGCAGATGTAGACTCGAAGGGCCCGGAGCATGTCAACACGATCACCGTGACCGCCACACACTTGACCACTTCCACAAAGCCAACCATGGTTGGTTACAACAAATTCGTCCGCCCAAAAGAGCATGGTCGCGCGGCTTTGAAAGCCAAAATTAGGGTTTCAAGTCATCACGCGCGTCCATCTTCTCCTCCGGTGACGAACGGAGGGTCACGATTGATTAACTAAGGCTACGGCCATACCAAAGATGACCACCGTGGGCCCATCTACCTCCTTCATGGCCGGCCAAGGCATACCATGCCCGGCCAACCCAAAAACGCACGCCCAAACTCCGTAAGTTACACCCCAAATCCTAAATCGATCTCAACCGCTCAACTTCACCTGATGATTTGAGCGGCTTAGATCACATTTTCATGGGATAATCAAGTATAGGTGTGAACACCAACCTACCACCTACACTTGTGAGATGATCGACCAAGACCGACCAAGATGGGTCGTCTTGGAACGCACGCCCAAACTTGGGATGTCATGTTTCCAACTCCTTGCGGCAAGGGATTTCACCGCAAACCGATCTCAACCACTCCTCTTTGACGGCCAAATTGAGTGGCCTAGATTGCATCTTCATGAGACGGAGAGACATGGACGTGTACACCATCATGCCGTCAACACGCATGTATGGCCTGGCCCTTCCACAAAATCCTTCCCATGCTTGGTTTCGACTAAGTCAAGAGTGATGCTTGCGCACTCTTTAAAAACCCTACTTTCATCAACTACCGCATGAGTGTCTCAAACATCATCTCATCCGTCCGACTTCACCAAATTTTGGTTATACAACCCTGGTCGGAGTTATTTGGATAGTGAGGAGTCATTACCCATCACTTTACCACACCGTAATGCAGCACTGCATAAAATACACACGATACTCCACAAGTATCGACTTTCAATAACGCAGTTTATTCAATTCAAAGATTACATGCTACCTTCCGTGGATCCACGATCCACATTCCGATATCAATCATGTCACAAATCGGGGGATACTTACCGGGTATTGGTCCTGGCGGTTTACAACGTGCGGTGCAACGCGCTATCACAAGAACGTGTTAGAAGTCATGGACTGCAGATGAACTGGAGAAGGGGCAAGACCTAGCCGATATGCTACCACACACAACTCCACCACTCCATCATTCCATTACCTCCACTCTCCCACGAGAAACGTGAATGAGGCTCAATGACTTGTATAAATAGGTTCTCCGCCCCTATTTCAAAACAAGGAATAACGGAGACGTAACAACACAAGTTCACGACGTGAAACCAAGTGTTAATGCAAAAACCGTATTCAAACACTCGTATTCGCTTGCATCAACCGTAAGCTTGCTCATCTTTC
>JAJJWW010015922.1:0-13169 GCA_023531295.1 Papaver armeniacum | reverse complement strand
AAAGGATGTTTTAAAACAAGGATTAATTGGGGGCCCTAAAAAATAATCGGGGGCTTCACCAAATTTATACCCACATCAAAAATTATAGGGGGCTTCCGAAATGTTGGTGAAAATACCAATTTAGCCTTCTCTAATAACTACCCTAAAAATCTCATTAACCACTAACCTAGGTTCCCAATCTTCATTTCAATCAAAACTTCTTCTCTTCCAATTCTTCTTCTCCTCCACTCCCTCCCTCCCTCCCACTGTCTCCCATTCCATTAACGACTTCTGAGAAAAACAAATTCTCACCGATTCATCGTCGTAAGTGAACTAAAACCCCCTGATCTAAGTTGGGTTTGCGTTTTAATTTGATTTGTTGATTGAAAAATTAAGTTTTCAACTGCAAAATTGCAGTTACAGTTCCAGGGTCGTTAACCACGGTTTTTTTATTGCTTAACGATTTTTGATATGCATGTTGAATTGATGAAAAATCGCTAACCATAAGGGTGTAGTAGATAACGACCCTAAACCTGGTTTTCTGCCCTAGAATAGTGTCGTCCATGAATTTCTAAATCGTTAACGATTCTTCTCGACGACCCTTTTTAAATAAGAACGACTCTGTCTTATGCAGAACCACCTCTCTGTCCCAAATAGTGATAGGGTCGTCAATATATTTCTAAAGCATTAACGATTCTTTGTTTGACTAAATATTAACGACTCTATCTTCTACATTATTTAGTTACTCCTACCAGTCATCTTCTCCAACTGAATTCATTCAATTAATAACCGAATCGCCGACCTTTTCTTAATTTCCATATCTACCAACAATTCTAAGATCAAGCTCTCACCATTTGCTATAAAAAACCCCTCAAACCCCACACCACTCAACTAAAGAAGATGTCTAAGTTTTCTAGAGTCGTTTTCTTTTTCTCCTTCTTCATTCTTGTAATCTTTTCAAGTTTCTGCAGCTCCTAGATTAGTCCCTAGTCCTCGTATTTCAGTTTTTGTTACAACAAAAGGTACTCAGTTTTTACTCAATGGGTCTCCATTTCTGTTTAACGGATTCAATTCATATTGGATGATGCACGTAGCTGCTGATCCAACTGAACGATACAAAATCTCTAACGTGTTCCGTGATGCTTCTGCCGATGGCCTAACCGTATGCCGAACATGGGCTTTTAGTGACGGTAGCAATCAAGCTCTTGATCTCCAAATATCACCTGGTGTGTACGATGAACGTGTCTTTGAGGCACTTGATTTCGTCATTTCGGAAGCAGGAAAAAAAAAGTATGAGTCGTCAATATTAGAGACGTATGTAACAACGACTCTCATTTAAAATGAAAAGGTCGTCCGTTTAGAGTAATGAAAAACTAACGACCCTTAGAGTGATAGCTACAGAGAGTAAAAATTTTTCGAGTCGTTGGGTTATAGATATATTGAGTAAACGACTCTAGATGACCTAAAAAAGGGAGTCGTCAATATTTTCAAAATTGATTGACGATTTTTCATAACTGCAGATTAGAGTCGTCAATTTTTTCAAACATGAATGACGATTTTTCATACTACAGATTAGAGTCGTTTATTTCTGTGACAAATAACTAACGACTCTTAAGGGTCGTCAGTTTATTAAACTCCTGACCTAACGACGCTCAAACTGAGCTGCTGCATAGTGACCATGAATCGACAATTTGGAGCATCATTCATGCGATTTGAACAGTATAGGAAGTTTACCTGATTGTTTAGAGCTTTGGGTTCTTCATTTTGAGTATTGGTTCCATCATTTTGAGCAAAAGGATCTTCATTTGCAACCGTTTTAACCTAAATTTTCCCCCAAAACTCACTTTCTTCCTCTCTATCCAACAAAAAAAAAAAAAAAATTCTATAATCTTAATGTTTACCCAAAAACTGATTTAATCAAACTTAACAACTAATCTAACCTAATCAACTCAATTAACACTAATTATTTTGGGGGTAGTTTAGGCATTTTGAAAATTTTGGATAAGGGGTAGCAACAAAATGCTATTGGGAGACCAACTGGTGAGGCCCCCAATTACTTTTTGTGGCCCCCAAATTTTTTTCGTTTTAAAAGTGATGCCACATGAAATATTCACATTCACCATTGGAGAAGCTCTAATACTAATGTAATAGCATCTCCAACAGAGGGTGAATTTTTTTTTTTTTTTTTTTTTTGAATGACAAGTAGGATTTTAAACCCTCATTTATAGAAACGGCTATGATCTTCTCGAAGGTGTGGCCAACTCGAAGAAATTCTAGGCCAACTCGAGAAATTCTAGGCTGTTTGTGTACCAGGATCCAACGTCTTTCAGACCATGTTAGATCTTGTTAAAAAATGCCATGTCAAGGGATCCTTCCACTTAGTATAAAGGGAACATTATTTAAATACCCCTAGTATAAGGCCTCTTCCAAAATACCCTTATCATCTTTACAAATACCCCTAGGGTTGAAAAAGCCCAAACTCGAATTGTTAATTTACCAAAATAGCCTTCAAATAAATATAAACGTTCGGGAGAAAAAAGTAACGGTCGGTCATCAGTTCATTCATTTCTCTTCTCTCTCTCTCACTCTATTTTCTCTCAATCCAGATCGGAAAAAAAAAAACTAAAAAAATTCAAAAAAAAACTGTAACTGATCGACTACAAAACGAGTTGATTAGTTCAGAGATTTTGGAAAACTGCAACGATCGACTAATTCAACTGAAGTGTAGAGATGCAGTGAATCAGCAACGGCAAAAATCGAAGGTAAATATAGATTTTGTGTTTCGATTCAGTTTAATCTTCACCTGAATTCGATTTTTAGGGTTTCGGAAACGATTTTATTCAAAAAAATTATTGAAAAAATCGATTTATATTTTCATCCGTTACTGATTCATACTAATTTGCTTCGATTTCGTGTTGCATGTGATGAAAATCAACAAAATCGACTGATTTTGTTGCTGATAAAGAAATAGAAGTCTTCCGTTGGAATTAAGAAAGGTAAAAAAAAAACTTTTATCATTGATTTTGATTAAACTTGTTTTTAATTCAGTTAGGGTGTTGAATTAGTCGTCTATTTTGTTTCTGATTCAAAGAACAATAGTTATTTATGTTGATGAATTAGTAGTTATTGATAATCTTTAATTGTTGATTCAGTTATTGAAGCATAACTGTTTCATATATGATTTCTGCCTCTTGTTTGAGGGTTTGATGGTGTGTGCGAGTGTTTGGTTTTAATCTGTAATTTTTTAGACTTCAAAAGCACAGTAAGTGTCACAAAACATGTAAATTAGTACTTGCACATGGTAATGATGACTCAAACATGTTATTTGTCAATATTATGAGTTCTAAACATGTTTGTAGTCCATTTTGCTGGTTAATTATGCTTTAATGATGACTCAAACATGTTATTAGTCCATTTTGCTAGTTTTTGACTTCATTTCTAGAGGCAACTCCTTCTAGTTTCTCGTATATTTTGAAGCAACTTAAGATAGTTATGCTAGTTGTTCCCATATTTGGAAGCAACTGGTAGAAGTTGCCTTCATATTTTTAGTCAGTTGTGCATCTATGCCTTATAAGTTGAAAAACTAGTAATTGTTGTATGCCTTATGAATGCGACGGAACATGTTAAATGGTTTTGAAGACATCCTTTACTATTTTTCTTGGACTTTGAAACAATTGTGCTTTTGGAAGCAAAGCGGTACTAGTTGTCATTTGTTTTTGGAGGCAACTTATGCTGGTTGTTCCCAGTGTTTGTGATTGTACTTCTTCTATGCTTTGACTTCATTTCTAGAGGCAACTTTTGCTAGTTTCTCTCATATGTGGAAGCAACTTAAGGTGGTTTATCATTACTGTTGAGATTTCATGCTAACTATTTATATTCTCTGAATAACACAAGGGAAATATTAATAGGACGCCACCAAGATTGAAGGCAATGGCAACCAACTCTGCAGATAATGCTCCCAGCAACAAAGCAACAAAAACTGGTGATAAAGTTACACTCGGAAAAGGTATGAAAGAAAAAATATAAATCTTCTTTTAATTAGTTGTCCATATCTGTGTAATAGATGTTAATTGGATAGCTTACATGTTTGCAGGTAAAAAAAAGGAGATAAAAACAACATATAAATCTGGATTATTACCATTGTTAGAAATGAGTTACTACTTGTATAAGTATTGAAAGACAAGCCAGACCATGTGAAAGCCTTAAGAGAGTCTCCGTATTGGGGTTTTGTTTAACCATTCTTTAAAGAACAACCAAAAAACAGGCCTCCAAAAGACGTAACGACTGAAAGAGATGTATACACTAAGATTCCTCAAGCTATGGAGATGCTTCTCAGTTTCCATGATAGTGTAGTAGTGAGGAAGAAGGTGGAAGTTGGATTTGTTTTTAATAATAAGGTTTATGTTCCAAAAGCATATGACTTTGATGTTTTCTTCAATGTGCAAAGAAGGCCTGAAGATGCTGAATTGGAGAAGAAATTGAGTAAAGTAACTAAAGAGCACATAAGATTCTTGCATAAACATTTCCCCCCCAATAGAAGGCAAATACTACAAAGATACAAGGCAACAAATCGATACGGTATTGAGAGAAGAAGCTGAAAATGGAAAGGACCCGGAGTTGTTTCTGATTTTCTTTGGCATGTGGTTGTGCACCGTGTTCTTTTTCACGGATACTAGTGGAGGTTATTACTTTACTCAAAGATGGTTGCCATTCTTGTTCTCCATGCATAGAGTGTCGTGGCCAGAACACATAGTGAAATATTTGATGGATAATAAAGAAATCAAAAGGAAAAGATGGTCTTCAACGTGTACCTGGGTGCATACCACTTTTGTTGGTAAAAAAAAAAGAAAAATTGTTGACAAGTTACTCTTGATCTAAAATGTTTTGAGAAACTTAACTAACATTTTAAATGTTTTTTGCAGTATTGGTTTTTGGAGCATAGCAACTACCTCCCGAAGCGACAAGGATTTGAACATTCGACTCCGAGATTCACTAGGTGGCACCAACTGGATTTGTGCAATAAGTTGACGGTAGAAAGGAAAGATAAAGACGAGAATATGGTGTTCCCAGAAGGATTTACTGTAAGTAAAAATTCTTATGCTACTTTAGTCATTACTGTTTACTTTAGGCTTTATTTCCTAGTGTTATGAAACAGCATATGTGGAAGCAACTTGCTCAAGTTGTCTCCATAAAATGAAAGCAACTTGATCAAGTTTGCTCCATAAATGAAAGGAACTTGATCTAGTTGGTTTTAGAAGTTGAAGCAGAAAGTTTTCTCTATATTCTGGATCCAACTTGCTCAAGTTGTATATTAACTTGCCACTGATTTTGAAGAAAAAATGCTGACTAATTTGGAACTTTTCAGTTTACAGATGGCATTCGAGACGAACTATCACCACATGAGCAAGGACTGACTTACTTGAGAGAATTGGGAGAAGAATTAGAAATAGAAAAAGCTTTCAACAACTTACTATACGATTTACTTGCAGAAGAGAGGCTAAATGGCGCATTCCTTGAAGCCGAAAATGTTGCACTCAAAGAGGTCTTCTATAGGATTGAAGGGAGAGATCAGTTCTTAAGAAAGTTCATCGCTGACAACTACTTCCTTAGAGATAAGATTAATTTGAGAGCTAATCAACAGCAACACATGGCTGACGTTTACAAGAACTTGCAGGATTGGGAGGATTTGAAGAACACACCAAAAAACCTCTCAAGGGAGCAGAAGTACAAGGAGTGGAGCGTAATGTTTCATGGTAAAACAATCAACCGACAGTCCTCCGAACATGAATCTAAAGAAGATGATGTGCAAGTAGGTGAAACTGAGGAAGAAGATAATGTAGGTGACACTAACGCAACAGAAAATATAGGTGACATTAAAGAAGATGATGAGGAAGTCGGTGAAACTGAGGAAGAAGACAATGTAGGTGACACTAAGGCAACAGAAAATGAGGGAGTCAATTTAAATGCGGATGAGACAATGCAGGTGAGCGAAGAAGAAATTTTTATTCTTTGAAGAGGCAACACCATTAAGCTGCGATAAAGGATCCGATTGAAAGGAAAGATTCAATTTGAGGTAGATATCTTAGGATAGTTATGATGAGTTGATACGGAAGTGGACATTGATGGTATAACGAGCAAATATTTCGCTAACATAACGCAAGTAAAAGGCAATGTACAAGAAGAAACAAAGGCAAGTCCAGTTGCGCCAGTGGAGAAAGAACCAGTTGCAATGGAGGAAGAGCAACAAAAGACAAGTCCAGTTGCAATGGAGGAAGAGCAGAAAAAGACAACTCCAGTTGCAACGGAGGAAGAGCAAGATGAAAGAACAAGTGCAGTTGCCTATGAAGCACGGATACTTCAAAATTGGTGACGTATCCGTATCGGCGCCGTATCAGTATCGGATACTTGGGGATACCTGGGGATATGTATCAGATACTCCATTTAAAGTGTCACCTTTTTTTAATTACAAAAAGGGTAGGGGATACTCTGGGATACCTCTCAGATACTCTATAAGGGGATACTTCTTACAATCTAACATTTTTTTTTATACAAAATCTATATATTTATAAATTTACACATAAAATCTAAAATTCTAAATATTTATAGTTATTTGTAATCATGATCATATTGAATAATTATATCTAAACATGATAACTTGTTGACTATAAAGAAAAAAGACTTGGTATTTATTTTTATGGTGCTTAAAAAAAGATGGTGCTAGAAAAATTTAAGGCTTATTGGGCAGTCATGTTTTTCATGTTGTTTTAGAGAGAAATCGGAGTACACGTGATTTTATCCATTCAATTAACATAAGTAAGACTAAACCAAAAATGATGAAAATTTAATATTTGCTCACTTTAATAATCAAAATAGTATCTATCAGATTTTTTTATTTTATGATTTTTAGTAGAGTGAATTATTATTATATTAAATATATTTTTTGATAAATACACGTATCCCACCGTATCCCGTATCCCCATTTTATGAAAATTGACGAATCCCCGTATCAGTGTCACCGTATCAGTATCCCTGTATCAGTATCCGTGCATCATAGGCAGTTGCAATGGATGAAGAACCATTTAGAGACGAGAAAGAAAATACAACTCCAGTTGATAAATAAGATGCATCAGAAAGGTAAATTTCATTCATTTACTTAGTAGATTGCTAAACTTAGTAGTAAATAATTCTTGTATGGAAGCAACTTGCCTCGAGTTATCTCCATATGTTTAGGAAGCAACTTGCTTCAAGTTGTCTCCATATGTGGAAGAAACTTGCTCAAGTTGTCTCCATATGTTTATTCAAGTTGGAAGCAACTTGCCTCAAGTTGTCTCCATATGTGGAAGCAACTTGCTCAAGTTGTCTCTATATGTTTAGGAAGCAACTTGCTTCAAGCTGTCTCCATATGTTTAGGAATCCACTTATTCAAGTTGGAAGCAACTTTCTCAAGTTGTCTCCATATGTGGAAGCAACTTCCTCAAAGTTGTCTCCTTTACTTGTTTTCGGTGTGCTGTGTTTTTAATGAATTTTTTCCTCCCTCCGTGCTTTGCTGAAATTGCAGGCAAGTAGCATATTCTACACAAGAGAATGAGGATGAAAAGAAAAAAGCAGATGAAATGGTTGTTGTTCAACATACTCCAACAAGCAATAACGAAGCATTGTGCAAAACCAATCCTTTGAAGTTCCATCTTTTGATTTGCATTTTGAATATCCGGCAGCACCAGTCCCAGCTTCTCCAATAATTGAACAACCAAAAGCAGATGAAGAGAGTGACTTATCAGAAACTGGAGAGCAAGAAGTTGAAAAGAAAGCAAAATCTGTTGTTGATTCTATTATTAGAAGAGTCAAGAACGATCCAAGGGAGAGTAAGAGGAAGGGATTGGGAGTTGGATTCACTGGAACAGGTTTACACCCAAAGAAGAACAAGAAACAACAGAGGAGTGAAGTTATTGATTTGGAAGCAATAGAGTACATCGATTCATCACCTCCTCAACCAAAACCACTCAAGCATGCATAAATTCTTGAGCTTTGGGATAAGTGCACTGAAGATCAACAAAAAATACTCCAAGAATTCTGCGAGGACGCCACAGAAGGGTAAAAAACACCAAAACTTTTATTTTCAGCTAATGCATTAAGTTGAGTTCATTAATACTCCAAAACAAAAATAGGAAGGAACCTGCTTCAGTTGACTTCATTATTTTCTGGACCGAATAATGATGTTTGATGTGTTGTTGGATTATGCAGGGAAATGGCTTATTCTGGGCCGAATAATGAATTTCACATTCAGAAAAAGTTCATCCAAGATCTATTGGATGATCTCTATATCGATAGTGATATCGTAGACTTCTACATCAGTATTATGAAATCGAAGATGGAAAAGGTTTCTGCTGATAATCTATACACCAAGCATGTAATACTACATACCAATCTCTTGGTAAGTAACTTTTTCATCTCATAAATTACACACTAGTTAGTATTACCAGATTGCATGTTATTTTGACTTGTAAAAACTTTTTGCAGAAATAAATGTCTTTATCTTTTTGATTTTTAAAAACTTTTACAATGATGCAGAGATACGTAGAAATAGCCATGGCCAACGGAGACGAGAATGCAATAGAAACAAGTTGCGTATCAGAGTATGTGAGGAAAAATTACCAATTGGATGTCAAGAACAAGATGCTGATGTTTCCACTGTGCATGAACTCCCACTGGGTGTTGCTGGTATTACATGAAGGAGTATGGAAGATATGCAACTCAATGAAGCAAAGTCCATTGTTGTCAGGTCAGTTGCATACACTTACAAAGCCACTAAGCAAAGTTCTGAATGAGATTGGACATCGAGACAAAGATGGTAGACAAATTTTTCATTCATTGAAGGTTCCTAAGGTACTTCAACAAGAAGAACACCCTGACTGCGCAATTTTTGTGTGTGTTTTTATGAAGATGTTGGTCAAATACCAAGAATTCGGTATGCTGAAAGGAGGATTAAAGAAACATTATCTTGAGAAGTTTAACAAAAATAGGATCAAGATGGTGTTCCGTATATTGGCTGCAACTGATGAAGGGGAGAAACAGAAATGCATAAATTCGAGTCAGATTGTAGTATATTCCCAGTAGTATTGAATGACAGAGACAACTTGTTAGTATTATCTAGAATTATCTAATTGAACTACATTTGTTAGTATTATCTAGTAAACTTATTAGTATTATTCTGATTGAACTACAGATTACTATTGGTTGTAAAACAATATGTTGGTATTATCTAATTAAAGTACACTTCTTAATATTGTCTAGTTAAAGTTTGAATGGTTTGATTATTTCCCTTAATTATATATTCAGTGTTGCAATATTTCTATATGGTTGCAGGTATGCATAGGTAAAAGGGGGGATGGACAAAAAATACAGACATACCCTTGCTCAAGTTGTGTACTTAAATGGAAGCAACTTGCTCAAGTTGTATCCATCTATGGAAGCAACTTGCTTCAAGTTTGTTCCAAAAATGGAAGCAACTAATAAAAGTTGTCACCAAAAAAATCATGCAGGAACTGAAATGGAAGCAACTAGCAAAATATGTATCCATAGATGGAAGCAACTTGCAGAAGTTGTTCCCAACATGGAAGCAACTAGAAAAAGTTGTCTCCATAAAACAGAAGCAACTAGTAAAAGTTGCCTCCAACTAGAACAACTTGCCTTCAAATCTGTAGCCAGAACCAACATAATTTCCATGGAAAAAAAAAGATTACGAGACCTACAAACAAACTTGAAGAACAAAAAATGATTTCATAACAACTGCAGCATAACAAGTTGAACAAAAAAAGTGTACCCTTATCAATTAAAGACAAACCAAGTTCACATAAACATAAAATCGGAAGTTCAGAAAAAACATAAAAGAAACTGGAACAAATGAAAAAAGTCTAATGCAGTTGAGAAATTCATAAGATCATAGGAACATCATTCTGTAAAACCTTCCAATCCTTGGATGATCCTTGAAAATTGGTGGGCGAGGGGCCAATGGAACACTCCGGCATGTTCTACGATTATGGTATACAAGCATTCCACAAGGGCCACACTTTCTCTTCTTGCGAAATTTCTCACGGTAACTGCGTTTACGAACAGAGTTTGGTCTTCTAACTTGTGGTCCAACAAGGGGAGGCATGACATATTTGGTCCGAGAAATCTCATCCGCCTTATCTCCATCAGGAATGGGATAGATAATTTTTGACAGGGCCGGCTCTGAAGCCCGTCAACTTGTGCAACCGCATAAGGCGGAAAAAAAAAGAAGCTACCGTGCGCTAATATTTTATCGCCCAATATTTTTGGGTGGTTCAAATTCTAAAGAAACACGGTCAAGAAAGTAGTTGACGAAAACTACAAAGTTATCTATTTATCTTCTCCTGTAACTTCTCTCAACCCTAAAGGATTTCGATTCCAAACTGCAATTGAATTTGAAGAAGCAAGCAGGAGATAGTGAGCAAGGAAAAATTTAGTAAATCCCATACGGTATTATTATTAAGGATTGCTTAATTTTGCATTACTGTAATCATTATTCATGATAGTTAGAATCCGTGTTTACAAAAATCCATTCAGTACATATACTTATGTTCAATTTTTGTCTCTACCTAACCTAGTATATTTGACTATTTCATAGAATCACAATCAAAGATTCACATTCACAATTGATAATTAATGTTTTGATTATCCATTTAGTACATACATTATACTGATAGTTCCCGTTTGATATTGTTATTATTGAATCAATCTTTGTTACTTGTTAGTCGTGATTTGCAAACAGTGAACTGATTACAAGTTGCAACATCTTTTTATAGGTGACGTTGTTGGACTTTGGATTTTCTTTGATTTTTTCAAAAAGCTATCGAAGCATCAATCTACAACTTTATTTTAAGGTACAAATATTTCCTAGTTATATACTTCTATTGTCATCAATTACTTAAGATATGCCTCCTAAGAGGGTGATACCAGCTGAAAGTGGATATGCAAGACTTAAAGGGAAAGAAAAAAGCGATGCATTTGTAAAGTCTCAATCAGGAGCCATGGATAAGTTTGTTGTAAAAAAAGCCACGGAATTTTGTTGAAAGCTCATTAGCCGCGAACGAAGGGGTTCGTAATGTAATTCATGAGCCTGCTATGGATGAAAACGGAGATGTTCGTGATGATGCAGGTCCAGGACACAAGGAAAGTGACGTTGATTTGAGCAATGGACAAGAAGAACTAGCAAGTCAATCTAATAAAAACTAAAAACCATTTTGTTTCAAATGTTTTATACAACAATTTGGTTTATAAATCCATTCATTTCAGTGTTATGCAATAAATTTCGTTAAGAACGTTATATGTGCTAAAAAAAAATTACATTGAAAGGCGTCCGAGTTCTTTCGCACAAGGTCGTCTGAATGTCAGAGACGGACCTGGTTTTTGAATACAGACCTCTGTAGTATTCGACAGTGTAGTAAGGTATGATGTACTTGTATACCTCGTCCTCACCAATCTGCACCATAGCTTTCACAGAATGACTGCAGGGGAATCTGTGTTTTTGCCACCACTAACAAGTGCAGGTATGGGATTCCAAGTCGACAGTATGCTTCCCGGTATTAGTTATGATCTCAAATACTTTTTCACTGGCTCGACGCACCTTGTATCTACGACAGTCAGTTATCCTCTTGTCTAACCTTGCTTGCATCTTAGGGGTGAGTCTTGTAGTCCACTTGCTAGCTGCGAGCTTCCTCTTCCACATTGTCTCCATTCTCCTAGCACGAATACATTCAATCAACTCGATAGCTTGTAGTCGCTTTTCGTGTTTAATCAAGCTGTCAAAGCTTTCAGCTGTATTGGAAGTAAGCTCTCCAAACCTTTCCCCAAGAAACTCATGAGCAGCCAAATTCTTCAGTGGGATCTTGTTCATCCACTCAATGACAGAGAACAACTTCAGATTGTGCATGATTGATACTGCCTTCAAAAATTGCTCAATGGTGACAGCACTGTAGCATTGCTCAAACAACTTCACTGCAGTCTGTCTACTCTTTCCCTTGTTAACTGGAATATTTCCTTTCATATGGTACGAGCAATATGAGTGAAAAGCATTTGGAAATATCTCAGGAACATTTTTCAAAAGTCCAGTTCCACGATCAGATATGATGGTCAACGGACGATCAACATCGACAATTCCCTTCAAATTTTCCAGAAACCAGCGCCAATTATCACCATTTTCGCCAGAAACAAGCCCAAACGCAAGTGGAAATATCTCTTTAAATAAAAAGAAACAAAAAAAAATTAATACAAAAAATGGGTAGCATGTTTCGAATTACACAGTGGAAGAAACCACGACAAGTTGTCTCCAGAAAAAAGGAACCAACTAGCACAAGTTGTATCCAAAAATGGAAGCAACTTGGTCAAGTTGCTTTCAAAAATCTGAAAGTTGTTTCACAAAAATCTGAACCTATAACAAAATCATGCTAGACAAGAAAAATTAAAAACAACAACATACATGGGCTACAAATTTTCTACCAAAGGTTTTTCTCCATAATTTGAAACAAAAAAAATGTAAAACCACAGATAGAAACACAAAAAATAAAGAAACACATAATAAAAAGAGAGGAGGAAAGAAATGAATAATTCCTTGGTTGCCAATTTTCCCACAAGCTACCATAAGACCACCCCTGAACTTTCCAGTAAGAAACGTAGCATCTATTATCAGCATAGGACGGCAATACTTGTTGAACCCTGTGATGCAAGCTTCAAAAGAAATAAAAAAAACCTCTCAAACTGTCGGTTTTCAGCATTAAACTCAAATTTGATGACGCTTCACGGCTTCTTCATACCACAAGAAGTCAGAATACGACTTGATATCATCTCCCCAAATACATTCTTTGCAAAATTTCAGTCCACGATATGCTTGATGGTACGTGAGGTCAATTTGATACTCTCTGAAAAACAAATCTTGAATGTCAGCAGCTGATTTTCGCTTGCTTGAAACTCTAAGATCGTCTATTATGATGTTCTTGATAAAAGTCTTCGTCATTCGAAGCTTTGAAAGATCAGAGCACGCCAACCACAAGAATTCTCTGATATAAAAGACTCGCACTTAAAAGCATGGCCTTTTTTTTCTACCAAAGATTAGTGGAACCTCCAGTTACATCCTTTTTCTTTTTTGAAAAGGCAACAAACGGTATTGTAGGATC
>JAJJWW010015921.1:0-434676 GCA_023531295.1 Papaver armeniacum | reverse complement strand
ATCGTGGGTACTAGCACTCAATGATGCAAGTCGGTCTTCTTCTCAACGACGCCATACTGTGGAGTGGGATGCAACGAATCCTGTCTCGATTCTCTTTCCACTTGATCTTCCCTATAAAAGGTTTGCTTCTCTCGAAGTCCGTCACGGCAGCTTCCGCACGACCTTGCCTCGAGAGCTCTCGATGTCCGAAGAATCTTGAGAGTAATGAAGACGATCTTGTGTGTATAAGGGTCAGTTTCTCAACTCAATCCTTGATGCGCAAGTGGTGATACAGGTGTCACCCGGCCGTGACCTTCCTGCTGATAAAGAAAACGCCTCCGCGCGCGATTCTTTTTCTGAGAGATGCGAAAGTCTGCATAAACTTTCCACTAGAGAAACCGCCTCCCGACATCCACCGACCTTCCGGTTCACATGTAAGTAACACTGAGACTAGAGCACGCCAGAGGATCGGGCCTCAGCACGTAGGAGCTTCCAAGACAGACCCGCCATTCCCAGTGTCGCTCGGACGTGTCCATGTAGGGTCCGTGCCATCGAAGAAAAAGTGCCTTTCTCCGGCAAGTCAATCTCATTCCTCATGGTCAGCTCCAGGCCGCCGTGCCATGTGGAAATCGATCACAGCACGTCTTTAAGAAAAGTGAGGCACCTCTTTCCAGCCAAGCGCCATATCCTGCTTTTGAAGTCTCCACTAGGCAACTTCCTCGCTTCATCAAGTCTCGCAACAATGGTGATGATGGTCCTCGCTCTCGCCCTCCGCTCCTCGTCCGACAGCAGAGGAGTTGGGAGTCGCTGCCTCCGGCGACCACCTGAGGTGTTACACTTTGACGAGATGCCAGTGACTCGTGCGCAATGCTTCCGGCTCCCTGATGGGATGGAGGCTGTAATATCATCAAGCCGGAGCGATCGACCCAACGCTCCCATCCTCTCGTACTCACGTGTTCCTCGATCGATCTCTCCTCCTTCCTCGAGCATTTCCTCTTCGCCACCCGCCGACAAGGGTCTTCAGATATAAATCTTCCAGCTAGGGATCCGTAAGCCGTGTGCTCCATTTCTTTATTCGTAGACGTTCAGTAGGCACTCCTGACAAGTCCTCTCTCTCCGCGAAGCTGCTGGGCTCCTTCGCCCTCGTGGGACCGGACTACAAGTTGTCTATCTTTCCCGAGTCACCCGCTGCTACGCGCTCTTGCTCTCTCCACCAGAAGGCGGGTGGACTCCCGACTCAGGATTCAGCATTTTCGCAACTCGCTCGAAAGTGCACGCCCCGCCGATCCTTCTTGTGACCGGTGGCCGCCATGTCATTCAAAAGGCGAAATGTCTCGCACTCGTCTTCTCGGGTGATGCTTGCACTTGATTTGCCAAGACATCCTCCACAGACTCATCTACACTTCCCACGGTATCTCAACCGCCCGTGGTTTCCTGAATGAGGATGCATCGTGAGCCGAAACCGAAGCACTTAGAATTCAATTTGTGCAACCGATGTATCAACCTCCCACCGTGGTCGCCAATTGTTTGGTGGGGTGAAAACTACTCCCGGGCAGACTTGGTAATTTGGGGTGTGGATGAGGAATGAATCTAAACCTCCTAAACAGGCGCACCCAAGGAAGCGCGCTTGTAGATTCGAGAGATCAATCTGCAAGTCCCGCCTTAAACCAAGAAGTGCGCTGCCCATTCAGCTTGTTTCGCCACAAATGGATGAGACGTGGGTTGATCTAAAGGGAGGGAAGCGAAGAAGGTGTTGGAGATTGTGAAGTGTGTTGGCTTGCTTGGCGACTTATGGCAGTTAAAATGAGCAAGGTGCTTACTTCATGTAAGGAGGCTCTGGGTGTGTCTCAACACGATGGTATCAATCCTGATTGGTCTGCCTCAACTTGTGTTGTTGTCATTGCGGTGAAACAGAATGAGAACCTATTTATGCAAGCTCATTGAGCCTTATTCACGCCTCTCGTGGGAAGCGGGGAGGAAGGGAATGGCGATTGGAGTAGTGGAGTTGCGCGTCGGGTGATACATCCCACCGCCTCGCCCACTTCTCCAGCTTCATCTCTAACCGTCACGACTTCCTCGACACGTTTCCGTGATTGATGCTGGCGTATCAGCCGCACTGATAAATGAACCGCTGCACCAATACCCCAGCATGGTCCCCCGGGCCAGGACATTGACTGATAAACCGAACGCGAGGATCGTGGATCCACGAAAGATAGCATGTATCGTCAATCAATAACCCGCGTTAGCCCAGAAGTCGATATCGTGTAAGTATCGTGTGTATTTTATGCGTACTCGCATTCACGGTGGTAAAGTGATGGGTAATGACTCCTCACTAACCAAATAACTCCCCACTGTGGTTGTATAACCAAGCTGTGAAGTTGAACTGACGAGATGATGTTTCGAGGCACTCATCCCGCGACCGCTAATGAATACTAGGGTTTTTTAAGAGGTGGTGCTATCACCTCTTCACCTGGTCGAAACCAAGCATGGAAGGGCTTTTGAGAGGACCTGACCGCCGCTGCATGTTGATGGCATGCCGGCAGGCTACCGCCCATGTCTCACTTCTCCCCAAGAAGGCGATTCAGGCCACTCAAACTTGACCCCAAGACAACTGAAAGTGGTTGAGATCGGCTTGCAGTAAATTTCTTACCGCAGAAGGAGCCGATAACCGCGTGGATATTCCCGCACGCGTCTCCAAGACAACCATCCTTGGCTCTGCCTTGGTCGATCACTCCAAAGGCAGGTGGTAGGTTGATGTTCACACCTATACCCCGACTATCCCATGAAAACGTGATCTAAGCCATTCAAATCATCCAGGTGAAGTCGAGCTATGTGAGATCAATTTGCAATTTGGGAAGTGTAACCACGCATGCTCGCAAGCGCTTTGATTAGCCGGCATGATATGCCCCCGCCGACCGCATGAGGAGATAGTGATGGGCCTAATCGCCGTGATCAAGTGCCGGTATGATCGGGACCGCTAATCTAACTGCGGACTCTCCGTATCGGGACGGCAGAAGACGGACGCGACGATGTGTCGGAAACCCCACTCGCTTTCAAAGTCAGCCGCAGCCACCTCTTCGTCTGGGTGACGCATTTGTCACTGCATAAAATTTTGTTGGTCTTGGACCGACCGGTCAAGTGTAGTAGGCATGGCCTCACCGTGATCGTGCCGACATGCTCCTCGGGGCCCTTTGAGTCCACACCTGCACTCCCTCCATCTAGCCCGCGAAGATGCGCATGGGTCGAGACCACTTTCGGAATATGTAATATGCCGGCAAACCCTAATTTAGGGTTTTCCGGTCATAATGCTCGGTGGTGAACGGTTTCCTTTTGGCAAGCTAGGTAGCCGATGGCCGAGTCGCATGCATGGTCGGCCGTGGGTATTCCATACCGTCGCTAGCGATGGAATGATCCGGGGTCATCCAATCATGCGTTACTGAAGTGGATGACCGCGATCGCATCATATCCCGGAGACCGACACGGCCTAAGTCCGGATGCCCAATCGTGCTAGTATAACACAACGAGAGGCTCAATCGGCTAGTATAACACACCGAGAATCGCCTGCACGGTATTTCTGCATATGGTTTCATTATAAGAGCTGAGGTTCGTGGTTACTCTATATGAGTAACACTCACTATCATGCCACACCGATAATGAGTACAGAAATACAAAACATATAAGAAATTCACGTAACGTGACCGCCGCTACAAGTTCCATTCTGGTGAATCAAGTGAGGGAGTATCCAACACTTATAGACGGCTTTATCTTTTACAAGATGTCGCCGCATGATTTTCTCCGGCTTTTTACAAATATAACCTTAAACTAAAATCCACCATCAACAGACATATGAAATTGTAAAAGGAAACACAAGGAAGTAGCATGTGCTGTTTTAAAGTGTGGAGGACGCTCGGAAAGTGGCAAGACAATGCCTTGCTACCTTAGGTGGCCGAGCCATCGCGAGTGAATTTACGCCTTCTAGCTTGTCGGGCCATGGATGAGCTTGTAGTGCACTCCGTCAGATGAAATCTCGCTACTGTGTATGGTTCATCCTCTTTCTGGGTGAGTCGTGGGGTAGCCACTTTCACCGTAACGCTTCCAACCTCAATCGCCATTGCCTTCGCTACTGTGATTCCAATTCCAAATGTGGGTCTGGGCGCGTGCATACCCTCGGGACCTTGGCCTCATCGCCTTTGACCAAGACAACCTCTAAGCCCTTCATAACCATTCACATCTCCTAGCCGAGGTTGGTTTGTTGGTCGAGCTACCCTCAGACTTATCAGAGCGTAGGAGTGATTGGTCAGTGCTAGTGGCTGCGTGACGAGACTACTTGAGTTTCGAACCTCTTAATGTATGGCCGATGGGCTCCGTGAAGTCGCGGTCACATTTGCAAGTTGCAAAGCAGAATCCGGGACAATCTTCTGTCCGTGATCACATGTTAGAGATCCTCAGGTCAGAGCTGGGTGTAGGCAAACTCCTAAAGGTCGCTTGTCATCGTGTATCCAAGAGCGCCTCAGGGACCATGTCGTAATTGGGATGTTCTTTGACTATGTAGAACTTCGCTATGCTAGTATGTCTCCCAATTTAACTTCAAGATCGATATATCCATATGCATCTCGAAGTTCTCCTTCGGGAGTCTTAACCACATTGGGTTGCTGAGCACTCCGTTTTTGAAATCTTTGCTACTTTCTGTCCGGAGGGTGATGATGTTGAATTCAGAGGTCGGATCGATCAATGTGTTATTTAACTCGACATCCCTCAAACGAGCAACGGTTAAGAGTCCCCACTTTGCTTGCATCTTCCGTTAGTGACCGTTTCGAGACCGCTCTCTTCCGCACACAAGCGCCGCCCAGACAACGCGTCGAGGGATGGAAATATGTCCCGATCGCCAGGTTGAGAAGTGGCTAAGATCTCACATAATGTTCCATCATAGATTGTACGCCTTGTAAACGGAATCTCGTAAATCATGCGGGCTTCCCGACAGAAGAGGATCTCACTAACACTCGCTTCCTTGCCGAGTTCTCTGCCTCTATCTTTCTCTCAGAGATTTGTTTCACCACATAGCCTTTTGGTTGGATGATGAACTGGGAATCCCATGGGCGGCGACAGTGGATCCGCCATATCTTTCAACAGTGGATCGCCTGACAGAGGCAGCCTTGATGGCATCGCCTTGAATCCATGCTTCCAAGAGTTCCACTACTTCACTCATGGGGAACAGCTCGTATCTTCCGTGTATCATGCAGTGAAATTTCGCCTTATCCCTTGGTATAGTCGTGTGTGCTGAGCCGCACGCTTGGGTTGTTGTTCCGTCGCTGAAGCTCCTTTTTCCTCCTTCGCCTACCACGTATCACAAAAGGACCAAGCATGTATTGCTTGTTTGTGAGACGCTCGGTCCCGACTCACGCGACCCGCCTGAACAACTCCCGGCCTCTTCTAAGCAACGCTGGGCAGCTGGTTGAACGCTTAACGGCCTTCATGGAGTTCCTGAGAACGCCTCAAAGCCCGATTCTCTAGTAAAGCGCGCAGATATGGGTATTATCCCGTTGATGCACAGCTCTCTACCAACCGACGCCATGGACGTTTGGACCATGACAATCTAGTGTTTGAGTTCTCAACCTCTTAACGAAGTCATCTTGATGCTCTTGTTCCATTGTAGACTCTCCCTAGATCCGAAAAGGTGATTTGCTCGCATACTTAAGAAATACTTCCCGTGTAAAGCACCACCATCTGCCCCCAATTGGATATGCCGCTAGGTGCGGTTGTTGTTGTACCAGCGACGCCCTTCCGTGAAGTGACTTCGAGAACTCTTTTTCAAAGTGAGAACATGATCAGAATTTTCAAGGCACCCTACATTCCAAAATTGAGAGGCTCACTAGCATTACCAAACATCATCATAGGGAGAACTGAGAGAGGTATCCTCTGAAGAGGGATTGTCTGTAGATTCTGTGGGGTACTACATGTGACGTCAGTGTGCATCCATCATATTTCCTTTGCCTCGCTTCTTTGAGAAGTCGCTTCGGTGTCCACGCAGACGGTTGGATGAACATTGGTCCCTTCCCTTGTGCTTTTCAGAGCAACACGAGATTCTTCACCATAACCGAGAACGCCATTCCGTGTGTGTCAGCGCATCCCTTGTCGCTCCAAGATTGCCGTGGAATCTGCAGGGCAATCATTCGCTTAAAGTTTTAAGGAAAGTGAGCAATTCTTTCCTGAGTTGGCACACATCCTGCTGAGTCTTAGCAAGAACTTCGCTTCATCAAGTCTCCGTAATGGTACGTATGGTGATCTTCCTCTCTGGGCCCTTCCTACCCTTGTCCTACGAAGGAGGAAAGTTGTTATTCTGGGTGACCACTGGAGGCTACACTCGAGGAGATGCCCTGATTCACGATCGCCCGTCTGCAAAGTGACGGGATGAGCAAGAGCACCTACCTGGAATGCCTCCGCTCCGCTGAAGCAGGATAGGAAGTGACGGCTCACGAGACGTGAGATCGGGACTACCAGAGCTCCAATCGATCGCATGACGACACGGAGTGTTATCTACACTACCCATCAATTAATTATGACCCACCGAGTTTCACCATCTTTAAATGAATTGTTTGATTAATTTGGTTCTAAGATCTACCCTTGAAATTGGTAAATTGAATCTATTTCAAGATATGAAGGTTTTCCCAATCGAATTAAGGTTTTGAAGCCTAGCTTCCTTTTCACCGGTATTACCTTTAAAAATGTTTTCTAAGTGTTTATGGGCAAAAATTTCACTGTACGGTTTTGATAATTTGGGGTGTGTGTGGATGAGAAATGAGTCTAAACTTTAAACAAATACACTACACGGAGTGCTTTGTAGATTCAAGAAATCAAATAGGCAAATCCCCTAAACCAAGAAATGGCCGCTCCAGACTTGTTTCTGGTCACAAAGTGAAGGAGATAGGTTGATCTTACGGAGGGAAGCAAGAAGGTGTTGAGATTGTGAAGGTTTTGGCTATGTATGACTTATATTAGAAAGCTGAACTCGGCTTGCAGGATGTTATCGGCCTTGTTTGAATACGATTGTATCAACACTTGCCTCTCGTTGTCTTTGACTTGCCTTGTCTCGGAAAATAGGGAGGAGAACCTATTTATACAAGTCTTTAAGCCTAACCTCGTATCTCGTGGGAAGTGGAGAAAGTGGATTGATGGAGTTGTGGAGTTGTGTGTTGGTGTCACGCACGCCTTGCCCACTTCTCCCATCATCACTAACCGTCCACGACTTCCCCGACACGTTCTTGTGATGGCGCGTTGTAAGCGCCGCACGCCAAACCGCCCCAACACCCCCTAAAGATGTATCCCTGGGCTTTGTGACATGATTGATGTCTTGAGTGTGGGATCGGGGACCCACAGCAAAGTAGCATGTAATGCTAGATTAAATAACTCAAGTTATTTAGAAGTCGATACTTGTGAAGTATCGTGTGTATTCTATGTGCATTGCATCATGCCGGTGCAGAGTGACGGTGGTGATCACCATGACGCCTCACCGAACAATTAATCCCCGACCATGGTTGTATAACCAAGCCTAAGAAGTTGGACTCGACGAGATGATCTTTGAGACACTCATCTGCGACCGCTGGTGGAATTAGGGTTTTTGGAAGAGGCGCGTAAGTTATCACTCTTCAGCCTTTGGTCGAATCCAAGCTTGGGATACAATTTTGGCAGGGTAGATCGTGCATGTGTGTAGACGACATGACGGTGTAGGCGCCCATACCTCATTGTCTCGTGAAAAAATGTGATCTGGGCCACTCAATTTGTCCCATGAGAGTTAAGTGGTCGAGATCAATTTGCAATAAAACCGTGTCATAAAAGCCGCGCATCATGCCAAATTTGGGCGCGGCGTTTCAAGACGACTCAAGCTTGGCTGGTCTTGGCCGATTAGTCCGGTATACATACGGAGAGTGGTGTACACGTCCATACCTTAATATCCCATAGAAACGTGATCTAAGCCACTCAATTTGTCCTATGAAAGTTGGAGTGGTCGAGATTAGTTTGCACCCGGGAGGTGTGACCATGCCTAGTTCAAAGGTGTGCGAATCGAGGCAACCGGGCATGATATGCCTTGGCCGATCGGGTGTGGATATAGATGGGCCCACAAGTGGTCATGTTGATACGCACTCCACCTACTTAGTCTAATCCTGGACCCTTCATTCGTGCAGAGAAAATGGATACTCGTGATGTTCAAACCTAATTAGGGTTTCACCAGAAGCCCGTGGTCATGCCTTGTTTGGGCGCACGAATCGGAACGACCAACTATAGTTGGTCCCGACCGATCGGTCATGTATGTAAAGTGCCTTACGGTATTTGTGTTGACATGCTCGGGCCCTTTGAATCTACGTCTACACCTCCATCTATGCTGCGAAGATGGATGGTTGAGACTGCTTTGCGACACATGTAATGTGCCGCAAACCCTAATTTAGGGTTTTTCGTCCATATTGTTTTGGCTTGGACGGTTTGGCAAGCTATGCCACCCCTTTGGGGAGGCCGACCATACGGGGCCCGCGTTGGGTCTGTGAGTGAATATTCCAATACCGCTTGGGGTCATGGATTCAATCTAAGTCATCCAATCATGTTGGTGAAGTTGGATGGTCGTGGATCGCTTTCGAGACCGATATGGACAGTCCAGTTCAAACATGCTCAATCGGGCTAGTATAACACACCGAGAGTTGTATGCTCAATCGGGCTAGTATAACACACCGAGAGTTGTATGCTCAATCGGGCTAGTATAACACACCGAGAGTTGTAGCTTGTATGGGTATTTCGTACATGCTTCATTATTAATGCTTGAGGTTCGTGTTGCTCACGAGAACAACACTCTTCGTCATGCCGCACCCGTAATGAGTACAGAAATACAAGGCTGGTCATGCATTAATTAATAATGTCAGAATTCCACAGATATATGGGATTGTTGCTACATGCTCCAACCTCGGATGAATTTCGTGTATTTAATTCACGAGACATCGGGATTGTTGCCACATGCTCCATTCTAGGTGAATTAGTAAAGTGAAGAAGTTTTCATCACTTTATCGCCGGCTATCTCAGGATGTCAAAGATAAATTTGGTTTCACAATTTTAGCCCTGAACTAAAATCCACCATCAACATTAAGTCCCCGCCTAGCACATAATGGTTACACTATTGTGGGGTAGGCATTAGATGGTGACATATACGGAATAAAACTTATGAGACAAAGTTAGATGTTACCAGAGAGACGAGTCGTCGGTCCCGCCCTGGGAGCATGTCACGTTAAAGAGGCGTTGAGCGAGCGTTCCCCTAGAATGATGTCGGTCTTGCATGCTTCGATCGACCTTGCTATGCCTCGCTGGTGAGAGCCTTCTTCAGATTATTCCGCTCGAGCGTGGGGATGATGTGCCTGCTCAACGGATATTGGGCACGCTTCGCTCGATCGTGGGACTCATCATGCGCCTACTTGATCGAACGTGGGCTTGTTATGCCCGCCTTGATCGAACGGGATCCACCGCGTGCCATCTTTGCTTGGGGCCGGTTGTGCTCGCTTCACCAATTTGGGGCTGGATGTGCCCGATCAAGTGGGAGCTGCCGCGTGCCTGCTTTGCTTGGGGCCGGCTGTGCTCGTGACCAATTACCAAACCTGTTGCCTCACCCCAATACCAGACTTGCCCCTTGACCAACACCGGACTTGAAACTTGAGCAATACCGGACTTGTCACTTGATCAATACCAGACTTGAAACTTGAGCAATCCGACTTGTTACTTGATCAATACCATACTTGAAACTTGAGCAATTGACGACTTGTCACTTGATCAATACCGGACTTCAAACTTGAGCAATACCGGACTTGAAACTTGAGCAATCACCTGACTTGTCACTTGATCAATACCCAGGACTTGAAACTTGAGCAATACTAGGACTTGTCACTTGGATCAATACCAGACTTGAAACTTGAGCAATACCAGACTTGAAACTTGAGCAATACCGACTTGTCACTTAATCAATACTTTGTTTGGACCCAATCCCTACCTTTGTATTCCAACGTGAATGTGTGTTCTGGCCGTGTGTGACTACACATATCGCGCTTTTATACAAGATGGGTCAACGGCGAGCTGGTGCACACGTGTATTTGGAGAAACACCGCCTCGTTTGATGGCCCAATACCAGCCTCGTGACTGAAAGCAAGACGGCCTTGTGACCCGAGCGTCTGGGCCATGACTTGAGCAAAGACTGCCGCGACTTGATCAACACCTACCAGGACTTGAGAAGTACTACCCTTGTGACTTGATCAACACCGGCCTTGCTTTCTTTGCCGTCTGCTTTATGCGCTTGCTCGAGTGTCATCCTGCTACTTCAACCAACACCCTATTTGCCTTGACGAACACCGGTCTTATAACATCGGTCTTCCCTTTGCTCGAACGTGATCTGGCGTGCTTGCTTTGCCCAAACGTGAACCTTGTATGTTCGAACGTGGTGGGTCCCAGGCGAGACCGTTGAAGCATCTTCTGGAGCAAAAAGCGTGTCCGGAGAGCGTTGTGACGCAGCTTTTCTAGTGGGTGGAGCATTGAAGTTCTTGAATGATGAGTGAAGGAATTTCATGCTGAGCCTCAAATCCCCAAGCGTGGTCTCGTGGATCTATCTTGTATGCCCGATTGGTCTTTTTATGCGTAATGATCGTTGATATGGTGAATCTGGATGGTATTAATCGTGAGCAACAACAACGGCGGTGATGACATTTTTGCAGTCTCGAATTGTCCTGATGTCTCTATTGTTAGTCTCGATTTTTGTACCGATTTTGGTGTTTTTTATGTTTGTTTAGGTGTTATTGGAGAATTACATATGGAAAAATTTGTTCCTCAAAAGTGCTATTTGGACCCCTGGAGAAAAGTACTAAAGGCACCCTACAAAGCGGATAAGGCACCTCGATTACTAAGGGCACCCACATGATATTCGCACACTCAAGCAGTTGGATAAGGGGCAACTCAGATCTCCTTCGTTTGAAAATGAATTTTGGCGCGAAAAAGAGTTCTTTGACTTGGCAAAATTAAGGTTGCGAATTTGAAGCTTTTAGAGGAGATTCAACGGCCAAATCACTTGGTTTTGTTCTAATGGGCTAGACAGAATGGTATGGGTGCTGAATCCGATCCAATTTGGCTAGATAATCACCAATCAAGGAACTCGGGGCTGATATTTTCCCCGTAAAAATATTCTCAACTTATTTTTGGGAAGATTTCATGGGACAGCACGAGTCTACAATGTTTTCATCTAATTATAGAACGTGTTTCAGTAAGTTTGGAGTGTGTAAACAACATATAGCAGCATGAGGAATTAAATCTGGGAAGAAAATATTCTCTCAATATTTTCTTTCAAATGCCGAGTAATGAGAATTACACCCTGAGTTATTGCGGTGATTTTCTTGCCGCGGAGAGGTATAAATAGTGAATGGATATTCCACGGGAGAGTTGGGAGAGTTTGGAGCACAAATGTAGAGTGAGGATTGATCGAGTTGCGGTGAATTGTTTTCTAGCTCTTCGCATTAAGAACACGAAGAACGACTGACCAAAGACTCCGTTTCTTCAACAATGACAACGATCGCGGGCGATGGGTCGTGAGCTACAAAAACAACAATAGTTCATCATTATCGTTCTTCAGAATAAGTGTTTGCAACAATTATAAGCGTTGCAAACACCCGGTTTAATTATTTTCTCCCATTTCATCATTTGTGAACCATTTTTGAGCAATGAAATCAATTTTTGAGCGTGTTTCCAACATGATGAGCTAAACCCATCCTGCGGGGCGACGAGGAAGCCATTCTTTTCAAGAATTATGTGGTAACATTTACTTTATTAATTTATGCAATATTTTTATATGATTAATTGCATTGATAAAAAATGAATTAAATGATTTTTATTAATCAAATGTGTTTTCTCTTGATGATGCATGCTTAGTTTTAGACTCTTGATGCGTTATGCTTGCGACTAACATTTGATATTTTGGAAATCGATTTTGGCAATACTTTAGAATCAAATCAATTGTTTAAATTGCATGATATAAATTAATTTAAAACCACATAAGTATTGATGAATGGTGAAATCCTAGCTCCATCCTCTCCATAATTTTCACAACATCTTGTATTTTTGAGTTTGTTATATTTTTGCTTTAAAAATTAAGTCTAAAATCGCCACAAGTCTCAACGAAACCTTTCACTACAACAACATTGAAAAATAACATCAATTTTGCCTTCGCCAACGGACTTGTCTTTAGGCTAGAGTTTTTAGATTTTTTTTCTTTTTTAGGTTTTTATTTGTTTTTGTTCTTCTTTACGTTTTTTTGGGTTTTTGTCTTTTCCTTACGATTTGGAATTTGGAGCGAAAGAAAATTTTGCCAAAGCTTTGGTGAATACTTAAAGACTGGAGTAAAAGGCAAGGCGAAAGGAGCAAAAGAAGAAGATTTTTTTTTATTTGACAAAAAGAGAGGAAAAAAAAAAGGCATTTTACTTTTTTGTATATTTTTATTTTTTTAGACTTTCCTTTTCTTTTGCACTTTTATTTTTTGGACTTTGGACTTGGACATTTGGACATTCTTTTATTTTTAAACCCTACGGAAGGGTAGTATAAATATAAACTGTGTGCAGAGAAGGACGGCGATTACGATATCGCCTCGGCTCCTTGGGTTCGTACATGACATAGGAGTCGTGGACCGAGTCGACTACAACGGTTCATCCCAGTCTGGAATGGGAGGTAAGTTTGTCGAAACACTCGCGAATCCCTTGTCAGCGGGTTACTTGTATTCCTTCGTTTGCATATATGTCGAGGCCGAATACTACCGCTTTAATTTCCTAGTAAAGGAAAGGCCTGGCCATACAAGATAAGGGTTCGGTTTCATCACGTTCTCTTCTTGCCCGCCTTGGGAAAACGATACTTAACGCGAACCTAAGCTTTAAAATTTGGAATAGAACGAGACCTATAGGGTAACGAGCTTAATAGGAAAGTCGTTCGAAAAATATTGGTTACTCTTTTAAGCATACTTGAAGTTCATAATGGTTTTGTGAGTTGAATGCGTGACTGCTCGCCTTGTAATGCGGTGAGGCCTTGGGTATCAAAGCTTCACACTTCCCTCGCCTCTATTCAACTTACTTTAACTCGGATTGATTCCGAAGAGGTTTGCTCAGTTATGTGAGTTCCTTTTAAAAAGATTAGAAGGCTGGTCTAGAAACAATCTAAGTGGAGCCATCATGCTTTTTGTTTGCTAGAAATCATTAGGTTTGTTGTGGTGGAGTCGGCCTTGTTTGTGTTTGCTTAGAACTTCCTTTCCTTTTTAGGATTTTTCTTTTTCTTTTTATTTTTTTCTGTGTATGCAGAGGTTATTAGAGAGCGGGCTTGGAAAAGAGACAATCTAGGTCTATTGATTAGTAAAAACCTAGTAATTCTTCTTGTGGAAGCGGGAGCTCGAAGACTCTTCTTTTGAGAGCCCCGTTTTTGTAAACTTCGGTTTGAGAATCTGTCTCTTCGTGAGGAAAGTACCCCTAGTACTTCAGCTGTGCCAACGATGGCCACTTTGAAAGATTACATGTTCCCAACTAGGACCAACCGAGCTTCGTGTATTAAATTTCCAGCTAATACGGCTAATTTCGAGATAAAACCTAGTATTCTTCAGATGATTCCTATATTCTTAGGAAAAGATGATGAGAACCCTTATTTTCATATTAGGGACTTTGAGGAAATTTATGGGACATTAGAATAAAAGACCTAACGATGAATTTTGAAACTTAAGATGTTCCCCTTTTCCTTGAAAGATAAAGCCAAGACCTAGCTAAACAACCTACCATCTGAATCCATTGAAACATGGCGGGGAACTTATTCTTGCTTTCTATGGAAATTCTACCCTAAGAATAAAGCTGCAGTATTGGAAGACAAGAGAATTAGTTCCGTGTGCAACAGAGGGAGAGTCTCTTTATAGGTTTTTAGAGAGATTCAATGATCTCCTATCCCAGTGTCCTCACCATGGATTTGATAAGATGAAACTCGTAGAGATTATTTATGATGGTTTAGACTATTCGACCAAAGCCATGGTCAGTCTATGTAATGTATTTGGTGAGTTCACTAGTAAAAGTCTTGAGGATGCCTTTACCTTCTTAGGGAGTTGTTGTGAAATCCCAACAGTGGGAGTCTTGTGTTGACCCCCCCTAAAAGACTCTTGGTTAATAGAAGTAGCACTAATATGGTAGATACGAGTTTTGCGTCAGATGCTAAGTTTGCTGCTTTGTCTAGAAGGTTAGAATCTTTGGAAATGGGTCAGTCTAAAAATAGGTCCCTTGTTGAACCTTATAGAGCCCGATAACTCATTTTGGGAAGGTCAGGTTAGTGAAGAGCAAGCTCATGCTGTCTATAACAATGCTAGGTTTGAGAACCGTCAGAAGTTTGACCCATACTCAGAGACCTACAACCCTGGTTGGAGAAACCATCCTAATTTCTCTTGGTCTAAGGGCCAGAATCAAGGTCAGCCTAGTAATTCTCAGCCTCCCCCAGGTTTTGGTTATAATAAGAATTCTTCAGGTCAAGCCCAGTTCCAGAACCCTTCTGAGAATAAAATGACTAGCTTAGAGGAATCTTTTGGTATATTAAAAAAGAGCCAAGATATGCTATCACAAAGCCAGGAAATGTTAATAAAGAGCCAGGTTAATTTTCAAGAGGAAACCAAGCAGAATTTTAAGAATAATTCCCGGTCTCTTGCTAAATTAGAACTTCAAGTCGGCCAAATAGCTAAGTTTATAAGTGAGAGAGAAGAAGGAAGGTTCCCTAGTCATACCGATCCTAATCCCAAAGGAGAAAATCGTACAATCATGTGAATTCTATAACAACCCTTAGGAGCGGTAAAACAAAAGTAGACAATAAGGTAGCCATGCCTAGTGGACATACTAGTAGTTCCACCTTCTACTCCACAAGAGGAACCCGTAGTCCGAGAAACTGAAATAATTCCTAAGGAGTCCCAAGAAATTCCTGATAGGACTACCTTTGTGCCTAGAGCCCCATATCCTCAGTTGTTAACCCCAACAAAGAAGGAGTCGATTTTCAACAAGATAATGGAAACATTTAAGCAGGTGAACATCAACATTCCGTTATTAGAAGCATTTAGGAAAATGCCTGCTTATGCCAAGTTCCTTAAAGATCTTTGTACATGAAAGCGTAAGCTTAATGTCCATAAGAAAGCCTTTTTAGCTGGACAAGTAAGTTCAATTCTTCGAACCAAACACCCCTAAGTATAAAGACCCTGGATGCCCCACCATATCTTGTGCAATCGGTAATCACATGGTCGATAAGGCATGATTGACTTAGGAGCTAGTGTTAACTTACTTCCGTATCATGTGTACACCCAGTTAGGGCTTGGTAAGTTGAAACCGACCAAGATGACACTTCAATTAGCTGATAGGTCTGTCAAAGTGCCTCGTGGTGTCATAGAAGATGTTCTTATTGAGGTTGATAGGTTCATATACCCAGTGGATTTTGTTGTACTAGATACCCAGCCTGTTCAGGACCCAAGTGCTCAAATCCTGGTGATTTTAGGTCGCCCATTCTTAGCCACATCTAATGCTGTCATCAATTGTAGAACCGGACTTATGAACATATCTTTTGGTAATATGACTACTGAGCTAAATGTATTTAATGTCATTAAGTCTTCTGAGATAGATGATTTAGAAGTGGTGAACATGATTAGCACTCTAGTTCCCGATCCTTTTGCTTTGCACTATGTTTGATAATCCATTATTTGATGAACCTTTCAATGATTCGGAGGAGGTAACCATGACCAACACCTTAGTTGATGAGCCTATATTAGAGATTTTCTTTGATAATCCCTTATATGATGATGTTGTTCGTTTAGATGATCAGTCTCCCAAAGAAGCTAGTTATTGTGCTTTGACTTTATGGACCACGGAATCCATCCCATAGATTTTGGTCCATTTAAGGATATTGTTCACCACAAGTTTGGGGGTAATGATGACTCTAGTGATCGTCATGTATCCCTAATTGAAGTCCCTAACTTGGGACTCGAGCTTTGTGCGTCTAAGATACTACTTGAGTTTCTTCAAACTCTCCTACCCGATCCTCCAGACAATTTCCATGAAGAAACCCAGATCTTAGAGACATGTCATTCGGTTGAACCTATTTTCCTAGACACTTATATAGAGCCCAAAGAGACACCCCAGATAAATCTAGTTGCCTTGATAAAAGCCCTAGATCAATCTATGTTCCGTCGACTCATTTTTCTAATCCAAGATGGTAGCCTTTCATTTGTGTCTGCTCTATTTGGTTCTGAGGACCCACAGCTATTTCGGCTATTGGTATATGAACTTGGAAGGTGACAATCCTTTTTGAGGTATCTAATGTCTAGCTAAAGACTTTAAATTTAGCAATTTTCTGGGAGGCACCCACGCTCATGCTTACGGTAATATCCTTCCTTATTTCTTTTCCCTCAAGTGGTAACAGTTTCTCCTTGTTCATGTTTTTAATTTTATCTTTAGAACATTGAGGACAATGTTAGATTTAAGTTTGGGGGTAAGGGAGAAACTTCTTGCGTCACTTGGTATCCGGTTAGCTAAGTTTACATACTGTTTCTCACCGAAAAGATAGAAATTGGAATGCTAGGGATAACAACCTTTTGAGACATTAGAGAAAAAGACATTGAGATCCTTGAAATTCAGGAGAGAACTTGTTCCTTTTAGAGGGTAACCATGATGGACCTAACCATCCATGATGGAAAGGCAAGTAGGTCAGGAAATGCCAGAAAGACAAAGCAACCTCACAATGTAGTCTTAGTTACTGGATTACGACACTCACTCGGTAGAATCTTATCATCATCAACAATCGGAGCGACATCAAAATCTATGAAGAAAGTGGAAGACGTTTAAGGTTTAGAAGCAACAATAGAAAATCAGAATTCAAAATCAAACGATATAAGTTGTTGAAGTTCATGATACTAAGACATTACAAGTTGCGAAGATCCAAGTGTTAAATTCCTTCCCGATGGCCATGTAAATTTTTGTGTTGTTATTACTATACATCAAAAAAAAAAAAAAAAAAAAAAAAATGAAAAAATGAAAAAATGAAAAATTTTAAAGTTTAAATTTTAAATTTTGTTCAATAAGGCCATAGGGAAGTAGAAACCTATAAGGAAGTTTCAAGTGATTAATCGAAGAGAAGAGTTAATTGTCAAGGTTCTACGAGGTTCAGGAGTTATCATCAACAGTTGAAGCCGAAGACGTTGTTTCTACTGAGCACTATGAGAGTCGAAGAAAAGATACATTTGGTTGCTTTGTTAGTCCGCTTTCAATCTGGCACAAGATATTTCTAGCACTGGTTTAACTCATCACACGTAATTAGTCCAGGTACAGTAGCAGATGTCCCTCTCATCTTTTTCTCTCTCCCTAATCTTATCCAGCTGTAATCAGCGGACGCATCTTACAATGTTTATCTAGTTTGTGTAGCGGATATCTCTTTATCTAGCGAGTGTTGCGGATGTGTCTCCCTTTTCTTCAATCGGCTTTAAGAGGCCTGACACCTTTAATTTCTCCGGCATTCTAGTCACCGGGAGATAGGTTGAGAATTTGTATGTCCTCATAGCTCTTTGGATACTTGTGACCAATTAAAGTACGGGTTTTTGTGGGTACACCTCTCGGTAAACCCTCCGGAGACAACACTCATACTAGGGCCACCTAGCGGTTTAACGGCTTCTTTGCACGTGCTAAGTGTAGTCATTTTATTTTCTAGATTATATTTGCTCGGGACTAGCAAATAATAAGTTTGGGGGTATTTGATAGACACATTTTTGTGTCCTAATTGTCCTCGGTGTCTCTATTGTTAGTCTCTATTTTTGTCTTGATTTTGGTGTTTTTATGTTTGTTTAGGTGTTATTGGAGAATTACACTTATGCGGAAAAAAGTTGCTCGAAAAGTGCTATTTGGACCCCTATAGAAAAGTACTAAAGGCACCCTCACTTCGGATAAGGGGCACCTCAATTACTAAAGGGGCACCCACAGGATATTCGCACCCAAGCAGCTGGTAAGGGGCAACCTCATCTCCTTCGTTTGAAAATGAACTTTGGCGGGAAAAGAGTTCTTTGATCGGCAAAATTAAGGTTCTTTGAAGCGATTTTAGGGAGATTCAATAAATGAAATCACTTGGTTTTGTTCTAATGGGCTAGACGGGAATGGTATGGGTGCTGAATCCGATCCAATTTGGCTAGATAATCACCAATCAAGGAACTCGAAATTGATATTTTCCTGAAAATATTCTCGGAACTTCTATTTTGGGAAGATTTCATAGGACAAACACGAGTCTACGAGCGTTTCATCTAATTATAGAACGTGTTTCGATAAGTTTGGAGTGTGTAAACAACATATAGCGAGCGTGAGGAATTAAATGTTGGAAGAAAATATTCTCGGAATATTTTCTTTCAAATGCTTAGAAATGAGAATTACAGGAGTTATTGCGATGATTTTCTTGTCTGCGAGAGAGGTATAAATATTGAAGGGATATTCCACGGAGAGTTGGGGAGAGTTTGGAGCACAACAGAGTGAGGATTGATCAAGTTGCGAAATTGTTTTACGGCCTGCACCAAGAACACGAAGAAGCAGACATGACCAAAGACCGTCGTTCTTCAACAGTGACAACGACTGCCAGACGTGGGTCGCAGAGCTACAAAAACAACAATAGTTCATCATTATCGTTCTATTTTATGTGTTTGCAATAATTATAAGCGTTGCAAACACCGGTTTAATTATTTTCTCCCATTTCATCATTTGTGAACCATTTTTGAGCAATGAAATCAATTTTTGAGTGTGTTTCCAACATGATGAGCTAAACCCATCCTCAGAGCGCGACGGAGGAAGCCATTCTTTCAAGAATTATGTGGTAACATTTACTTTATTAATTTATGCAATATTTTTATATGATTAATTGAATTTATAAAAAATGAATTAAATGATTTTTATTAATCAAATATGTTTTCTCTTGATGATGCATGCTTAGTTTTAGACTCTTGATGCGTTATGCTTGCGACTAACATTTGATATTTTGGAAACGATTTTGGCAATACTTTAGAATCAAATCAATTGTTTAAATTGCATGATATAAATTAATTTAAAACCACATAAGTATTGATGAATGGTGAAATCCTAGCTTCATCCTCTCCATAATTTTCACAACATCTTGTATTTTGAGTTTTTTATATTTTTGCTTTAAAAATTAAGTCTAAAAATCTGCTTTCACAAGTCTCAACGAACCTTTCACTATAACAACATTGAAAAATAACATCAGGCAGCAGCTGTGATCAGAAGAGACTGGCAGGGAGAGGCGTGATAGCTACGGGCACGAACTTGGCAGTCTTCATATAGTGGTAGAGCTCGTCTCATTGTTAGAGGGATAAAATGGAACCGATGGCTTTCTTGACGTTTCTTCATGAAATAGAGAAGAGGGAGACAATACCCTGCCCACGAGTATCCAGAGCTTTGGACTTGATAGATGTTTTCACGCTAGGTTCATGAGGCTGTCTTTGAGATAGGCAGTGCTAAGCTGTCTCAGTCATACTCCTTTGGTAACGCAACTAAAATATTCTACGAGAGACAAATTCTGAAAGCGTCTCTCATTGATGTAGTTACCATCAATCCATATATGGAATATCTTGGACGTTGTTTCACCATTACGGCAGTCGTGCATATGGTGCTGGAGTTGGAGTTGGCGATTTTGGACCGCGAGGATGTTGTATCTCGGTGGCTTTCCTCTTGCTTTGTAAAGAAAAACCGCTTATGGAAGGTGAAGGTTGTATTGCCTGTTGGGGGATGTATGCTTCCACGAACATCATGAGGCTCTTCATTACTGGAAGGCCTGTTCTTTCCAGCGGGGTAGATCTTTGTCGTAGATGAGCGTTCAACGCTTCACGAAGTCCCGAGGATCACCAAAAGTGCAGATTCTCCAACATAACACGGTGGACATGCACCATCCTCTGATAGAGTGATTCGCTCGGATTCTTTCTCGACATGACACGCGGACATCGTTATCTTCTTGAGGCTGCTCCCTTGAGGTGTCGGCTTCAGTGGATCTGAAGATGTTCCATGATCGCTCTTGTCTGGGCTGACATAATAGGCTAACCCTTTGTGATGATTCATAGATGACAATATTTGTTGAATCCTCTGAAACGCTTCTGTTGTAGTGTGATCCACACGAAACTTGATCATTTCTTCAGCAGGGGGTGAATGAAGCAAAAGTTCACCTTGCCCATGAAGTTTTGGAGCTCCTTCACAGTTCACGGCAGCGACATTGTGAGGATAGCTTGAGTCTTGGATTTGACTACTATATCATCCACGTAGTCTTCGACTTGCTTATGCATCATGTCGTGGAAGATTGCCGTCATAGCACGTTGATACGTTGCGCCGGCGTTCTTTAAACCGAATGGCATAAGTAAAAATTGCCAAGAGGGGTTTGGAAGGCTGTTTTTACTTGCATCGCGCTCATACATCCTTATCGATTGTGAGTCGCTGCAACCATCCATGAAGGAGAACATGCCGGTGTCCATTGGTGGCGTCTACTAACATGTCGATGTTAGGCAGAGGTCGTCCTTGGGGCAGCACTTGTTCAAGTCTCTGAAATCCACGCAGCACCGAATCTGTCCGTTTTTCTTCTTTACTGGGACCACATTAGCTAACCAGGTCGGATGATGAATAGGTCTGATGAAGCCAGCAGCTAGCAACTTCTGAATTTCGTTCTTGATTTGTTCTTCTACTTCGTGTCTGAATTGCCTCGGAGATTGCTTGATTGGCTTGGATCCAGGTATGACATGTAGGTGATGGGTGACCAATTTTTCGTCTAGACCAGGCATTTCCTCGTATGTCCAGGCAAACACATCTTGGTACTCCTTGAGTAGTTGGACAAGACTCACACGTTCTTCCACGGACAGTCGAGCGGATAGAGACAGCACGAAGATTCTTCATTCCCGTGTTAACAACCTCGGGCTCGTCGGTTGTGGAGTTGGTGCCATCTTGTAGGCTGTCGCGGAGCGTCAATACCTCCTCTTGTATTTCGTCGGTCTTGCAACATTCAGCTGGGCGGAGAGGCCGGGTGCCGTCTCTCTCCCCGCTAATTGCTGTGTGTGCCGTATATTGTCTTCCCCTTCGATCACGGTTTGCCTCGAAAGTGCGTTCCCTTTTGGTGTGAGCATGGGTTGAAGCTTCACCGGATAAAGATGGATGCCTTGTCATAAAAGGCGTGCCGTGGTGCTTAGCCCCCGATGATGCAAGTCTGTCTCTTCTCTGGATTGAAGCCCGCGTGGGTAGTGGGGTGCACGGGACTTTGTCTCGACCTTCCCTGCGGAGTTTCCTTTGGCTCGAACAGTTCCACTCACTTGTATTGGTGCGTACGGAGACAATGCGGGAATATGGATGACTTCCTCATTTAGCATGGTCTTCGAGCCTTTGGTGATACGTTGAAGGGATGACCTTATTGTTATGAAGCCACGGTCTCCCTACTATCATATGGTAGTCCGGCTCATTTTCTATGATTTCAAATTTCACTTTTGACTGAACGGGTCCCTCGATAAATTGATTGACATACCCGTATGTCTTTGATGCAGTTTCCTTCGAAGTCCGTCATTGTGGTGGGCTGCCGTACAATCTTGCATGGGGCTAACCTTGGGCTGTCTGAGAGTCTTGAGAGTAATCACATTCGAAGATGCTCCTGTCGATGAGGGCCCTCCCGAACTCGAACCCTTGATGCATGCGGTAACATGTAGGGCCCGGTTGTGACCTTCCTATGCCATCATGTCATCTTACAGAAATGTAACATTATTTATAGATGTTTCGTGCAGTTAGGACTTCTGGACGTGAAGAAGTCAGGTGTACGTCCAGAGCTATTTTATTAATTGCAGCAAACGTCTCTGCCCGTTGATTCTTCGAGAGGTTCAAGAGTTCACATAAGCTTTCCACTAGAGATGCCGCTTCCTGATCCACTGGTCTCTGGTTCGTAGTAAAGCTGTTGATCTGAGGGGAACTAGTCCCCGGTGTAGTGGTCTCCGGAACGCTCATCTCTGATGTCATCTTAATGAGGAGATCAAGCATGTCGTTTACCGCTTCTTTGATTATCTCCATGTTCTTCGTGTGAATCTCATGTACCGTGCTAGTTCACTTAATATTGGAAATCTCCGATCATGCCGTCGGATACGCCGTTAGGAGGAGGTATCTCCGTTGGAGGAACCATCGGGATTTGAGGCTGTCGAGGCGGTCCTAAGACCAACCATCTCGAAATTGATTGAATGGTATTGAAGAAATTGACTTTACAACCGAGAGATTAACCTCCCGTTGTGTTCGCCAATTGTTTATGGGTGAAAACTATTTCTCTTAGGTTTTGATAATTTGGGGTGTGTGGATGAGAAATGAGTCTAAACCTTAAACAAATGCACTGCACGGGAGTGCTTGTAGATTCGAGAAATCAATATGTGCAAATCTGGCCTAAACCAAGAAATGGCCGTTCCAGACTTGTTTCTGTCACAAAGTGAAGGAGATGGGGTTGATCTTAGGGAGGGAAGCGAAGAAGGTGTTGAGATTGTGAAGGTGTTGGCTATGTATGACTTGTATCAGAAAGTTGAACTGTCGTGCAGGATGTAAGCTATCAGTTCCGGTGTTTGAATACGATTATATCAACACTTGCCTATGTTGTCTTGACTTGCCTTGTCTGGAAAATAGGGAGGAGAACCTATTTATACAAGTCTTTAAGCCTAACTCTCGTATCTCGTGGGAAGTGGAGAAAGTGGAGTGATAGAGTAGTGGAGTTATGCGTTGGTGTCACACAACCAGTCTTGCCCACTTCTCCCATCATCACTAACCGTCCATGACTTCCTGACACGTTCTTGTGATGGCGCGTTGTGCGCTGTACGCTGTAAACCTCCAGACCAATACCCCAGTATGTATCCCCCAGTTTGTGACATGATTGATGTCTTGAGTGTGTGGATCGTGGGACCCACAGAAAGTAGCATGTAATGCTAGATTGAATAACTTAGTTATTTAGGAAGTCGATACTTGTGAAGTATCGTGTGTATTCTATGCGTCCGCATCATGGTGTGGTAGAGTGACGGGTGGTGATAACCATGACGCCTCACTCGAACAATTAACTCTGACTAGGGTTGTATAACCAAGCCGGTGAAGTTGGACGAGGGAGAGATGATCTTTAAGACACTCATCTGCGACCGTTGGTGGAATTAGGGTTTTGAAGAGGTGCGCAAGCATCACTCTTGACTTGGTCGAATCCAATCTTGGGATATAATTTTGGCGAGGGCCGATCGTGCATGTGTGTAGACGACATGACGTTGTAGGCGCCCATACCTCATTTCTCGTGAAAGTGTGATTTGGGCCACTCAATTTGTCCGCGAAGTTAAGTGGTCGAGATCAATTTGCAAATGAAATCTGGTGTCATAAAAGCGCACATCATGCCAACCGGGCGCGCGTTTCAAGACGACCAAGCTTGGTCGGGCTTGTCCGGTGTCCTAGTATACATACGGCGAGTGGTGTACACGTCCATACCTTAATATCCCATAGAAACGTGATCTAAGCCACTCGGTTTGTCCTGCAAAGTTGAGTGGTCGAGATAGTTGCAATCGGGAGGTGTGACCATGCCTAGTTCGGGCATGCGAATCGAAACAACCGGACATGATATGCCTTGGCCAATCGGGTGTGGAGATAGATGGGCCCACAGTGGTCATGTTGATACGCAGGACTTGCTTAGTCTAAATCCTGGACCCTTCGTTCGTACGGAGAAAATGGGCGCTCGTGATGTTCAAACCTAATGAGGGTTTCACCGGCCGTCCATGCCTTGTTTGGGCGCACGAACTGGAACGACCAGGCGACCGTCGGTCATGTATGTAGGCGGGCCCACGGTGTTTGTGTTGACATGCTCTGGGCCCTTTGAATCTATATCTACACCCTCCATCTATGCCTGCGAAGATGGATGGTTGAGACTGTTTTGCGACACATGTAATGTGCGCAAACCCTAATTTAGGGTTTTTCGTCCATCTTGCTTTGGCTTGGGCGGTTTGGCAAGCTATGCCACCCTTTTGGGGAGGCCGACCATGCGGGCCGCGTTGGGTCGGTAGTGAATATTCCAATACACTGCTTGGGGTCATGGATTCAATCTAAGCCATCCAATCATGTTGGTGAAGTTGGATGGTCGTGATCGTTTAAGACCGATATGGGCGGACATCCGAGGTTCAAACATGCTCAATCGGGCTAGTATAACACACAGAGATGTATGCTCAATCGGGCTAGTATAACACACCGAGATTTGTATGTTCAATCGGGCTAGTATAACACACCGAGAGTTGTAGCATGTACGAGTATTTCGTACATGCTTCATTATTAATGCTTGGAGGTTCGTGTTGCTCTGCGTGAACAACACTCGGTCGTCATCTTTGAGTAATGAGTACGAAATTGAGGCTGGTCATGCATTAATTAATAATGCTGTAAATTCACAGGGTATATGGGATTGTTGCTACATGCTCCAACCTGGATGAATTTTGTGTATTTAATTCACATAATACTGGGATTGTTGCCACATGCTCCATTCTAGGTGAATTAGTAAAGTGAAGAAGTATTCATCACTATATCAGTGGCTATCCTTTGCAGGATGTCAGCGCATAAATTTGGTTTCATAATTTTAGCCTTGAACTAAAATCCACCATCAACACTAAGATATCCCAAGCTTCTTGCGACTTAGTGCAATTTGACACATGGTGCTGAAGATTTGGGGTAATGACATGTATGATGGCATTCAAACCATCGGAATTTTGCTTTGCAAAGAAGTATCTCGGTGGTTTGTATTCACCAATATTCTAGAAGCGTTTACATTTCCAACTACCACAACGGAGGATCATAGCCATTAACAACATATACCCATGATTGAAAATCACGCGCTTGAAGAAAATCTCGCATAGCAATTTTCCACCATAAGTAATTAGAGCCATCGAAGGCAGGTGAGTACGTTAATAGAGATAACACCTTTGTCCATAGAGTCGAATCGCTACAAACACGGACTTATAAGGTCTTGAACGTGCTTGCCTAATGTCGATACCATTTGAAAAAAGCGGGGGTACAACAACCACACCCAATATTTCGCTTAGCAATCTGTATGGACAAACTCCAATATACTTTCTAGAGAATCAACTAGACAGTCAGACTCAATCTAGAGAAAAGTATATCAAAGAGTTTATATCTCAATCTCTCGATTTGATCTTTACTCAAGCAAATAGAAATCTGCGAGTCTTTATCAAAGAGATAACTTGGATGGTACCAAAGACCAATATCCAAGTGTCATTCAATTTAAATCAACAACCAAAAGGTGGGATATTCTAATTGATTGAACAACGCACAACTTTTGTGATATTTTAATTATATAAACAAATATAATGCGGAATAGAAATAACACGACACCATAATTTTGTTAACGAGGAAACCGCAAATGCGGAAAAACCACAGGACCTAGTCCAGTTGAACACACATTGTATTAAGTTGCTACGGACACTAGCCTACTCCAAATTAACCCGGTCTGGACTATAGTTAAACCCCAATCAATCCACACTGATCCAAGGTACAATTATGCTCATACGCCTCCCCCGTCCCGGCGGGATGCTGCGTACTTGATTCCTTTTGATCTCACCAACAACTAAGAGTTGCTACAACCCAAAGTCAAAGACTTTAATAAACAAATATGTATCACACGGAAAAGTCTACGGTAATAGATAAATCCGTCTCCCACGAATATTCCTACGATTTTATTGTTCCGTCTTTTGATAAATCAAGGTGAACAAGAACCAATCGATAACTTTGGACTTATATTCCCGAAGAACAGCCCTAGTATTATCAATCACCTCACAATAATCTTAATCGACGCAGCGAAAAAAGATATTGCGAAATCACAAACGATGAGACGAAGTGTTTGTTATTTTTTTTCTATTTTGCCTATCGGAGATATAAATCTCAAGCCAATTATTCCAATTGTACTTGTACGATAGAAACAACAAGATCGAGATCACACAACTACAAGAAAGTAGTATCGGTGCGGCTTCACAATCCCAATGAAGTCTTTAAGTCGTTAACTGGTTTAGAGAAGAAAACCCAAGGTTAAAGGAGAATCGACTCTAGCTTATGCAACTAGTATCACACGTAAGGTGTGGGGATTAGGTTTCCCAGTTGCTAGAGTTCTCCCTTATATAGTCTTTCAAATCAGGGTTTGCAATCAATGTTAGCTTGGTAACAAAGCATTCAATATTCACCGTTAGATGAAAACCTGATTAGATTCAAGATAATATTTCTCAACCGTTGGATCAAAACCTTAGCTTGTTACAAACAAATGAAATGTCCAATTTTGGGTTTATGTAACCGTTACCAAACATTAACATTTATTGGTTCAACAATAGTTAACCAAATGGTTAGCCATATGAGCAATTTCATATCAACCATATTCTTCTTCACCATAACTAGTTCAAATGACTCAAATGAACTAGTTAGAGAGTTGTTAAATTGCTTAGATCTTATGTAACTACACAAGACACATCGAAGCAAAAACGGTTTGATTCACTCGAATCGGTTCATGAACTTTATAGCCACGGTTTGCAAAAGCATTCCTTAGTTTATATAAACATGAGTTCAAGAACAACCGATTTTAGATATAACCTACTCAAGTTCGCGGACTGAGTTCGCGGACTTAAGCTCACGGAAGGAGTTCACAAACTCCAAAGAGAAATTCTCGGGTCGAGAACATCCTCCGATTCGCGGACTTGGCTCACGCCACATTCGTTTCTCTTGATCAACAAAGTTCGCAAACTTTGGTTCAAGGAACAAGGACTTGTACATATATGTGTTTCCACAACAATGATTATATCCTACCAATGGTTATGTAATTTAAACTCTCATTTCAATCATTGAAACATTCTCAGAGGACGTTATATAGACGTTATTCACAGATCATTTTTCTTTAGAGCAATTTTCAGAGTGATTGAAACATAACATGACATTCGTCACTAGGTAAAGATGAATTTGGCTAAAGCGAAAAGCTTACCAACACATATTTCGAGAAATAGATAGCGAGTTAAACTCGGCTCGAAATAACAAATGTGTATAATGAAAGTCTATATATCAAAACGACTTTTGTCTCAAGAATAGGAGATAGAGTAAATAGACTTTTGAGTGACGAATAAGTTCAAGTCTCCACATACCTTTTAGTCGATGAAGTTTCACCAGAGTTCCTTGAGTAGTCCTTCGTCTTGTATGATGATTGCCATGGAGTCTTGAGCTCAACTACACTTTCTATCCTAGTCCGAGACCTTTAGCTATAATAGGCTAGAAATCAAGACTTATAGTTTTGATCACTAACATTGACAAACATGCTTGAGATAGCAATGCATGCGAGTTCGACCGAGCAATGCTCTAACAATTATTTACCACTCTGTAATTATCAAAAAGGTCACTGTCGACATTTTGATTTTAAATATTGGGTATTGATGAAATTTTATGATATGATATCCTTCCAAAATATTTGATAGAAATATCTCTCTCCCTACAAGGAATTAAGATGGTACTTTGTGATTGGTTGAACTAACTATGCCTACAAGGAATTTCTTAACAACATGAAATAGGCTAAACCGCATAAATACTACTTTGTGATATGGATTATTCTATAGCATTTAAAAAGACGAGGATACCAAGTACACCACAAATTCTTTTGCAATAACCTATGTTAAACGAACCTTGTAAAATTTCTTCTGAAACCATAAACGTGAAAGATTGCTTCAACATGGTTATCTTGGATACAATCATAGAATCATTTAGAATATGGATTATGGGATTAATCTAAGACGTTTTTTAGCGTACACGGGTATTTACTTTAAATTATAACAATAATAATCATGATGCGGAAAGATAAAAGTAAATCACGCGATACATAATATTTTATTAACGAGAAAAACTGTATGGTAGAAAAACGTGGGACCTAGTTAAGTTTTGAATACTCTCAGAATTAATCCACTATACAAATTGACTACCGCAACTCCGTATAATTGAGACTGAATAAATTACGGCTAATTGCTCAGCTTCCTCAGTATCCCTACGACTACAACCAATCAGTTCAACGCACGTGAATTACCTAATTATACTGACAAGTGTTTCTTTACCCCGTAAAGTCTTCTGCTTCCAATTCCTTTGGGACCTCTTACAAAAAACAATAAATTAATAAATGTTTGTTAACCAATCACCAATCCGATCAAAATAGAAATAAATATTAGTGACCAATTTCGAGTTAAGGATCTTCCTTTTAGATTACCAAGATAAATAAGATCTAGCAAATCGAAACTCCTTAAGATCAATCAAGATTTACGATTCACAAAGTAATCCACTCATTTAAAGGACTTACATTTATGATAAATCACAAGCAACTTGTCGATCTTTATAAGTCTCAGGTTTATCAAAAATGTATAAACTGTTTGTTGTCCAATACAGTCAAGTCTAGTAAACAATCACATTAAGATCAGAAACATAAAAGAACTTCAAGTCCCAGAGCCTTCAATCTTCTTAGTATTCAATAGTAGAAACGTGCACTCGATTCCACTATTAGATTTGTCACTTACGGATAATTACTAGAAAACACCCGGAAGAAAAGTATACATATCCTCGATTTTCGTGATTGTTCACTTGCATACCCTATGTAAGATTGTTTGTATATATAGGAATAACCATAAGGTTCCACTGAGGATTTAACCATAGCCAAAAGAATGGTTTTAATGGTACCCCCTGGTATGGTAGGTAATTATCGTAAGGTTGAGATCGAAAATTATATTAATAACCACTAATGTGACTGATAGGTGTAGAATACACCGTATTTACTATCTAGAGTTTATGCTTTCTTTGCTATTTTTCGTGTGAATTTTGTATTTTACGCTTGTTTTGAGTTTTGTAGCTACTTTGGAGTCGCACGAGAGGAAAAGAAGAAGAAATCATCAAAATTGAGCAAAAGGGCAAACTTGTCATTTTATCAAGGGCGAAGACTATATGGAGCCCAGCCAAGGTTAAGGGAGGTCAAGGTATCCCTTATCCAAAAGAAGTAAGTGAGAATAGCACTTGGGGTGTACTTAGTGGATGTTTGAATCCACCCATACCCTAAGCCCATCTACCCATACCCTAACCGTGCCGGACCCATATCCTAACCCGATCCAAACCCGCCCGGATCCGTGTAAATTAAAACCTAAAGCTGAAATCGAGATGTTCCTCTCATTCACCATTTTTTCACTCGAAACAAAACCAAAAATGCTATGACTCCATTAGAAATGAAGAAGCTGCTATGGAGATTGAGAAATAAAACCAGACAACGGCCTGTATGCAGTGAGAAGTGAGAATCGGAGAGACGAGAAGGAAAGCGGGCGAAACAGTGAGTGAAATCGAGAGGAAGCTCGTGAGGGATTTGAGATCAAATCGAGAGATCGAGAGAGAGGTAGGGTTCGATTCATCGAGAAGGAAGAGGAAGATGCAACGGTTGCTCGAGTTCTATTTGTGGTGCTAAGAGAATGTAGAGATCGAATGGGTTTGAAGAAATCAGACAGAGAAGAAAATCGATGCTGTTTGCAATCGATTCAGGGAAATGGAGGTGAAGAAGGGCGCTGATGGGATATGGAGCAATCGGTATTAGGGGTCTCTGGTAAATGTTATGAGCTGGTGAATAATAGAAATTGAGAATGGGTGTTTGAATCTGATGTTGAAGCAGTGAATGGAAAATGGATTCGGTTCGATCTGTGAAGATGGGATGGTGGTGCTGTGAGATGGGTATGAACTAAATTCAGAGAAGAACAGAAGGAGTTGCTCGATTTGTGAGTGAGTTACGTGGATCGTGTCGCGTATGGCGAAGGAGGAATTAGGTTTCGGATGGATTGAAAGAAATTGGCGAGTTGGGGTCTCAGTTTGAAGCTCAAAGTGATTTGATGTTACAGAAGCGTAGTTGATGCTGTAAAATTCTTTGAAGCTTGAAATGAATGAATACAATAGATGAATGCTAGGAATTCTTAACGGGAAGTGGAGCCGAAGAAGAGGCCTCGAAATTGGCGGAAAACCGATAAATAAATGAAACTCGGCCAAATCGTCCTTACGCGGGTTTACTCGGGCCGATCCGAACGATCCCGATGACCCATCCCAACCGAAGCCCGGATGACCGATTCCTTTAGTGAGTGAATTAATCAAGTCGGTAGAGTAAGCAATGACTCGATGCGACTCAACCGAGTGAGCCCAGTTAGCTGAGTCAGAAGCTAACTCGAGTCTGACTCACTCCTTCTCCTTGACCTTTGACTAACTGTTGACTGACGGTTGACTAGTTTGACCGTTAGTCCTAACGGTGGACTGACGGAATATTCCATCGAATATTCTCCCGACAACAAAATTTTCAGGTGGCCGGCGGCGACGTTTTCCGGCCAATTCGGCCATAATCCCGATTCCTACGAGCAAAATTCCAGAACTTTCTATGGACTTCTCTCATGGGTATGAAGACTTGGGCTAGGAATTGGATGGAGAATTGGACTCAAATTTGGAAAGAGAAGGTGGAAGAGTTGAGAAAAGCTTGATTTGGAAATTGAATTGCAAAAGGAAAAGGATTCTAATCCTTGGAAGAATTGGAGAATATTGAAGCCTATAAATAGAGAAGTTTTCTACAACTTCTACACACCTCTCTACACACAACACTTGTGTTTTTGCTTGCTTTTCTAAGATTTTTCTTTTAATTACTTGTGTGAATTTGAAACTTCTTCTTTTAATTATTATTATTTGTGTGAATTTCAAAAACATGAGTAGCTAAATTTCTTTTTGATTGAGGATGAATTCCTAGTTCTTAACATGATTTGAGTTTTTGTTTTCAAATTCTATCTTGAAGTTTTTCACATAATTATCGCTTGTTTTTACTAATAGGAGTGATCTTAAAGACATTCATGATTGATTGATAGATTGTTTGGGTGGCCAACTAAATTGATTTGTTAATTCGATCTAAAGCTAGTGAAAGTTAGGGGATAAGTAATCGTTCTTTGACTCTTTACATAAGTAGCAAACACGAGACCTTGCGGAGGGATTCCGTGGAGCAATTGTGTGTAGAAACAACGTTAGCAAGTAGACCTTGAGCTAAGAGTCTAACTACTAATATCAACCTAAGAAATTCGCAAACCTAATGCATGAGCCCAAGTTACATCTAGGTTGAGCTAATTCTAGGTGGCTAGGTGATTAGAATCCGTGGCGAGAACTTCCGTGTCCTGATATAAGGGATTTAGGGTTTAGCACTGAGCTAGCTGCTTTACCTACGGTTGGTGATAATTTGTGACTAATAACAAGTAGAAAAGAACATAACTTGATTCATTGTTTCGTAACGAAGAAGGATTCCTTGATCTTTTCTCTCTTATTGTTTTCATCTTTCAACTTTCAATTTTAATTGCTTTCTTTATTTTTATTTTGCTTTTTACACCCCCCTTTCGTGACAACTTTTACAACTAAGATCACTTGCTCCTCGTGGGAACGAACTTGACTTCCATTATATTATTTTTAATTGAGTGGAAATTTTGAATTAATTTGATTGCACCTACGACACGCATCAAATTTTGGCGCCGCTGCCGGGGAGCAACGGGCGATTTTTTTTAGTTGTTTTTATTTTTCTTTTTGCTTTGTTAGATTCTTTACCGTATCTAACTTAGTTTGTGAGAATCTTGTTTCAGGTGTTATACCTTTGGTGAATGCTAAAAGGGGGTAGACCGAGTCCAATACGTCTTCGATCCGGCACTCAACTAAAGGATTTCATTCGTGCGATTAACACTCCACTTTCTCCTTCTTCATCAAGTGATTCGGACAAAGAGGAAGAAACAATGGCTGATCGTACACTAAAGGACCTAGCTTCTCACAAGCTTGATACACAACAATGGTGTATCCAAACTAACTCAACCTTCGAGATCAAGCGGGGTTGATTAGAGAGTTACCAAAGTTCCATGGCATGGTGAATGAGGACCCAAACAAACATCTTATGGACTTCTACACCATAGTTATGGCCATGCTTCCACCTGGAGACTAATGTGGATGGAGCAATGTTGAAAGCTTTCCCGTTTTCTTTGGCGGGCAATGCTAAGGAATGGTTATATTATTTGCCTTCCTAAGTATCACAACATGGAATGGGATGAAGAAAATTTTCCTCGAGAGATATTTTCCGCATCCAAAGCTACTCAAATTCGCAAGGAGATTTGTGGATTGAAACAACAAGTGGGAGAATCATTGTATGAATGTTGGGAGCGATACAAGAGGTTGGTGGCAAGCTGTCCACACCATCAATTTAGTGACGTTATGATACTCCAATACTTCTACGAAGCTCTTCACTCAAGTGATAGGTCTCTTCTTGACGCCTTGCGGTGGTGGTGCACTAATGAACAAGACTTTGACCGAAGCTAGAGAGTTGATTGAAAGTATGGCGGCAAACTCGCAACAATTCTACACAAGGATGAACCAATGGTTAGGCGAGTGCATGAAGTAAGTGATTCATCACATCTTGATCAAAGGATGAGTAACATGGAGATAATGATGCAAAGGATTGCCGCGGTGATTATTCCGGATAATGAGACCGAACAAGTGAATGCTTTATACCCGAATCAAAGGCCAAGGTACGATCCATACTCGAATACTTACAATCCCGGGTGGAAGGATCATCCCAACTTTAGTTATGCAAACAAGCAAGCGGCGGCTCCTAATCCATATGAGCAACAAGGTGGTTTCCAACAATCACGTTTCCAACCTCAACAACAATTCCAACCTCAAGTGAAAGAACAAGGATCTTCAATTGATGATAAGCTTAATGTCATGATGCAAGGTATTACGTCATTGTTTCAACAAAGCCAACAAAAGACCGATTCGGCCATCAAGGATTTACAAACTCAAATGGGACAATTGGCGACCGATGTGAATTTATTGAAATCTCAAGCATCCACGAAACTTCCTTCACAACCATTTGTGAATCCAAGAGAGAATGTTAATGCGGTTACTTTAAGAAGTGGAAGGCAAGTGGAGGGTCCAAGTCATTATGAGGAAGTGAGTGAAGAGGTGGTCAAAGATAAGGAGGAAACCGCACCAAAGGAGAACTCCACACCAAACGACCAATCCAAGGAACCGGTTCCTACTTTCACTACTCCACCTCCTTTTCCTAGTCGTTTTGCTAAATCTAAGAAAGAAGCTCAAGACAAGGCACTTATGGATATCTTCAAGAAGATTGAAATCAACATCCCATTCATTGAGGCTATAAAGACAATTCCAAGGTATGCCAAGTTCATGAAGGAATTATGCATCAAGAAGGATAGGTTGCTTGATAATGAAATTACTAAAGTTGGCGAGAGTGCGCTGGCTATGCTATCAAGAAGATGCCTACAAAGTGCACGGATCCCTGGTTTCACGGTGCCAATTATTATTGGTAAACAAAGGTTTGAACATGCTTTACTTGATTTGGGAGCTTCCATTAGTGTGATGTCGGCGAAATATATGACTCCTTGAATCTTGGACCTTTGAAAGAGACGAGAGTTATTATCCAATTGGCAAACAAGTCTAACATATATCCAAAGGGGCTTATAGAAGACGTGCTAGTGCAAGTAAACGAGCTTATTTTTCCGGTGGATTTCTTTGTGGTGGATATGGACAACAATGAGAACCGAGCATCTACTTTTTACTTCTTGGGAGGCCATTCATGAAAACCGCAAAGACGAAGATTGATGTTGATAAGGGTACACTCACTATGGAATTCGACAAGGAGATAATACACTTTAATATATTTGAAGCCATGCGCTACCCAAGTGATGTGCATTCCGTTTACTCCATTGATGTGGTTGATTCATTAGCGCAACAAATGGTGGAATTGAACCAAGAGGATGAACTTGATGTGGTGTTGCAAAAGAGCATTGAATTGGACGTCCATGGCTTGTCTAACTTGGATGTTGAAATCTCCAAGGAATTGGTGGAGATGTGTGGTGCTTTGGCGACATTGCAAGAAGCTAAAAAGGGTGATGTTTCTTATATTTCTTTACCCGTAAATGATGAAGTACTTGTACCATCTATTGTGAAGGCACCCAAACTAGAATTGAAGCCGCTTCCTACCATTTGAAGTATGCTTTCTTGGGAGATGGAGATGAGCTTCCGGTGATTATTTCTAAGAACCTCACACCGGTACAAGAAGACCGTTGCTTAGAGTCTTGAAAGAGCACAAACGGCTATTGGGTGGACAATTGCGGACATCAAAGGCATTAGTCCATCCATGTGCATGCATAGGATTCTAATGGAAGAAAACGTGAAGCCTAGACGTGATGCTCAACGTCGGCTAATCCTCCCATGATGGAGGTTGTGAAAAAGAGATACTCAAATTGCTAAGTGTGGGGGTAATCTACCCAATTTCCGATAGCAAGTGGGTAAGTCCTGGTTCAAGTGGTACCAAAGAAATCCGGAGTCACGGTTGTTCGCAATCAAGACGATGAACTTGTTCCTACAAGAGTTCAAACCGGTTGGAGAGTGTGCATTGACTATAGAAAGCTTAATTCCGCAACCCGCAAGGATCACTTTCCTTTACCTTTCATTGATCAAATGTTGGAGCTAGTTAGGGGCATTCTTATTATTGTTTCTGGATGGTTATTCGGGATACAATCAAATTGTTATTGCACCGGAGGACCAAGAAAAGACCACTTTCACTTGTCCGTTTGGAACGTTTGCATATGGACGGATGCCGCTTGGCCTTTGCAATGCGCCGGCTACTTTTCAAAGATGCATGGTGAGTATATTCTCGGATTATGTGGAGCGCATTATCGAGGTATTTATGGATGACTTTAGTGTTTATGGCAATTCTTTTGATGGTTGTTTAAATAACCTTGAACTAATTCTTAAACGATGCATAGACACAAACCTTGTCCTTAATTGGGAGAAATGTCACTTTATGGTAAACCACGGCATAGTACTTGGTCACATTGTGTCCTCTCGAGGCTCAAGTGGACAAGTCAAAGATAGATTTAATAAGAAACTTACAATATCCCACTTCGGTGAGGGAGATCCGTCTTTTCTTGGTCATGCAGGTTTCTATAGGCGGTTTATCAAGGATTTCTCCAAAATCTCCATGCCGATGTGCAAGTTATTACAAAAGGAGGTACCTTTCAACTTCAACAAGGAATGCGAGGATGCTTTTGATAAATTAAAGGATATGTTGACAAGTGCGCCGATTATCAAATCACCGGATTGGAATCTTCCATTTGAATTAATGTGTGATGCTAGTGATTATGCGGTTGGAGCCGTTTTGGGTCAAAGGGTGGACAAGTTGTCCCATGTTATCTATTATGCATCTAGGACCCTTAATGATGCACAAATCAATTATTCTACCACGGAAAAGGAGTTATTGGCTATAGTTTTTGCTTTGGAAAAATTTCGATCATACTTGGTGGGTACAAAGGTTATTGTGTATTCCGATCATGCCGCACTAAGACACTTAATAAAGAAGAAAGAAGCTAAGCCAAGATTAATTCGGTGGATCCTATTGTTACAAGAATTCGACATAGAAATTCGTGATAAGAGGGGTGTGGAGAATACCGTTGCGGATCATCTTAGTAGACTTGTGATGTCTCAAGAGGAACTTCCATTACATGACCGCTTTCCCGGACGAACAACTTTTCTCCATGGAAGAATCAACTCCTTGGTATGCGGATATAGTGAATTACTTGGTGACAAGGAAAGTACCTAGTACAATGTCCAATTTCCAAAAGATGAAACTTAAGAAGGTAGCTAAGCAATATGTGTGGGATGAACCATACTTATGGAAATATGGCGTGGATCAAATAATGCGAAGGTGCGTGCCTAATTCCGAATTTCAATCCATTCTCTCCTTTTGCCACACTTTTGCATGTGGAGGCCACTTTGGATCTAAGCGTCGCTCTCTCAAAGTTCTCGAGAGTGGATTTTATTGGCCCACCTTGTTTGAAGATTCATATGTTTTTTGTAAATCGTGTGATAGATGTCAACGAACGGCAATCTAGGTGCTCGAAATCAAATGCCACTCACACCAATTCTCACCGTTGAGATTTTTGATGTGTGGGGTATTGATTTTATGGGCCCTTTTGTCAATTCGAATGGGAATTTTTATATACTTCTTGCCGTTGATTATGTTTCAAATGGGTGGAAGCTAGAGCCACCAAGACTAATGACTCTCAAGTTGTTTGTGATTTTGTAAGGGAAAACATTTTTAATAGGCATGGAACACCAAGAGTGGTGATAAGTGATGGAGGCTCACATTTCAAGAAGGCTTTCCACACTCTCCTCAAGAAGTACAACATAACACACAAAATTGGTACGCCTTATCATCCACAAACTAGTGGACAAGCGGAAATTTCAAATCGTGAGATTAAGTCCATTCTTGAGAAAACGGTGAATACCACAAGGAAAGATTGGAGCTTTAAGCTCAACGATGCACTTTGGGCGTATAGAACGGCGTATAAGACACCGATTGGTATGTCTCCATATAGGATGGTTTATGGCAAGGCTTGTCATCTTCCTATTGAACTTGAACATAAGGCTTATTGGGCGATAAAGAAATTCAACATGGAGTATGATGAAGCGGGAAACAAAGGAAGTTACAACTACATGAGTTAGAGGAGATACGCAATGATGCTTACGAGAGTGCCCTATTTACAAAGAAAAGACCAAGCTTTTTCATGACAAGATGATTTCTCGTAAAAGTTTCATCGTGGGACAAAAAGTTCTTTTATATCATTCTCGCTTAAACTATTTCCCTGGAAAGTTAAGGTCCCGTTGGATTGGACCATATGTTGTTACTAATGTTTTTCCTCATGGTGCAGATTGAAATTACTAGTCTTCGAGACAATTCGGTTTCCAAAGTCAACGGCCATAGGTTGAAGCCATACTATGAGAACATCGCTTATGTGAATTTGGATGAACTTTCATTTGGAGATGCACTCCTCCGGAGGAGTAATGTGCCGCAAGAGCTAAGTCAGACCGTCGACTTTAAAACAAGCGCTTAATGGGAGGCAACCCATCGGTTTTGTATCTCTTATCCTTTTTGCTTTTTGTTATTTTTTTTTTCTTGTTTCTTATCATGTTAAAATTTCCCACCTTGACTTTACTAGGAGGATTCAATTACATTGAGGACAATGTAAGGTTTAAGTGTGGGGGAGTGGTTAAGCATGTTTTTAAAACAAAAATTACAAAAAAATGAAAAAATTTGAAAAAAAAAACAAAAAGAGTTTTACATAAAAATTCCAACTTTTAAAGATTTTAGAGTCACTAGCATACTTCTAGGTATGTTTACATAGAGTTTTTGACCGACATAATTGAACTTGGAAATGTTAGAGAACTACATTCGGATTTCTTGTTTGTTTGAGTGTTAAATAATGGATTTAATCATGCCAGGATGCGAATTTGGTGCAGGGAGAAGTGCGTTATTAGAGTTGCTGATCAATCATTAGTGGAGACTACCCGTATTCATATCATGAGAGGCACCGACCAGAAATCTTCCATCTACTAAAGAGCTTCTTTTGAGTGTGTGTCACCGTAAGTCAATTCCGGGTAGAATGGTGAGCTACCCAACCTCCCACCACTAAAAGCACTACTCTTTGATCTCTTGAGTGCTAATTTTGTCAATCATGAGGGTGACGTCCATGGATGAAAGCTTCCTTCTTGTAGTTCGATTTGCAGTTAGCACCATTCTCTCTCGACAACAACGGATCCATAGAAACACATTCATCATCAACAAGGAGCGACATCAAAATCTACAAGGAAAGTAGAAAAAGGAGCAAATTTCAAATATAAGTAAAGCAACATACAAATGAGCGGATTTTTACATATATGTTGAAGACTTACAATATAATGAGGTAATTTTATATCCAAGTATGAAGACTTATTCATGAAAGCGAAGAAAAATAAAAGGTGAAAAAATTTTGAAGTTTATGATTTCAAGACGATACAAGTTGTGAAGAATCAAGCGGTAAAATACTTCTTCCACGGCCATGGTTTATTTTGTATTTAATTTCTCTTGTTTTTCAAAAAAAAAAAAAAAAAAAAAAAAAAAAAAAAAATTTGAAAAAAAAAAAAAAAATTTGAAAAAAAAAAGAAAAAAAGAGAAATATTTTATATTTTATGAGCCGTGGGGAAGGAAAATATAAGGAAGTTTCAAGCGACAAGGTTTTAAGGTAAAAGAGTTATAAATTGTCAAGGATTTATGAAATTCAAGGGTTTATCATCAATAGTTGAAACCAAGACCAAGAAGTTAAGAACAAGGAGCGGAAGACGTTTCTATTGGATGCCGTGAGAGTGGTGTTATCTTAATTAGCGATCGGATGTGAAGGTAAGTAAGTAATCCCATCCTCAATATAAATGGTTGATTTCCTTTCTTAGAGATCGTCAGAAAAATGGTTTTTCAAAATATTAAAAGATGTGGGTTTTTAAAAATATTTCGGAAGTTACCCTTCCCACCATTCAACGTGTTGCAGGAATTCTCTCTTCATTCCTACCTGCACACATGTGAGAACCATAAAAAGCCGTCTTTTTGAGTGCAATTATCATAAAATCCTTTTGGTGAGGCGCGTCGAGGCGAAATGCTTATTGATCGTTTCTCAAACACGCGTTCTCTCATTATGGTGTGGTTATTTCTCACTCAACATTTAAGAATGAGAATATGTTCTTTAGTATTTCTAATTTCTTATTACTAGCATGCAGAAACTCTATGTCCTCATAGCTTTTTGGATGCTTGTGACGCTTGAACGCTTTGAAGTTGTGAGTTTTTAGTTTGATTTGCTCGAGGACTAGCAAAGTCTAAGTGTGGGGGAATTTGATAGGTGTAGAATACACCGTATTTACTATCTAGAGTTTATGCTTTCTTTGCTATTTTTCGTGTGAATTTTGTATTTTACGCTTGTTTTGAGTTTTGTAGCTACTTTGGAGTCGCACAGAGGAAAAGAAGAAGAAATCATCAAAATTGAGCAAAAAGGGCAAACTTGTCATTTTATCAAGGGCAAAGACTATATGGAGCCCAGCCAAGGTTAAGGGGAGGTCAAGGTATCCCTTATCCAAAAGAAGTAAGTGAGAATAGCACTTGGGGTGTACTTAGTGGATGTTTGAATCCACCCATACCCTAAGCCCATCTACCCATACCCTAACCGCACTTAACCCATATCCTAACCCTGGATCCAAACCCGACCCGGATCCGTGTAAATTAAAACCTAAAACTGAAATCGAGATGTTCCTCTCATTCACCATTTTTTTCACCTGAAACAAAACCAAAAACAGCAGCTCCATTAGAAATGAAGAAGCTGCTATGGAGATTGAGAAATAAAACCAGACAACGGCTGTGTCTGAAATTGAGAAGTGAGAATCAGAGAGACAGAGAAGGAAAGCAGACAGCCGCTGAGTGAAATCGAGAGGAAGCTCGTGAGGGATTTGAGATCAAATCGAGAGATCGAGAGAGGTAGGGGTTCGATTCATCGAGAAGGAAGAGGAAGATGCAACGGTTGCTACCGAGTTCTATTTGTGGTGCTAAGAGAATGTAGAGATCGAATGGGTTTGAAGAAATCAGACAGAGAAGAAAATCGATGCTGTTTGCAATCGATTCAGGGAAATGGAGGTGAAGAAGGGCGCTGATGGGATATGGAGCAATCGGTATTAGGGGTCTCTGGTAAATGTTATGAGCTGGTGAATAATAGAAATTGAGAATGGGTGTTTGAATCTGATGTTGAAGCAATGAATGGAAAATGGATTCGGTTCGATCTGTGAAGATGGGATGGTGGTGCTGTGAGATGGGTATGAACTAAATTCAGAGAAGAACAGAAGGAGTTGCTCGATTTGTGAGTGAGTTCTGTGATCAGGTCGCGTATGGCAGGGAGGAATTGCCGGTTTCAGATGGATTGAAGAAATTGGCAGAGTTGGGGTCTGGTGCTGAAGCTCAAAGTGATTTCTGATGTTACAGGGCAGAGTTGATGCTGCTATGAAATTGCTGAAGCTTGAAATGAATGAATACAATAGATGAATGCTAGGAATTCTTAACAGGGAAGTGGAGCTGAAGAAGAGGCCTGAAATTGGCCGGGAAAACCTGATAAACAGCCGAAACTCGGCCAAATCGTCCTTCTGGCGAGTTGACTCGGACCGATCCGAACGATCCCGATGACCGATCCCAACCGAGCCCGATGACTGATTCCGGTGAGCTGAATTAATCAAGTCAGCCGAGTAAGCAGCTGACTCGATCGACTTCACCGAGTGAGCCCATTAGCCGAGTCGAAAGCTAACTCGAGTCTGACTCACTCCTTCTCCTTGACCTTTGACTAACTGTTGACTGACGGTTGACTAGTTTGACCGTTAGTCCTAACGGTGGACTGACGGAATATTCCGTCGAATATTCTCCCGACAACAAAATTTTCGGGCCTAGGCCGGCGACGTTTCCTGCCAAATTCGGCCATAATCCCGGTTTTCCATGAGCAAAATTCCGAACTTTCTATGGACTTCTCTCATGGGTATGAAGACTTGGGCTAGGAATTGGATGGAGAATTGGACTCAAATTTGGAAAGAGAAGGTGGAAGAGTTGAGAAAAGCTTGATTTGGAAATTGAATTGCAAAAGGAAAAGGATTCTAATCCTTGGAAGAATTGGAGAATATTGAAGCCTATAAATAGAGAAGTTTTCTACAACTTCTACACACCTCTCTACACACACAACACTTGTGTTTTTGCTTGCTTTTCTAAGATTTTTCTTTTTAATTACTTGTGTGAATTTGAAACTTCTTCTTTTAATTATTATTATTTGTGTGAATTTCAAAAACATGAGTAGCTAAATTTCTTTTTGATTGAGGATGAATTCCTAGTTCTTAACATGATTTGAGTTTTTGTTTTCAAATTCTATCTTGAAGTTTTTCACATAATTATCGCTTGTTTTTACTAATAGGAGTGATCTTAAAGACATTCATGATTGATTGATAGATTGTTTGGGTGGCCAACTAAATTGATTTGTTAATTCGATCTAAAGCTAGTGAAAGTTAGGGGATAAGTAATCGTTCTTTGACTCTTTACATAAGTAGCAAACACAAGACCTTGCGGAGGGATTCCGTGGAGCAATTGTGTGTAGAAACAACGTTAGCAAGTAGACCTTGAGCTAAGAGTCTAACTACTAATATCAACCTAAGAAATTCACAAAACCTAATGCATGAGCCCAGTTACATCTAGGTTGAGCTAATTCTAGGTGGCTAGGTGATTAGAATCCGGTGGCGAGAACTTCCGTATCCCAGGTGATATAAGGGATTTAGGGGTTTAGCACTCGAGCTAGCCTTTACCTACGGTTGGTGATAATTTGTGACTAATAACAAGTAGAAAAGAACATAACTTGATTCATTGTTTCGTAACGAAGAAGGATTCCTTGATCTTTTCTCTCTTATTGTTTTCATCTTTCAACTTTCAATTTTAATTGCTTTCTTTATTTTTATTTTGCTTTTTACACCCCCTTTCGTGACAACTTTTACAACTAAGATCACTTGCTCCTCGTGGAAACGAACTTGACTTCCATTATATTATTTTTAATTGAGTGGAAATTTTGAATTAATTTGATTGCACCTACGACACGCATCAGTGACTACTCATTTTCCCATAGTCTACGTAATGTATACAGCTCAGAGAATCGGATACTAAGTAGTATTGATGCCACTGTTGAACTGATAATGCTAAGTAATAAAGATACTCAAGATCGCAATAATAACTAAGAACACAAATATAATGTAAAAGCTACTAAGTTATCATGAGACACAAGAGATTACGTGGTTCGACTTTAGTCTACGTCCACGGGGTAATGAGTGATTGTTTTGTATTGAGTTATGGTGGTTACAAAGATCCTAAATGCTTCCCAAAGTAATAGAGAGAACTCAAGTGGAAGTAAATACTTAAGTTCTAAACATTAAAGAGGTATAAGCTTAAGACTAGATCTTCTCTCCTAGATCTTGAATGCCTTTAGTTTGTTGGTGAGGCTTGGTATTTATAGCCCCTTCTGCTCCAAGTATATCTTTGCTGCCACTGGGTCTATCATTTCCTGATATACCTTTAGTACATATGGTACCTTCGTTCGCCGCATGCTTTCTCCAGTCGAACTCTGCCACCTCAGCTGACCCACATTCCTTCGGGAACTTCCCAGCTTTAATACAGATTGTACCTTCGTTCACCGCCAGCCTCTGCCAATTGGGTTCTGCCACATTTTCTCTCTCCACGTGCCTTGATTATGCGTGTAGATAAGAGATTTGTGCATTTAATGATTATTAGATATGTCATCTACCTCTGTCCCTTCGCCAGCTGCCTCCCCATAGACTAGGCTTTTACTTCTTTCATCTTAGCCGTCGAGGCATCCTTTCTTGGGACGAGATAAAGTAGATCTACGAATGTATCCTCTGTCACTCGGATTTCTATGTATAGCGAGGGCTACAAAGTTATCTTGTATGCGACCACTGAGATCGTGACACGTGCTCCGCAAAATATTGGTATTCACAGTTTGCCCATTTTCTTTCATATTCTACCGTTTGGTAGGATTGGAAGAAATCTCCCGTAACGCCGCCATTTTTGCACGTACCGATTGGGTGGTCCCACATGTCTTTTCATGCTATAACTTCCCCTTGAATTTCGGGATGTCCAAATTTTTGGATTCATCAACCGCCTATAAGAAGAGAATAAAGAGGAGGAATTTTCATTAACTCCTTTTCTTCCTCTCGAACTGTCGCTCTCTGTCTCTTTCACAGAGATTTTCCTCCACCATCGACTGCCAATCTTTCCTTCAATTTGCCAAAGCTTTCTGGTTCAATACTCGATCATCATATACACGTAAGTGATGCTTTGCTCTTTGCTATTGCTTTTCGTATTTCTCCATGCTTAATTCTGTCTTCCCTTCTTCGATTTGTTTGAAGTTGCTGATGTACCTGCATGTGAGAATTTTAATTCTCACATACTTGTTCATGTTGTATGTGAACTTGGGTTTGTTCCCATTTCGTATTTTGATGATGATTCTGCCATGGTTGTTCTTTGTCTGTAACTTTATTCATGGTGATGAATGGTCTTCGATTTTGCCTTATGATGAGTTTAAATCGTTTTCCTTTGGTTGGTTTAGTAAAACCCATGCTCAAAGTATGTTTGTTTTTTCCCCCAATTTATTTTTGAGTCGCCTGTGATTTTCAGTCCGCCATTGTTGATGAGCCGTTCTTCCTGTTGGTGTTAGGAATTATGAGACTTCCGAAGAAGCCTACACGTAAGGGGTATAGAACCTCTTCGTCTACTGATCCACCTCCGCGGATGGATCATCCTGATGCTACACAGTTGTTGATGGTGGTTTTTAGCTTAGGGTTAAAATCGTAAAACCATACATCTGACATGACGTCACTACGACCACTAGTGCATTTATTGAATCAATCAGCATGCCTACGTAAGAATTACTAGGGTACCTTTTTTTATATATATATACACGTGTCTTGTTCCACGGCAGAACCCTTAGTACTAACTGACATCACCTTTGTATATGCCTAACCCTGATCCTCTCACCGTGCCAATGGCAAACCATGCCAGCCACATCTCTGCGCCAAGGCATGCCAACCATGCCATCCGCACCACCGTGCCAATGGCAAACCATGCCAGTCACGTCTCCGCGCCAAGGCATGCCAACCATGCCAGCCGCACCACCGTGCCAATGGAAAACCATGCCATCCACGTCTCCGCGCCAAGGCATGCCAACCATGCCAGCCGCACCACCGTGCCAATGGCAAACTATGCCAGCCACGTCTCCGCGCCAAGGCATGCCAACTGATAAGTGCTTAATTTACATGTTTAGAGTGTCAATTCTATACTGGTTTTAGTTATATTTCTTGCATATTACCTTGTATTATGATTGTTTTCTAGTTTATGTCTTTTATTAGATGAATCATCCAAAATAAGTGGAAATAACTACAAAAGTGAAGTCACAATTGAAGAAAGGCCAAAGACCCAGTGGAACTCGTTCAAATGGAGGATTTCTAGTCATCATTTTGTAGAGGACGAGAAGACGAAGTCAATGGCGAAAGAACGAAGTCATTCTGAGTTCGTATGAAGAAGTTAAGAGCAAAACAAGAACTTGGAAGAATAAAGTGTAAAATGGTCATTTCCAGGACAAGTGATATTGGCACCCCATTATACGTTAAGGGGTAGTCATTCTGTTAAGGGGTGGACTCTCTTAAAGGAACCGCTAAAGGAATTCATATCATTTACTGAGGGGAAGTCAGATTTCAAATGGTGTTAAGGGTACCCGGCCATTCAGTTCAGGGCTGCCACCACCATCTTCTTTCCCGTCAACAGAACACGATGAGTTCCCCGGCCAATCTCAAGTTTCCGTACCGAAGATAGTTAATGTTGATTGTTAAGGGTTCGAGCTGGAATATGTAACAGTGGATTGCTGAATGTGTTTAAAGACATGGGTTACTCTCGAAATGGAGTTTGGAGTCGTGACTTCAATGCCAGTGATGATGGATGATCGGTGGTGATCGTGAAGTGGCTGCTATCGTCGATGTTGCTGGTGATCTTCATCAGTGATGAGGGCTTGATAGTGGTTTGCTAGTGGTTATGCGAGGTTGGCAGTGGTGATGACGATGGAGCAGTGGCGATGAAGGTTGGTTGCTGGCAGTGATGAAGATGGAGGTTAGCCGTGAACTAGCATGATGATGATCGTGATCGATGTTTGAGCTAGAGATTGATGGAGTTGTTCAAGTAAGCCGCTGTGATGTATCTGTGATGGAAGATACGAGGTAGAAGATTGATAGCGGAGATTGCCAGTGATTGTGGTCGTTGCTGCTATGAATGACGCAGAGATGATGAAGGGTCTTTCAGTGATGTACATGAGTAGAAACTAAATAGAGAAGAACTTGGGCAGTTAAGGAGAAATGAAGATAATGATTGATGCTGTTACAGAGATGGACGGAGCTCGAGCTTTGCTGTTGATAATGAGACTGATGGTTCTTCGCTGTTGCTGGGATCGATGATAGAGGAGGTTAAGATGGAGTTGCGGATCCGGACTTGGATATGGGGCCGAGTTTGAGAGAAGTCAGGGAGGCGGTGACGGAGTTTGGTTGCTGTGAAAGACTAGTTGAGGATAATGAATGGAGAAGATTTCCGAGCAAGTGAAAAGATTTAGCGCGTATGGGAAAATGGGACTTTGGTACAACATGGTACACCAAGTTGGATGTAAGGTTAGCTGTTAAGAAGCCACGTCATCCCCACTGAAGATCCAACCAATCACAAGTCGTGCTCATTCTGCTACAATGCTCCCTGTTACACCAAAATAGAAGCACCTGATTTCTCAAAGTTTTAAACTCTGTTTGACCGACTATGAATCCTTATCAGATGCGAATTCGATGGAAAACTAGGTTTCGTACAAACCTATATAAAGGCTTGAGAACAGCCTAGTTAAACACAACTTTTCAGAGAGAAAGAAAAAGAATAAAGAGATAGGAAAGGTTATATTTCATATCTTAGGGTTACCCCTTTAGGGGGAAACCAATCTATTTTCTTCTTCTTATTTCATATATTTTTCATGGGTTTTAGTAAATCCATGTGTAGCTAATTTTGTTGATTACGGATGATTTCAAAGTCCTGAATAATGAGGTTTTAATTATTTCTACGAGTTTATTTTAAGTTGATTTTTGTTGTCGATTGTCTCTATTATTTTTATTGTCTAAGATTATTACTGGGTTATTCAACTGGCCATTTGAATTAACCTAATGATAATTCTTCTACTAGTATTGGGGTTGGTGATACGTGTAATAGTCACTCAATTTCATACACAAGTAGTATATCGCAAAAGCTGACAGAGGGATTCTATTAAGCAATTGTGTATAGAGATGACACTAGTAAGCAGACCGAGCTTATGTGTCTGATGCTAGGATCAACCTAATTCACAAAACGTAATGCATTCGATGGGTTACACCTTGAGAGCTTATTCATGGTGGCTCAGATGGATAGAATCTGGTAGTCGAGCGCTTAGTGTATACAAAGGACAACAGGAATTCCGGGGATAGCAGAGCTTATTGCTATTCTACGGTTGGTGATAATAGAAAATTAACAAGGAATAAACGAGTATTTTATGTTCAGTGGCGGCGAATGATTCCTTAATCATCTTTGTTTTCTTTGCTATTATTTTTGTTTTAATTTAATCGAACAATCCCCTTTGTCTTTTATTATTTTACTGAACTAAATAACATATCAATATCACAGCTCTCTGTGGGAACGATCTCTTACTACCGCTATATTACCAGTTAATTAGTGGGAAATATCTTAATTAATTTGTTGCAACTACGACATGCACCAAATTTTGGCGCCGCTGCCGGGGAGCAGTTGCTAATTGATTTGTTTTGTTTAGCTTGTTATTTTTTTTAGATTTTTATTTTTATTTTTATCTTTTCTTATGAGTCGTCATGTTTCCTTACGGAAATAACATCTATGGAGCACAAGATTACACATACAATAGTGGTGATCAATATGGTTTTCAATCTCATTCATATGGAAACTACCAACCATCCTATGGGTATAATCAAAACCAGTCTTTTAGCTATGATCAATATCCCACGGAACCTTATGGATATTCTCATACATGTCAACAACCTTATGACGGGCATGTAAGTGAACAATCACGAGGATGGAAGGATAGTTATGCTTTTGATCAATTATTTTCTAGTAATGTACAGATGACAGAGAGTTTGGAGCTAAATAGTGATCATACTGAATCAGGACCTACTCCTCTTCATCGTGTTTTTCCTTCACTCTTTCCAAAAGAGGAGATTGTGCACAACGGTGGAAAGCATGTTAATGTCAGAAAACTTTTTAAGCAACACGAGCAGCTAGAAAAAGCCGGTGCATCACAAGAGATTCTTTACGGAATTAACAAGGCCATAGACATGGAATTCGAACGTCGTTTTGATGTTGACGATTCTGAGGTTGACATTGATTCCGATGAAGATGAACCACCTCTCGAAAGTCCTTGCAATAATGATACGATTATTCCAACTCCGGATCATAATAAAGATCCTTCACCTATTCAAAAGGAGGAGATTGGGTATGACATATCTATTGTTATAAATGGTGTAACGTACTCAAACAATGATTTTAAGATTTGCACCAATGAACTAGTCTTCCTAGGAGATGATTCCGATTCCGATGATGAGGTTGTTGAAGAGATAGATATTGAGAAAGAAACCAAATTGATTGAAGTTGTGGAAAACCCAATTGAGCTTGTCATTGATGCTGAGATTTCGGTTGAAGCAGAAATTAAAAGTTCGATAGAGGACCACGATATACTTGAGGTAAATAATTCACTAGAGATAAAAGATAAGGATCTGGAACAAGGTTTGTCTAATCCTTTACATAATTTCATATCTATTGATCCTTTCCGTCCAATTGAAGTAGCTTCTGAAAGAGTTGTTAACCCGACTTTTAAGAAAATACCTCACTTAGGATTGGAGTTGTGTGCTTCCAAAGTTTTAACGGATTATTTTGCTTCTAAGTATCCACCACTTGATGTGTTTGATTCTAGAATTGTGCAGGTTCACCAAGCTGAAGAACCTTTTGATGTTCCCGAATTTTATATTCTTTATCCACTTCCGAGTGTAGAAAGGACTAAGTGTGGGGGAAACTTCAATAAAGTAATAACTTTTATATTTATATCTTGTGCTAATGTTTTCATAAAGTCATTATTAGAATTGCGTTATTTTCTTGGATGGACTACGATATTTGAAAATGGAAACAGAGAAGATATTCTTCATTTTTATCACGCCCAACTTCCAAATATACGGCCAAATATATACCACAGACCCGAGATACAAAAACTTCCCTGTTTTATCGAATCCGCATGAGAATCATCTCATTTTTTTGCGTCAAGTCCATTAGCTAGCCTGTTTGATCGCAACAGGCCAATTCCAGTCCAAGCCCGTGAGAAACACCAAGAAAATCTCATCGTAATTGTGTCCAAATATTTTCGGAGATGGAACATATTCTTCTCACCTCTGTTTTCATGGAACTCGATGATCCGACCATTTCTGATCAAACCGAACACTTACACCTCCCCTGTTTAACCTTAAGAAGTCCATCCCAACTAAAATTGACGATTGAGTCTCTCTAAATCTTTTCGAAAATCAAACCCTAAGTCTGAACTTTGCTGACAAAACTTTCCCGCCAAATTTGAGATTTGAATTGTTGAAGATGTCCTCCCCTTATCCAGACTGGGGTGCCTATAGCCGTGGGGTGGAAACAATGGCTCTAGGGTGCAAATAACGGTGGATGCCCCTTATCAATAGGGTACCCCTTATCCAATGTGAAAGGTCCGAATAGCAAGTATCCTCCGGAGGTCCCCTTAGCAACTTTTCGAGCCGATTTCTCCAAAAACGTTTATTGCCCAAAAATACCTACAAACACATAAAACACCATAATAATTACGAAATCAAGTGCGAACAATGTACATAATTGAGATCATAATAGACACAAAATTGTGTCTATCAACTACCAGATTTTCAGATTGTTGGTTTATGAACGATAACAAAAAAGTCAGGCTGAGGATGTTAAACTAAGCGCTGATTGGGAGGCAACCCATTGGTTTGTATTTCTATCCTTTTGTTTTTAGTTTTCTTCTTTTGCATATCATATTAGGATTTCTCACCTTGACTTTACTTAGGATGAGTCAATTACATTGAGGACAATACAGAGTTTAAGTGTGGGGGAGTGTTTGAATATTTTGCATATAGAGTTTTTCGCTTTTTTGAGTCAAAATTTTTGTATATATTTGAATAAAATCTTCAACTTGTAGAGATTTTAGAGTCACTAGCATACTTCTAGGTATATTTACATAGAGAATTCTGACCGACATAACTGAACTTGGAAGTGTTAGGGAACTACGTTCGGATTTCTTACTTGTTAGAGTGTTAAATAACGGATTTAATCATGCCGGTGATGCAAATGAGGAGCAGGGAGAAATGCATTATTAGAGTTGTTGATCAATCATTAGTGGAGACTACCTATTTTCAAATCAACAAGAGGCACTAGACCAAATTTTCTTAGTAGCTGACTAAAAAGCTTTCTTTTGAGTGTGTGTCACCGTACGTTAATTTCGGGTAGAATGGTGAGCTACTCAACCTCACACAAATAGAAGCACTACTCTTTGATCTCTTGAGTGCTAATTTTTTCAATCATGATGGTGACGTCTATAGATAAAAACCACCTTCTTGTAGTTTGATTTGCAGTTAGCACCATTATCTCTCTCTCTCGCCAACAACAGATCCATAGAAACACCATCATCATCAACGAGGGAGCGACATCAAAATCTACAAGGAAATTTGATGAAGACGTTTGAGGTTTACAAGCAACAATACAAGGAAGAGCAAAGTTTATATCCAAGTGTTGATGGTGGTTTTAAACTTAGGGGTAAAGTCGTAAAACCCTAGTCAGACATTGACGTCACAGAACTTGAGTAATAATGTCCAAACCAAGCACATTTATTGAACCCTTTAATTTGTCTGCGAGAAAATTACCAGGGTACCTTTTTTTAATGCTAATTAGGGTTTCGACAATCCAAAACCCTAGTTCTCACACCGCACGTGCCAATGGGTCATCATGCCAGCCACATCCTACCGCGCCAAGGCATGCCAACCATGTTAGCCGCACCCCTGTGCCAATGGCTCATCATGCCAGCCACATCCTACCGCGCCAAGGCATGCCAACCATGCTATCCGCACCCCTGTACCAATGGCAAATCATTCCATCCACACCTACCGCGCCAAGGCATGCCAACCATGCTAGCCGCACCCCAGTGCCAATGGCAAACCATGCCAGCCACACCTACCGCGCCAAGGCATGCCAACCATGCTAGCCGCACCCCTGTGCCAATGGAAAACCATGCCAGCCACACCTACCAAACCCTTGGTCCCACATGCCAAGCCAAACCGCACCTTGCCTTGGCCCTAGCCATGCTAGCCGCACCATGCGCCCATGGCATGCCAAGCCCTTGGCCCCGCCATGCCAAGCCAAACCATTCACGCCAAACCCTTGGCCCCACATGCCAAGCCAAACCGCACCTTGCCTTGGCCCTAGCCATGCTAGCCGTGCCATGTGCCAACGGCATGCCAAACCCTTGGCCCAACCATGCCAAGCCAAACCGCACCTTGCCTTGGCCCTAGCCATGCTAGCCGAACCATGTGCCAACGACATGCCAAACCCTTGGCCCCACCATGCCAAGCCAAACCGCACCTTGCCTTGGCCCTAGCCGTGCTAGCCACACCATGTGCCAACGGCATGCCAAACCCTAGGCCCCACCATACCAAGCCAAACCGCACCTTGCCTTGGCCCTAGCCATGCTAGCCGCGCCATGTGCCAACGACATGCCAAACCCTTGGCCCCACCATGCCAAGCCAAACCGCACCTTGCCTTGGCCCAAGCCATACTAGCCGCACCATGTGCCAACGGCATGCTAAGCCCTTGGCCCCACATGCCAAACGCACCTAGCCGCACCACCATGCTGGCCTTCCCTACGCGGCTACCAAAAACGAAGACGTGCGACGATCAACGGTCCCCCTTCAATCCCAGGAGAAAATCCTAGCCATCCAAGGTTACCAGACGACGCATGGTAACATTTGGCCCGAAAACCTAAGTATGGACATGCCAAACCATGCCATGCCAACGGCATGCCAACCTAGCCGCGCCACCATGCTGGCCTTCCCTACGCGGCTACCAAAAACGAAGGCGTGCGACGATCAACGGTCCCCCTTCAATCCCATGAGAAAATCCTAGCCATCCAAGGTTACCAGACGACGCATGGTAACCTTTGGCCCGGAAAACCTAAGTTTGGCCACGCCAAACCATGCCATGACAACGGCATTCCAACCTAACCGCGCCACCATGCTGGCCTTCCCTACGCGGCTACCAAAAACGAAGGCGTGCGACGATCAACGGTCCCCCTTCAATCCCATGAGCAAATCCTAGCCATCCAAGGTTACCAGACGACGCATGGTAACCTTTGGCTCGAAAACCTAAGTTTGGCCACGCCAAACCATGACATGCCAACGGCATGCCAACCTAGCCGCGCCACCATGCTGGCCTTCCCTACGCGGCTACCAAAAACGAAGGCGTGCGACGATCAATGGTCCCCCTTCAATCCCATGAGCAAATCCTAGCCATCCAAAGTTACCAGACGACGCATGGTAACCTTTGGCCCATAAACCTAAGTTTGGCCACGCCAAACCATGCCATGCCAACGGAATGCCAACCTAGCCGCCCCACCATGATGGCCTTCCCTACGCGGCTTCCAAAAAACGAAGGCATGCGAGGATCAACGGCCCCCCTTCAATCCCAGGAGCAAATCCTAGCCATCCAAGGTTACCAGACGACGCATGGTAACCTTTGGCCCGAAAACCTAAGTTTGGCCACGCCAAACCATGCCATGCCAACGGCATGCCAACCTAACCGCGTCACCATGCTGGCCTTCCCTGCGCGGCTACCAAAACGAAAGCGTGCAACGATCAACGGCTATCTTTCCGCTTGAGATGCAAAATCTCGACCGTCGAAGGTCACCAAGCTAGCAAGTCTCCCTAGTGCGACTTGCCAGGCAACAACAACATGCTACATGTTTTCCACAAAAACATTTGAGACATCAACACATATCACAAACTGGGGGATCCTCTTTGGGTATTGGTTTGGCGGTTTATAGCGTGCGGCGTACACTACGCCCGTCATAAAGAAATGTCATAAGGATGAGGCGGTTAGTAAATACATGGAGTTAATGGTGAAACGTTCTTTTTATGGAACATCAATTCTATGTGTTAACGGTTTTATGGAACATCAATTCCATGCGTTAACGTTACCACCTCCTCCCATTTATTCACCCATTTTTCCATTCCTTAATGAGACCAGAGTACGTTTCACTTCGACTTGTATAAATAGGTCTTACCTATTTCCACCGAACAACAAGTTCAGTCAGGAGCATACACCACTCAGAAAACGTTTGCTAGCTTTTCATCTGTTAGCTTCCCACTTTCTGATACAAGTCGTAACACAACTACTCTTCCAGAATCAACTATTCTGGTCTCATCACTTTCCTTGCTTCCCTCCCCAAAACCAACCCATTCTCCTCCACTTTGTGATCGAAGCAAGTCTGGAACGGCCATTTCTTGGTTTAGGCCAGACTTGTACAGATTGATCTCTCGAATCTAAAGTACTCCCTTGCAGTACATTGTTTAGGGTTTAAATTCGTTTCTCACCCACACACACCCGAAATTACCGAAATCAGCAGAAACCATTTTCACCCACAAACAATTGGCGACCACAGTGGGAGATTGATCTATTGGTCCCAATATCAATTTCAGAATACGTTTCCCTAACTCAAAAGGATGGTTGGTTTTAGGACTGAATCCGTGCACTCAAGTTCCACTCAGGCGAACGACAATGTTTCCTTCCCCAACGCAACGCCAAACGATGCAATCGACGAAGGAATCCCAAGGTTGACTGACTTGGTGCGGGTTCAGGAGATCCACACCAAGAAGGCGGGTCTGATGAAAGATGCGATTAACGCCATACTGGACTTCCTCATCAACCTAACGGCAGAATTGAACGATTCACTTGCCCCGGAGACTCCAGAACTGGGGACTAACATCCCGAACGATTACTCTCAAGTCAACAGCTTCACTGCTAATCAGAAACCCATAGGCCAGGAAGCGGCCTCACTGGTGGAAAACTTATGTGAACTCTTACATCTTTCAAAGGATCAACGGATGGAGACATTCACTGCCATCAATCGAATAGCATTAAGCGTGTCCTTGGTTCCTTCACGCTTGGAAACGTCAAGAACACCAGATTTGTCCGTCAACAATATCACGTTTACCGACGACGACATGATGGCAGAGGAAGGCCACAACCGTGCACTACATGTCACATCCCGTATCAAGGACGTGGAATTCAAAAGAGCTCTCATCGACACGGGAGCATCCTCCAACGTTGTTACCCTCAGGACGCTCAGAACGGCTAGGGTGCGGCCGAACAAAGTTGTACGACAGTCCACTACAATGACCGATTTCAAAGGCAACCAAACCAGTACGTATGGGTACGTCAACCTGAATCTATCAGTAGGACCTGTCCAGTCAAAAGTAAGGTTTGAGGTAATCGAGAAAGATCCAGATTACCACATGATACTGGGAAGGCCATGGCTCCACGACAACAGAATCATTCCTTCGACGTATCACCAGTGCTTGAAAACCATGTTGAACGGAGAAGTCATTCGCATCGCTGCATCATTATCTCCTTATGCGCCGATCTGTAGCATGGAGATTTTTGAACCAAGACAGGACCAGCTAGCCACAGCCAATAAGGCTCACCACACTCCACTGCCAAAGTGGACGTCCATTGAATAAAATGATGGTCTTGCACAGCTTCACGGAGAAACCAGGTCTCATGTCACCCCTTCGAAAGAGAGACACGTCAGCCTCCGCCTGCCGAACTAGGGTCCAGCTTACACCCATACCAAGCGAGGACGGGCTTTCATTATGGGTCATGATGAAAAAGAGAAAACCGTATATCAGCACCGTTGTTAGCAATTAACAGGGGAGACTACCACAAAGTCTCTCCGTCCCATGGGATGCAAGTGTAGTAACGATCCGCAGGAGGAAGTACCTGATGCACCACGACAGCTACAAGACGGGACCAACTCTACTATGGACGAACTTGAGGTTGTTAATGTCGGGAGTGAAGAATCTCCACGACCCATCTCGATAAGCTCGACTCTATGCGCAAAAGAACGTGTAAAGCTGGTAGACCTCCTCAAGGAATATCAAGACGTATTTGCATGGACATACGAGGAAATGCCCGGCTTGGACGAAAGACTGGTCACTCATCATTTACACGTGATACCCGGATCCAAACCAGTCAAGCAAACCCCGAGACAATTCAGGCATGATGTAGAAGAATAGATTAAAGTAGAGATTCAAAAACTACTAGCGGCTGGTTTCATCAAACCGATTCACCACCCTACTTGGATGGCCAACGTTGTTCCTATAAAAAAGAAGAATGGCCAGATCAGGTGTTGTGTCGATTTTAGAGATTTGAACAAGTGTTGCCCTAAAGACAATTTTCCGCTCCCCAACATTGACATGCTGGTAGACGCCACCAGTGGACATGGTATGTTATCTTTCATGGACGGATACAACGGCTACAACCAAATAAAGATGTACGAATACGATGCAAGTAAGACGGCTTTTCGAACCCATCTTGGAAATTTTTACTATACTGTGTTGCCCTTCGGTTTGAAAAACACTAGCGCCACATACCAACGCGCCATGACCACCATTTTTCACGATATGATGCACAAGCAAGTCGAAGATTATGTAGATAACATAGTGGTCAAGTCAAGAACTCGGGCAGCCCATGCAGGAATTCTGCGGCAGGTATTCGAAAGATGTCGCGAGTACAAACTGAAGATGAATCCATTGAAATGTGCTTTTGGTGTTTCTTCGGGCAAGTTCCTAGGTTTCCAGGTGACTGCCGAGGGAATTAAAGTTGACCCAGTTAAAACACAAGCCATCCTTACGATGCCACCACCGCAAACCGTGAAAGATCTCCAGAGTTTCATGGGTAAAATAAACTACATTCGCCGCTTCATACCAGGATTGGCTCAACTTGTTGCTTCGTTTACCCCCTTACTGAAGAAAGGAGCAAGCTTTGTCTGGAACACACTACAACAGGAAGCGTTCCGGAAAATTCAGCAAATATTATCTTCTCTAGCCGTCATGAAATCACCCATACAAGGAAGACTGTTACACCTTTACACTGCATTTAGCGACACTGCTGTCGGAGCTCTCCTCGCCCAAGAAGATGACGAAGGGATTGAACATCCTATATACTACTTCAGTCGAACATTAAGAGATGCCGAACTCAGATATCCCAAGCGGAAAAGGCATGCTTAGCTTTGATCCACTCCATCCAGAAATTCAGGCATTACTTACTGTCCTATAAAGTTTTGCTGATATCTAAATCCGATCCGGTGAAGTTCCTCCTCTCAAAACCGGCCCTGATAGGGAGACCGGCCAAATGGCTCCTCAAAATGTCAGAGTTCGATATAACTTACGCGTCCCCGAGAGCCACCAAAGGGCAAGCAGTTGTGGATTTACTGGCGGCGTTTTCGGGAGAGAATACCATGGCACTACACGATGACCTCCCTGAAGACTTTCCGGAAATCTCTTTCATCCAAGAAGAGACATGGCTACTATTCTTCGACGGCTCCGCTACTCCTAACAAAGGTACTGGAGGAGCAGGTGTGGTTCTAGTATCCCCAGCTGGTGAAGTATTCTCGCACTCCTTCAAGCTAGACTTCCCCTGCACCAACAATTCAGCAGAATATGAAGCCTTTCTCATCGGGCTGTCCTTGGCTAAACAAGCTGGAGCCACACGTCTGGAAATAAGAGGGGACTCTAAATTACTTGTCAACCAGGTGAACGGGGTATACACACTGAGAGAAGTAACCTTGGCCCCATACAGAGCCGAGGCACAAAACTGCTTAACTACTTCGACGACGCGACCATAACACATACTGGGCGCAGCGGCGACCAACACGCTGATTTCCTAGCCACGCTAGCATCAAAACTGCAATTTGAAGGTTTTGAGGAAACCCTGACAGTAAAGAGGCGAACCGTAGCTTCAACATGGCTTTCACAACCCGAAGAGGATGAAGCTGATTACTGGAGAACACCAATTATTCAAGAACTTAACAGCTCACTTTTCCAGGGAAAGGTCAGTCTCAAAACCTTACAAAATTTCTTCATGCTCCGAGGGGTGCTATATCATCGGAATCCAGACGGTTCCTTGTCAAGATTTCTTGGAGAGGGAGAAGCACAACAACAACTCAACCGCGTCCACAATGAGATCTGCGGGCAAACATTAGTGGTAACACTCTATCGCCGTTTGCAACGCCTTGGATACTACTGGCCAGAAATGGAAGCTCAATCTCGGTTACTTCAAAGAACCTGTTCCAACTGTCAAGCGCCGCCACATCAATTAGAAGTTTTCAATATTGGTCACGGCTGGACCTGGAAGAAGCCATACATCGGTTACCTTCGCGATGGCATACTCCCCACCAATAAGGAGGATGCAGCCAAGATAAAACAAAGGTCCGAGAGATTCGTATTCCACGAAGGAATCTTATATCGTAAAAGCTTTGGAGGAAGTTTGCTACGATGTTTAAACGAAACAGAAATCCCGATCATGCTGAAAGAGATGCACTGTAGTTGCAGGAAATCCCACAATACACCCCTCACTATATTTAGTTAAACTAATCCATTCAAAAGATAATAGATGAACAATTATGAATGTATATTAATAACTTTCTTGAATCTTTACACAGGAAAATAGAATTACACTTAAGAACTTACAAAATTCTCTCTCTTTCTCTCTCCTAATGACTTGCTCTCCAACCCAAAAGACCTCTCTCCTGCAGATTCACTCATCCCTTTATATAGGGTAGTACATAGTGAATGACAAATAAGCTGTCCCTTATTTTCTAGTGCCTTGCGAAGTGTCGCAGCGTATGAATATTCATATTCGCGACACTTCTTAACTTTCGCCAGATTTCATATCTTCCTATCGTCATCCGGTCGTCATTTACATTTAATCCTCTGCGACTGACTCGCGGTGTTGTTATTCGTTGTCTTCGCGAATTGTTGTTGTGGCGATATTATGATCCTACATCTTGCCTCTTCTCATGTCTTCTCTGCGAAGGAGAGAATGTCATGAGAACCACTATTTTTGAACCGCCGCAACTGTTTATTTGTACTTGTTTCAGTTTCGTCTTTCCATACGGACTTTATTACAGATGTCTACTCCTCCATTCTATTCCTGACACGTCTCTTTCAATCGTTTATTCTTGACCATTCACGTCCCTTCTCACATTAAATGCTCTCGTTTCCCCCGAGGATGTTTCTCTCTATATATATTTTCATATCTTTCTCTTCTCCTCATTCGTCTTCTCTCTCGCAATTTTCTCTTATCTTCTTCTTCCGCAAATCGCGCTTCTCGCAAATCTTCGATCTTTTTTTATCATATCTTAATCTTCGATTCTTTATCCCTCCCCATATTAATAATGGCTTCACTTAGTCGTATGTACAAACCTCGCTTTATTGAGACTCAGAAAAAGTTGCAAGATCAAGGTTTCACCCTTTCTATCATTCCTAATCAAAAAGATAATATCCCTGAGGATAAATTACTCATGCAAGATATCGACTGGCATTCGGGTAAGAACACTACTCCTCGCCACTCTAAAGATGAGAGGTGGTGGGTTGTTCCCTTGCTCTTAAGTGGACCTTACATAGCAGGTTCGCATGTACTCCCTGCAAATCTCGCAGCTATCATCCTTGGGAATTTAAGTGGCCCAAGAAGGCGGAAGAGGTATGTCTCCACAGTTTGCTTTTGCACTCCCTCCTTCCTCTCGTACTCATTGAGTTTGTAAATTTTCTATATTGTCAAACTGAGGAAAAGTTACAAGGCAAATCCACTGGCAAGTACCTTGGCAATACTTCGATCGCTTACGGATAAAGTAAGAAATATCCTTTTTGTGTAATTTAACAATATTGTTGCCTCTATTTCTTATCTTCATTTGTATGCGAAGGTTGACGCTGAGGAAGCGATAGCTGCGAAAGTTAAAGGCAAAACTAAAGCCAATGCACGCAAGAACAAGTCTTCTGCTCCACCATCTAAGAAGTGAAAAGCTCAGCCTTCCACTCATCTTAGCTCAAGTTCTGAGTCTTCCGGTGAAGATGATAATGATAATGTTTTGGATTCAACTTTCCAAAATGAAGCTCAATCGGCCAATTCTCCTATGGATCAATTGTTCAAAGATCTTCTCGGATTCTCTTCAAGGACTTGGAGATACTCATCTCGACTTCTATATGCGAGAGCCTCGCCACCGTATGCAATGCTACACTCTTTGATGGCAATGACTCTTTTAAAGGAGTTTCTAGATCTGTATCCCCTAGCTTCTTAAATGCACTTAATTCGTTGGTATGTTCGACCTCATATTTCCCTTCCAACTTCATTTTTTAATTTATATCTTAATAACCTTTTTATCTTTCTTCGCAGGCTGGAAAAACTTCTTTGTGGTTGCCTCAGATCTTGAGAGGAGGTATAATATTCAATTGAAGAAGAATACCCAATCTTGCACAAGGATCAAAGAATTAGAAGTTGAGTCTCATGGGATATCGCGAAAAGATCCAACAATTGGAGACTGAGTTTTCTGCCCAGAAAGACAAAGTTACCACTCTCAAGAATGCTAATCAGCAACTTTATGGTATAAAATTTTTTTCCCTCTTATTATTTTATCTTATCAATTTCCTGTTGCTACCTGACTTCCCGCTTTCGCAGATGTATATAACCTCTCCGAAGAAGCTATTCTTCTCCATTCATTTCCTGAGCCTATGGATAATGATACTCTTCTCGCTCATCTCAACAACTCCTTAAGTAGTTCGTCGAGCAGAATTAATACTCTTTCATTAAGTGAACTCCAAACCAAGTACCGCCTCTTAGCAATTGAGCACAGATCTAGTTTATGTACAGCCAACCAGTTTAAACAAATGTATCTCGAATCTCATGAGAAAACCAAAATTTTAAGGAAGAAAATTAGTGACCATATAGATGACAAAGATCGCATTGCTAATAATGGTGCCTGCATTAGCAACATTTCAAAAGTCCCTTCTTGAAGTGCAAATGGAGCGAGATGAATTGCTTCGTCGAAATTCTTTACTTACCGAGCGAGAAAACCAAATTCGTTCACTTCTTATTATAAATAATGATGATGAATTCGCTTGGGCCGCGAAAATCTTAGATAATGCCGAGAAATAATTTAGGTATTGATATTAGTCTTCATACCGAGCATACTTCCTTGGTTAAAGATATAATATCGGACAGAGAAGGTTACTTATTATACCTTCATTGTTTCTTACCTCTGTAATATTGCTGTTGAGTTGTTAACTTATCGTTGTCTATTTGCAGAGTCCGAAAAAAGATTTCAAGCAAGAATTGAAGAACTTGAATCTGAGAAAGCACAGCTCGCAAAAAATCTCAACCTTCGCGAGAATAAATATTCCAAGTTAAAGAATCAATTTCAAACTATAGTGGCGAATTTTAATAATGATGCCGTTCGTTTTCGCAATGAAGCCATGGAGTATGTTTGTAAAGATCATAAAATCCCTCTTTCTTCATATCCTTGGCTTTCCGAAGAAGTTCCTGAGAATTTGCCTGTCTCAGACATTTCTGATAGTGAAGCCAGCGAAGAAGAAAATTCTAGCGGTGAGAACAATAGAATTGAAGGATCAGATAGAGGAGAAGAATAACCAAAGAGATAATTCTTTTTGTTTCTTTCGCTGCGTGTAATATCTGTGCATTTCTGTGTATTTTTTTTGTAAACTTCTTGGGTTTGTTTTCCATAATTCCATCTTCATTCCCTTTTCTTGGCAGTTTTTTCCTTGTAATATAATTGGCTAACATCATTAATGTATAACTCTTTCATTGGAAGATGGATAACAATATTTCATCTTTTCCATCCCCATATTTGCCTCTGTTATGCATCTTCAGATGAAAGAATGAACTTTCTGAGATTCGCACGTTCTTCTTCTGATCAGGAATGATGTTTAAATTTATAATTGCGATGAAATCGCAAGAGCTTTTCTTTAAAGAAGAGATTTTTTGGTCTCGCCTTATCATTTGTGGTGGACTTCTAAGCTTGACCTTCCTAAGTAAAGGTCTTACTCTGCCACCCTTTATTGCGACAAGATCGCAGGACGTCTTTACACTTGCATGTAAAAACCCATTGACCTTGTCTTATCATTATTCAAGTATTTTTGCCTCTGCAGGATATTTGGCTTGCGACAATATGACAGGCCTAAATTCTCTTGCGAAAGTAAATCCCCATGACATTGTCGTCTTGCGACGAAATCGCAGGGACGTCTTTACACTTTCATGTAAGGACCCATTGATCTCGTCTTACCCTCGCGTTAGTATTATTGCCTCTGCGGGATCATTGCACAAATATGACAAGCCTAAGTTTCCTTGCGGAAACAAAGCCTCGTGACATTTGCGTCTTTGGCACTTATCGGCTCCTAATGGAGGGTGCCGCCCTTATCACCTCCCGGTTGCCCCTTCAAGGAGGCGTACATCGGCCATACAAGGCTAGCTCCTCCCATCCGGTCTTAACAACAACCGAGTTGTTTTCGCAGCCTCTTATCCCTTATACCTATAGGGTTTATGGTTACAAGGCTGCACCCTAAGTGGAGTTTTCTTCGGGCCGAGTGCGGCGTGCGCCAAGACTTGTCAAGAGTGGTAAGGAAGTTCCATGCTCCCGCACTCTTGACTCAACCGGGTACCTCGGCGCCTTGATCATACGCGACTCCTTGAAAGAGACCCTCGGTCGCCCAACCGAGGGTATAACCTACATATATAGTTGGGAATCCAAGGTACCTCCTCCGGATAGGCTTTCATGGGCCCCAAATCTGCATGACCCAGGTTCCGGGGCGGTGTAACCTTTTCCCCGAGCCATGTTAAGAGATACCCCCTTATATGACGCACTTTAGGTCTTACATTTGCCTCTTACGAAATGTAATTCGCGAACTAGGGTGTACGCCATAAAGGTTCGTCCCATTCATTTATTCATTCATTGTTGTGAAATCATTCAATCATTCATATTTAATTGTTTCTCGATATTTAATTTGCGAAGACATCGCACAATGTTGTTCATTCATTTTTGCCTCGGATTCTTGTACATTCTCTTTGTCGAAATTCTCACATATCATTTCTTCTTAGTCTTGCCTTTGATATATCTTTGTCGATTACTTATCGCAGATCATTCAGCTTACTTTTTATGCCTTTTGTTCATTGTACTCTTTGCCTTAGTGTTATCCCAACCCTTGAAGGACTCCTTTCCATCGTAACGTTCGCCTGCTTCCATGCATTCATCTGCGGCATTTTGCGATGTTTCTACGGCACTTCGTGATGAACTACAACCAATTATCTTTGCAAGATCGTAACATTCGCCTATTATCTGCGACACTTCGCGATGCTTCTTCATTTCTTATTTCTATAGTATCCACCATCAGCTTCTCTTTTCTCTTTTCATCTTTGATATTTTGTTTCCAATCTTTCCTTTTAGCATTTCTCTCTTCACAGCTCTCTCGTCAACCTCATAACATTTCTGACCTTCCTTCCAATCTCCCTTTATAATGCCAATACCATTTGGATGGGAAATTTTATACATTGATGGTATGTTGATGCTACTCCCAAGATTTCATGTAGCCACGGTCGCCCAATTAATGCGTTATAAGGAGATTCCACGTCAACCACGCGAGAATAAAATGTTAGCCGATAATCCTTGTAAAGGTATCCTCATGTGAATCTCTCCTTTCGGTTTGTTCGTTTGATCCGTTAAAACCATAAATTTTGTATGTTGAAGGAATCAAATTTTCATCCTCTCCACCCATAGTCTTATAAGTATGGTAAAACAGAATATTCACCGAACTTCCAAAGATCGATTAGGATTCTATTGATTGCCCAACAATTTTCTGCTTCGTCATCTTCTCCATCAACTCGGTCTTGGATTAATGTCCAGTCTCACCACCAACGGGCTATCATGTGCTTCTCTTCCTTTCGGTACTTCGTCTGCGAGAAAAAGAAATAGTTTTAACCGCGATCTTGCAATTGCGACTTTCTCGCCCGGGTTCATCACCTCTTTGTTATGAAAATCTCTTGCATATACTCTACTAAGCACGTTATCGTGAAAGTCTTCGATTGTACGATATGAATGAACGATAGAATTGCAAAATAGATTTTTGGCCTTTGCTCCCACTTCTATTACGAGTGCTTCTTTTCCCTTCTTTGAAACTGTTCTTTGTACTTCTGATGGTGATGTTGTTAGTACTTGCTTCCCTTTCTCTTCATTTTTTAGAAAATGAGCCAACTTCCCCTGATCAATCATTCGGAGGATGATTCTCTTTATGTTTCTGCAATCATTTGTTAAATGTCCATGAAAGCGATGGTAAGAACAATATTCGTGACTTCTTTCGCTTGGTAGTGGTTCACTCCCTGCATTCCATGGTGGTGGTACGTCCTCCATTACAAGTATAGCTTCCCAAATTTTCTCAACACTAGCATTTAGTGGTGGCATTCTTATCTCTTCCCATACCACTCTACGATTTCTTGGCCTTCCATGGTTATTCTGCCTTTGTCCTCCATAAGTTTCTTGCATATGATCTAATCTCCCGAATTTTATTATTGTTGCCGCGGTTGTAGTAGTTCCTTTCTCTATCAAACTCCTCCTGATCTCGGCTTCCCATTGCCACTATTTTCTGCTGTCCATCGTCAACTCTGTTTTCCGGTTGCCCTTGCGAAGTGGTCGCCACTGAGTTTAAAAATTTTGGTAATAAACTTGCGTTCGCAGCGTTCGAACTTGTATTCGCAACCGGGTATGATTCCATTTCATTTTGTCTTTCTTCCAAAGCAATGTATTCTTCTTGGAGTTCTCGCATGCTCACCCATCGTAATCGTATTTTTAATTCTCGAATATTTGAATGTATAACAAACTTGTTGCGAACAGAGCATTTACAAATGATAAAATGAGATATCTTTCCTCTACCCTTCCTAGCCATTTCACCGCACATTGTCCTCCATCTCATTGTCAAATGTCTTAAACTCTCGCCAACTCTTTGTTTCAATCCGAATACATCTTCAATTCCTGGTCGCGTGGAATTGTTACTTATATACGCTCCCAAGAAAATAGTTTGTAGATGGTTAAATGACGAGATTGTGTTTCTCGGTAATCCTCCAAACCATTTCAATGCTTCTCCAATTAAGCTTGATGCGAAGTATTTGCACAATATGGCATCATGATTCTCCCACTGTAACATACATCTCATATAAGCCTTGATGTGTTGTATCGCACAGGTTGTTCCATCGAAAATATTGGTTAATGCGGGCGGATTGCATTTAGGTGGTATTCCTCCCATTTGTACTTCTATTGTGAAAGGAGTCTTCGCACTTCTGCGATGGCTTCATCCAACTGTCTTCTTCCTCCTTCCTTCCTCTTGTTTAACAATTCTCTCATTTCTCGCTAGTTCTTTCAAGATTTGCTCATTTTCCTCGGGATTTGATTCTCGCTTGGTCTTTTTAGCTCGCCTCTCGCCTCCCTGCGTTCATGCCTTTTGACCTTCTTGTCCACTATTTTCTTCTCTCCTTTCTCTCGCGACTTTCTCCTTCGTCTCTTTCATCAATTCGCACACCATTATATCTATTGTTCTCTCTTCCGGGTTCTCTATCAACTCTCCTCTCGCATCCCGTCGTATTCTCCATTGGTATTTCTATTGACACGATCTTGTGCTCGCCTCCTCTCTCTCTCGGTTGTCGTGATTATTTTGCTTAGGATTGCTTCTTCCAATTCTTGGTTTTCCACTTCTGCTCTTACTCTCTCTCTCGCGGCTAAGCGTGCTTGTTCAAAGCATAATGTTTCTCAATGTCGTCCACGATCTCTTTTTGTCTTCTCAATGCTTCTCTTCCATGCAGTATTGCTCTTCCTTCAATGCCAATTTGGATCATTTGGCCCCGAGATCGCCTAGTTCCCCGATTTTCTTCATTCTCGCTCATCTTGGAAATTCTCGGGATGGGGAATATAACGATCTTCTCGTCCTCTCTTCTTTCATGATGTTCGAGCTGAGATTTTGTGCTTCCCGTTGGTTTTCTACCTCTGTAATTTTGTTGGTAAGGCTCTCCTTCTTTCTTCCCTAGTCGATCTTGAACTCGATCTCGCAGTGCTTCTCGATCTTCTATTTTGCAATCTTATATTTTCCATTCTTAATTCATGATTCTGTCTTGTCAAGTTTGCTCGTTCCTCTGCCTCTAGTCGCCTCTCTTCATGTATCGTTTGTCTCAATGTTTCCAATGCTGTGAGTTCTTCATTCCCTGGATTCATTTCTCCATTCATTCTTTGATCTTCTTATCCTTGTCCATTGTTTACCAATTGTTGCTCTTCTTCCCTTTCATCCTCAGAATCCGTCCTCCAAGTGTGCACACTTACTCTATCGTAATCCACAGTTTCATTTGCTACCGGTGAAATTAAAGCTTGGACATGATTCTCTTCATCATTCCTCATATTCATCCTTGACGATTCTCCTCTTTCATTTCTCCTTTCTCCAGCAAGTCTTCCACTTCTTCTCACCGGTTGTTCAAGTACATTTCTTCTTCTAGCCATTTCTCTTTTGTTAAATTCTTTGAAAATTATCTCAAATTTCTTTCTTGTTAATTCTCTTCTTTTAATGCTGTTCAAAGCCTGTTTCTAGCGCCAATATGTAGTTGCAGGAAATCCCACAATACACCCCTCACTATATTTAGTTAAACTAATCCATTCAAAAGATAATAGATGAACAATTATGAATGTATATTAATAACTTTCTTGAATCTTTACACAGGAAAATAGAATTACACTTAAGAACTTACAAAATTCTCTCTCTTTCTCTCTCCTAATGACTTGCTCTCCAACCCAAAAGACCTCTCTCCTGCAGATTCACTCATCCCTTTATATAGGGTAGTACATAGTGAATGACAGCTAAGCTGTCCCTTATTTTCGGAAGTGCCTTGCGAAGTGTCGCAGGCGTACGAATATTCATATTCGCGACACTTCTTAACTTTCGCCAGATTTCATATCTTCCTATCGTCATCCAGTGCGTCATTTACATTTAATCTTCTGCGACTGACTCGCAGTGTTGTTATTCGTTGTCTTCGCGAATTGTTGTTGTGGCGATATTATGATCCTACATGCACGAAGGCGAACATCAAGGAAAATGGAAATTATTTCTTCAGATACACGAGAAATGCTACTGGCCAACCATGGAAGATGATGCAGCTGTTTTCGTTCAGAGGTGCAAAAAATGTCAAATTCGCGGAAACCTTATACATGTACCGTCGACTCCCCTGCATTCAATAAGCAGTCCGTGGCCCTTTCACAGCTGGGGACTCGACATCATTGGAAAGATCAATCCGCCGTCCTCAAAGCATCACGAGTACATAATAACAACAACCGAATATTTCACCAAATGGGTTGAAGCCATACCCTTACGAGGGACGAATGGAATCACAATCGCGGCATTCACTAAAGAGTATATTATCTGCCGATTTGGCGTGCCTAAACATATCATAACCGACAACGGCACTCCTTTCGCAAACAAGCAAGTACGGGAGTTACTCGAAGAATACTGAATTAAGCAAGTCTTCTCCACCGTGTACTACCCTCAAGGGAACGGACAGGCTGAAAGCACCAACAAAACTCTGATCCGAATCCTCAGTCGGACGGTGCATGATAATCCTCGGACATGGCATGAGAAATTGCCAATGACACTCTGGGCATACCGAACATCACCAAGAAGTTCCACCGGAGCCTCTCCCTACTCCCTTGTTTACGGCGCAGACGTCATCCTCCCAGCGGAAGTAAAAATCCCATCGTCTAGGATTGCCGAAGCAAGCGGAGTTCAATGGGATGAAGCTGAAGCGTTGAACGCCAGAGTTGCAGAATTAGACACCGTAGATTTCAGAAGATCCAAGGCGGAAGAGCACGCACAAGCATACAGAAATAGGGTTTCCAGAGCATATAACAAAACCGTGAAGACTCGGGTTTTTCAAGTGGGAGATTTGGTACTGAAGACCGCCAAGCACATTCAGCAAGACGCGTCCGCACCAAAATTCTACGCAAAGTGGGAAGGGCCTTATATAGTCACGAAAGCATACAACAGTGGGTACTACAAAGTCATTAAAGAAGACGGAGGAAAACCCGAAGCAGTCATCAACGAAAAATGGCTTAAGGCATACTACGCCTGACCATCACCTCGCGCCCCGCCATATCACAGACACGGATAGCCAGGCATCTTTCTACTTTTCTTCCACATCTCAAATATTAAGTCTCTTTCCTTTGCTTGATTGAAGTAAATCAATAAAATTCTCTTATTCTTTCAAAAAAAAAAAAATACAAAAAAAAGAGAGCAAAAACATGCTTAAAACCCGGAAAGAAACCAAACATCTCACAACTACGTAGCTCAAAAAAGCCCATCCAACAGATTGTAATCCCTCGAAAGCATCATCTTTAACCGGCTTTGTGATAGGTGTAGAATACACCGTATTTACTATACAGAGTTTATGCTTTCTTTGCTATTTTTCTTGTAAATTATGTATTTCACGCTTATTTTGAGTTTTGTAGCTACTTTGGAGTCGCACGGAGGAAAAGGAGAAGAAATCACCATATTTTAGCAAAAGGGTAAAATTGTCATTTCACCAAGGAGGGAATACTATATGGAGCCCAGCCAAGGTTAAGGGGTGACTCAAATTACTGAAGGAAGGACAATAATAGTTAAGGGGAGGTCAAAGAGGTGTCCCTTATCCAAAAGAAGGGAGTGAGAATAACACAATTGGGATGTACTTATGGTGGGTGTTTGAATCCACCCACACCCTAAACTCTGACCCATACCCAAGCCCACATGTCTGAATCCACCTATACCCTAACCTAAGCCCATCCATCCATACCCTGCTCCATACCCTAACCGAAGCCTGATCCATCTGACCCGACCCGGATCCGTGTAATTATAACCTGGACCTAAAATTGAGAATTGATTTCTCAATCATTTAGAAAAGCTGAAAACGAGAACCCAGAGACTCAGGAGGAAAATGAGATCGAGATGAGTAGAAGCTGGGAATCAGAGAGGGGTTTCTGGAATTGAAATAAAGGAGAAATTATGGCAGTGATGATGTGATCGAAGCAGACGATGGTCACTGTAATTTATGAATTAGAAATGTGTAGCTGTTGAGAACAAGATTTGAATGAGGAGATCGATGGAGAAAGAATGAAGATGGGCTTCTCGAGATGATGAAACCGATGGTTGAGAAGCAAAATCAGAACAGCGGCTGCTGTAAAATTGATGAAACTCAGGGAGAAGATGAATCAGAGATTCGAAGGAGAGATCGAGAGTTATTTTGTGGTGATGAACTATAGAAAATGAATCGGGAACTTAGGGTTCGTTATTGAAGAACGACACTGTGATGAAGATGGGTTTAAGTAAATCGGTGTCGTGGAGAGAAGGGTGGCGTCTGAGGTTCAAGAAATCAGAGAATCAGGGTTCGATGCTGTTGAAGTTTGATGCAGAACAAAAGGGGTTTGAGCTGATTTAGAGATTGGTTGATTAAGCAGCAAAAGAAGAAGACCCTGCCGCCGTTGATGGGTCAGTGAAGCTGAATTGATGGAGAAGAGATTGATGGGGTTTGAGTTGAAATTAGAGATGAAATTGAAGATGGGTATTGCCGGTTTCAGAGATGGAAGAAGATGGAATCGAAGTCGCTGCTGAGAATCGAGTTAAGAAATTAGACAGAGTAGCAGATGGGTATGTGGCTGTGTGATTGGGTTGAGCTGAAAAGAAAGGATGCTAGTGCTGCTGCTGTTTGAATTGAATGAGGATATGAGTCTATGAAGGAATTGTTGGTATGAGGCAGAGCTCAAGGACACAAAGGTGATGCCGGATGAATTGGTTTTAATGAGCAAAGCGAAGCTAACTCACTATCATTGTTCGGGGAGTGGAGTGAAGGTGCAGCTGTTGGCTAATTGAAGCTATATTGCAATTGTGCTTGAAATAAATTAGATGAATGTTAGGAATTGTGTACATGGAATGGAGCTGAAAATGGCCTAAAGCAATGGCCGGAGTTGCCCAGAAAACAAACAGGATTCGGCCGTTTTTCCACTCCGACGAGTCGACTCAGCGACTAGGCTACCTTATCTCGATTCAGCCTCTGACAACTGAGTAAGCCCTGACTAAGACAGCTGAGTGAGCTGACTAACTTTCTGCCTTGACCAAGTTGACTAACAGAAGACCGTTAAGTCAGCAGTTATTTCTAACGGTGGACTGACGGAATATTCCGTCGAATATTCCCTTGACGGAGAAATTTTCAGGTGGCCGGCGGTGACTTTTCCGGCCGGATTCCGACCATAATACCAGTTTTCCGGCGAGCCAAAAATTCCAGAATTTTCTATGCACTTCTCTCATGGGTGTGAAGACTTGGGCTAGGAATTGGATGGAGAATTGGGCTCAAATTTGGAATGAGAAGATGGAAGAGTTGAGGAAAGCTTGGATTTGGAAATTGAATTGCTAAAGGAAAAGGATTCTAATCCTTGGAAGATTTGGAGAATATTGAAGCCTATAAATAGAGAAGTTTTCTACATCTTTTACACACATCTCTACACACAACACTTTTCTTTTCTTATTCTTTGTGTGAACTCTTTAGCATGAGTAGCTAATAATTTTATTGATTGAGGATGAATTCCTAGTTCTTAATTTATGTTTTGAGTTTTTTTTTTTCAATTCTATCTTGAAGTTTTTCACATGATTATCGTTTGTTTTTACTAATAGGAATGATCTTAAAGACATTCATGATTGATTGATAGATTGTTTGGGTGGCCAACTAAATTGATTTGTCAATTTAATCTAAAGCTAGTGAAAGTTAGGGGATAAGTAATCGTTTCTTGACTCTTTACATAAGTAGCAAACACGAGACCTTGCGGAGGGATTCCGTGGAGCAATTGTGTGTAGAAACAACGCTAGAAAGTGAACCAAGCGAACCGAGTTTAACTACTAGTACTAAACCTAAATTCATAAATCTTAATGCATTCAGGGAATTACATCTTGTAAGCGAACCTCGGGGTGGTTCTTTTGAATAGAATCGATAACTAAGCGGACTGTTACTCAGTGAAATTAGGGATTTTGGGGCTAGCTAAGCGGACCTGCTATCCTACGGTTGGTGATAATCTGTGACTAATAACAAGTAGAAAAGAACATAACTTGATTCATTGTTTCGCAACGAAGAAGGATTCCTTGATCTTGTCTCTCTTATTGCTTTCAACTTTATCTTTTAATTGCTTTGTTTATTTTCTTTTGCTTTTTACACCCCCCTTTTTGTGACAATTTTTACAACTAGAATCTCTTGCTCCTCGTGGGAACGAACTTGACTTCCATTATATTATTTTTAATTGAGTAGAAATATTAATTAATTTGATTGCACCTACGACACGCATCAAATTTTGGAGCCGCTGCCGGGGAGCAGCGGATGATTTTAGTTGTTTTTATTTTTCTTTTTGCTATATTCTTGCTTTGTTAGATTCTATCCCGTATCTAACTTGGTTTCTGATAATCTTATTTCAGGTATCGGTTTTCCATGTATGGTGGACAAGAGCAAGCATATTACAACAATCAATACGGTTTTCAACCTCAACATTATGACAACTTCCAACCATCCTTAGGATACAATCAAAACCAATCTTTTGGTTATGATCAAATTCCTACAGAACATTATGGATATTCTCATACATATCAACAACCTTATGACGGGTATGTAAGTGGACAATCACAAGGATGGGAGGATAGTTTTGTTTATGATCAGAAATTCTCTAGTTTTGCAGATAAGATGTCTGCCATGATTGGGGATCTTCAACAAAAGTTGCAAGAATCACATCGAGAAATTCAAAGGAATTCGGAGAAATTATACGAACAAATTAACCAACCTTTGGAGACTTTTGATGACGCTAGTGTAGATTACTTGAGCCTTGATCTTAATAATGATCAATCACCTATTCAAAAGGAAGAGCTTGAGGAAGATGCATTTATTGCTTGGAAAAATTTTCTTAGGGAAAGATATGAGTCCGCGGAAGAGTATGAACGTTGCAACAATGAGGAAGTTATTCCAACTCCGGATCATAATAAAGATCCTTCACCTATTCAAAAGGAGGAGTTTGGATATCACTTGCCTATTGTTGTAAACGAAGTAACACCCTCACAAGAAGATCTTACAATTTATACCGAGGAAGATTATATGAGACAAGAATGGCCCGATTCCGATGATGAGAATGTTGAAGAGATGATGCTCGTTAATGAAACCGAATTGATTGAATTCGTGGAAGACCCAATTGAACTTGCTAATGATTATGATGATACCAAGACTTTGGTTAAGGTAGAAAACGACGAAGAATGGTTGCAAGGTTTAATAGAGGACCACGATATACAAGAGGTAAGTAATTCACTTGAATTTTTTAAGGATGAAGAGGATTCTATAATACAAGAAATTGTGCAAGGTTTGTCTAATCCTTTGCATATTGATTCTTCTCCTTTACCTCTTATTGGTTTGAATGTATGTGCTTCGAAAGTATTTTTGGATGATTTTGTTTCTAAATATCCACCATTGGAAACACTTGATGCTAACACTATGCAGGTTTGCCAAGAGGAATACATGGAAGTTCCAAAATTCTATGTTCTTTATACACTTCCGAGTGTGGACGAGAATAAGTGTGGGGGAAATTTCTATCGAGCGATAATTTCACTATTGTTTTCTTGTGCTAATATTTGTATGGAGTTATTGTTTTCAAAACAGGTATTATGGGTGGATCCTCAAATTTTCCGATTGTTAGTATATGGGGAATGAATCTTGCAAGAGCCAAGTCGGGCCGTCGACTTTAAAACAAGCGCTTAATGGGAGGCAACCCATAGGTTTTGTATTTCTTATCCTTTTGCTTTTTGTTATTTCTTTTTCTTGTTTCTTATCATGTTAAAATTTCCCACCTTGACTTTACTAGGAGGATTCAATTACATTGAGGACAATGTAAGGTTTAAGTGTGGGGGAGTGGTTAAGCATGTTTTTAAAACAAAAATTACAAAAAAAATTAAAAAATTTTGAAAAAAAAAAAAAAGTTTTACATAAAAACTCCAACTTTTAAAGATTTTAGAGTCACTAGCATACTTCTAGGTATGTTTACATAGAGATTTTGACCGACATAATTGAACTTGAAAATGTTAGAGAACTACATTCGGATTTCTTGTTTGTTTGAGTGTTAAATAATGGATTTAATCATGCCGGTGATGCGAATTTGGTGCAGGGAGAAGTGCATTATTAGAGTTGCTGATCAATCATTAGTGGAGATTACCCGTATTCATATCATGTGAGGCACCGACCAGAAATTCTTCCGTCTACTAAAAGAGCTTTCTTTTGAGTGTGTGTCACCGTACGTAAATTCCGGGTAGAATGGTGAGCTACCCAACCTCCCACCAATAAAAGCACTACTCTTTGATCTCTTGAGTGCTAATTTTGTCAATCATGAGGGTGACGTCTATAGATGAAAGCTTCCTTCTTGTAGTTCGATTTGCAGTTAGCACCATTCTCTCTCGCGACAACAACGGATCCATAGAAACACATCATCATCAACAAGGAGCGACACCAAAATCTACAAGGAAAGTTGGAAAAAGTTCAAGGTTTACAAGCAACGGAACGAAAAAAAAAAAAACAAATTGCAAACTCAAGTAAAGCAACATACAAAGAACAGATTTTTACATATATGTTGAAGACTTACAATACAATGAGGTAATTTTATATCCAAGTATGAAGACTTATTTGTAAGAGCGAAGAAAATCAAAAGGTGAGAATTTTTGAAGTTTATGATTTCAAGACGATACAAGTTGTGAAGAATCAAGCGGTAAAATACTTCTTCCACGGCCATGGTTTATTTTGTATTAAATTTCTCTTGTGTTTGAAAAAAAAAAAAAAAAAAAAAAAAAAAAAAAAAAAAAAAAAAAAAAAAAAAACAAAGAAATATTTGTTCTTATTTTTGTTAATAAGCCGTGGGGAAGGAAAATTTATAAGGAAGTTTCAAGCGACAAGGATTATTAAGGTAAAGGTTACAAATTGTTAAGGATTTATGAAATTCAAGAGTTTATCATCAATAGTTGAAACCGAAGACGAAGGAGATCAAGACGAGGAGCGGAAGATGTTTCTATTGGATGCCGTGAGAGTGGTGTTATCATAATTGGCGATCGGATGTGAAGGTGAGTAAGTAATCTCATCCTCGATAAAAATGGTTGATTTCCTTTCTTAGAGATCGTCAGAAAAATGGTTTTTCAAAATGTTAAAAGATGTGGGTTTTTAAAAATATTTCGGAAGTTGTCCTTCCCACCATTCAACGTGTCGCAGGATTTCTCTCTTCATTCCTACCGCACACATGTGAGAACCATAAAAAAAAAAAGCCATCTTTTTGAGTGCAATTATCATAAAATCCTTTTTGGTGAGGCAGAAGTCGAGGCGAAATGCTTATTGATCGTTTCTCAAACACGTGTTCTCTCATTATGGTGTGGTTATTTCTCACTCAACATTTAAGAATGAGAATATGTTCTTTAGTATTTCTAACTTCTTATTACTAGAATGCAGAAACTCTATGTCCTCATAACTCTTGGGATGCTTGGGACGCTGGAACACTTTGAAGTTGTGAGTTTTTAGTTTGATTTGCTCGAGGACTAGCAAAGTCTAAGTGTGGGGGAATTTGATAGGTGTAGAATACACCGTATTTACTATACAGAGTTTATGCTTTCTTTGCTATTTTTCTTGTAAATTATGTATTTCACGCTTATTTTGAGTTTTGTAGCTACTTTGGAGTCGCACGGAGGAAAAGGAGAAGAAATCACCATATTTTAGCAAAAGGGTAAAATTGTCATTTCACCAAGGAGGGAATACTATATGGAGCCCAGCCAAGGTTAAGGGGTGACTCAAATTACTGAAGGAAGGACAATAATAGTTAAGGGAGGTCAAAGAGGTGTCCCTTATCCAAAAGAAGGGAGTGAGAATAGCACAATTGGGATGTACTTATGGTGGGTGTTTGAATCCACCCACACCCTAAACTCTGACCCATACCCAAGCCCACATGTCTGAATCCACCTATACCCTAACCTAAGCCCATCCATCCATACCCTTCTCCATACCCTAACCGAAGCCTGATCCAGCTGACCCGACCCGGATCCGTGTAATTATAACCTGAACCTAAAATTGAGAATTGATTTCTCAATCATTTAGAAAAGCTGAAAACGAGAACCCAGAGACTCAGGAGGAAAATGAGATCGAGATGAGTATAAGCTGGGAATCAGAGAGGGGTTTCGGAATTGAAATAAAGGAGAAATTATGGCAGTGATGATGTGATCGAAGCAGACGATGGTCACTGTAATTTATGAATTAGAAATGTGTAGCTGTCGAGAACAAGATTTGAATGAGGAGATCGATGGAGAAAGAATGAAGATGGGCTTCTCGAGATGATGAAACCGATGGTTGAGAAGCAAAATCAGAACAGCGGCTGCTGTAAAATTGATGAAGCTCAGGGAGAAGATGAATCAGAGATTCGAAGGAGAGATCGAGAGTTATTTTGTGGTGATGAACTATAGAAGATGAATCGGGAACTTAGGGTTCGTTATTAAAGAACGACATTGTGATGAAGATGGGTTTAAGTAAATCGGTGTCGTGGAGAGAAGGGTGGCGTCTGAGGTTCAAGAAATCAGAGAATCAGGGTTCGATGCTGTTGAAGTTTGATGCATAACAAAAGGGGTTTGAGCTGATTTAGAGATTGGTTGATTAAGCAGCAAAAGAAGAAGACCCTTCCGCCGTTGATGGGTCAGTGAAGCTGAATTGATGGAGAAGAGATTGATGGGGTTTGAGTTGAAATTAGAGATGAAATTGAAGATGGGTATTGCCGGTTTCAGAGATGGAAGAAGATGGAATCGAAGTCGCTGCTGAGAATCGAGTTAAGAAATTAGACAGAGTAGCAGATGGGTATGTGGCTGTGTGATTGGGTTGAGCTGAAAAGAAAGGATGCTAGTGCTGCTGCTGTTTGAATTGAATGAGGATATGAGTCTGTGAAGGAATTGTTGGTATGAGGCAGAGCTCAAGGACACAGCTGGTGATGCCGGTATGAATTGCTGCAGAGCAAAGCAGAAACTGTTACTGCTGTTCAGGGGAGTGGAGTGAAGGTGCAGCTGTTGGCTAATTGAAGCTATATTGCAATTGTGCTTGAAATAAATTAGATGAATGTTAGGAATTGTGTACATGGAATGGAGCTGAAAATGGCCTAAAGCAATGGCCGGAGTTGCCCAGAAAACAAACAGGATTCTACCGTTTTCCACTCCGACGAGTCGACTCAGCCGACTAGGCTACCTTATCTCGATTCGACCTCGACAACCGAGTAAGCCCCGACTAAGACAAATGAGTGAGCTGACTAACTTTCTGCCTTGACCAAGTTGACTAACAGAAGACCGTTAAGTCAGCAGTTATTTCTAACGGTGGACTGACGGAATATTCCGTCGAATATTCCCTTGACGGAGAAATTTTCAGGTGGCCGGCGGTGACTTTTCCGGCCGGATTCCGACCATAATACCAGTTTTCCGGCGAGCCAAAAATTCCAGAATTTTCTATGGACTTCTCTCATGGGTGTGAAGACTTGGGCTAGGAATTGGATGGAGAATTGGGCTCAAATTTGGAAAGAGAAGATGGAAGAGTTGAGAAAAGCTTGGATTTGGAAATTGAATTGCTAAAGGAAAAGGATTCTAATCCTTGGAAGATTTGGAGAATATTGAAGCCTATAAATAGAGAAGTTTTCTACATCTTTTACACACATCTCTACACACAACACTTTTCTTTTCTTATTCTTTGTGTGAACTCTTTAGCATGAGTAGCTAATAATTTTATTGATTGAGGATGAATTCCTAGTTCTTAATTTATGTTTTGAGTTTTTGTTTTCAATTCTATCTTGAAGTTTTTCACATGATTATCGTTTGTTTTTACTAATAGGAATGATCTTAAAGACATTCATGATTGATTGATAGATTGTTTGGGTGGCCAACTAAATTGATTTGTCAATTTAATCTAAAGCTAGTGAAAGTTAGGGGATAAGTAATCGTTTCTTGACTCTTTACATAAGTAGCAAACACGAGACCTTGCGGAGGGATTCCGTGGAGCAATTGTGTGTAGAAACAACGCTAGAAAGTGAACCAAGCGAACCGAGTTTAACTACTAGTACTAAACCTAAATTCATAAATCTTAATGCATTCGGGAATTACATCTTGTAAGCGAACCTCGGGGTGGTTCTTTTGAATAGAATCGATAACTAAGCGGACACTGTTACTCGGTGAAATTAGGGATTTTGGGGCTAGCTAAGCGGACCTGCTATCCTACGGTTGGTGATAATCAGACTAATAACAAGTAGAAAAGAACATAACTTGATTCATTGTTTCGCAACGAAGAAGGATTCCTTGATCTTGTCTCTCTTATTGCTTTCAACTTTATCTTTTAATTGCTTTGTTTATTTTCTTTTGCTTTTTACACCCCCCTTTTTGTGACAATTTTTACAACTAGAATCTCTTGCTCCTCGTGGGAACGAACTTGACTTCCATTATATTATTTTTAATTGAGTGGAAATATTAATTAATTTGATTGCACCTACGACACGCATCACTTTGATACCTTTCAGTCCTACTCTTCAAGTTCCAGATTGACTCTTCCACCTTCTGTGACTCCATGGCTAGAGCTTTTTCCTCTTCCAGAATAGCTTTCGTAGCAGGGACCACGCCAACAAGAATACCGGCTCTGTCGACTTTCACGATGTCAAGACGATGTCGCAACCAACTTACGTTGAACTTCAGAGATTCACAGGTAGACACCATGTTCTCCCACTTTTGAATGATTGCTTCTGCGACAGCACGGATAGACATACTCTCCATTTCAACGACCATCGGCAAGAGACAATTTACTATGGAAACTAAAGCAGATGAACAATATTGCACCATGCTCCTGGTGGCAATATGGCCATATACCCTCCATATCTTTGTGTAAAGAGTCTCGAATTCTTTCCGCACCAGAAACCTACCAATGTTTCGGTAGTTAGAGGAAAGACACCTCATGCGGGTTCCGAACGACAAACCTGCATTGGGATACTCATGGCAAGAAATTCCTAAGTTAACATTCTCCAGGTCTTTAGCGGTTGGTAGGATCGGGCTCGAAGAAAAAGGGGTAGCCAAATCATTTTCATCAATAATGGTAACGCACGCTCCAATGGGATATCTCTACACAGAAGAAAACTTTTGTCATTCATCAGCAAATAATAAAACACATGTTGATCCATAAGAACATACCGGTATGATCTTCTTGACCCGAATGACCTGGATGGGGGAATTGTTGCAAGAGTCAGGCCTCGCGTGTTTGATTGGATAACTTAGTTGGCTCGAGGATGATTCACTTCTGATCGACATAATGAAGAAAGGTGGACTCAACGAGAGGAAATCTTTGTTGTAAAACTGGGAAGATGATGTAACTTCACCGGCGTAAATACTGTGGAAACCCTAAAGGAGGAAAGAGAAACACAGACTGAATAGGCGGAACATGATGGCACCACGACCGGGAAATCAGCCTCAAACGAAGCCCTCATCAAAACCCTAATGAAAGCCAGGCGAGATATGAGGGTGTGATACTTTAACGTTTGAAAGAGGAAAGGACTTCCCATTTGAGTCGAGCAAGGAAAAGAAGCAACCGGGCCCGCGAAGACAAATCACCAAGCCGTCCGTACACGCCTCGCCTCACCAAACCGTGCCTTGCCATATCCGTACCATGCCAAGCCGTCCGCCCCATTGCCACGGCCCCCATTAGGCCAAGCCGTCCATGCCATGACTTGTCGCGCCGACACCAACTCGCCAAGCCAGCGTCATGATATTCCCTAACCCAGCCAAGATGATGAGCAGCCGAACTAAGCCGACGCTTCTCACCTCACCATTTCACGGTCTATACAGCAAATAAAAGCTATGCAAGGCCGCCAAACACGGGATCATGAACTCTCCTTACCTCTCGAATAAGGTTAGTCGGACTTTCCTGACCATCTTGCATGTCCTACGTTTCGATTCTGTCCTCGTCTGTCACCATCACATGCTTACCTCGCAACAAGGAACCTATTCCGAGCTAAGCAGGGGACTTAATGTTGATGGTGGTTCTTAACTTAGGGGTAAAGTCGTAAAACCCTAGTCAGACAGTGACGTCACAGAACTTGAGTAATAATGTCCAAACCAAGCACATTTATTGAACCCTTTAATTTGTCTGCGAGAAAATTACCAGGGTACCTTTTTTTTAAATGCTAATTAGGGTTTCGACAAGCCAAAACCCTAATTCTCACACCGCACGTGCCAATGGCTCATCATGCCAGCCACATCCTACTGCGCCAAGGTATGCCAACCATGCTAGCCGCACCCATGTGCCAATGGCTCATCATGCCAGCCACATCCTACTGCGCCAAGGCATGCCAACCATGCTAGCCGCACCCCTGTGCCAATGGCAAATCATGCCAGCCACACCTACCGCGCCAAGGCATGCCAACCACGCTAGACGTACCCCTGTGCCAATGGCAAACCATGCCAGCCACACCAACCGCGCCAAGGCATGCCAACCATGCTAGCCGCACCCCTGTGCCAATGGCAAACCATGCCAGCCACACCTACCAAACCCTTGGCCCCACATGCCAAGCCAAATCGCACCTTGCCTTGGCCCTAGCCATGCTAGCCGCACCATGCGCCCATGGCATGCCAAGCCCTTGGCCCCGCCATGCCAAGCCAAACCATTCACGCCAAACCTTTGGCCCCACATGCCAAGCCAAACCGCACCTTGCCTTGTCCCTAGCCATGCTAGCCGCGCCATGTGCCAACGGCATGCCAAACCCTTAGCCCCACCATGCCAAGCCAAACCGCACCTTGCCTTGGCCCTAGCCATGATAGCCGCACCATGTGCCAACGGCATGCCAAACCCTTGTCCCCACCATGCCAAGCCAAACCGCACCTTGCCTTGGCCCTAGCCGTGCTAGCCGCACCATGTGCCAACGGCATGCCAAACCCTTGGCCCTACCATACCAAGCCAAACCGCACCTTGCCTTGGCCCTAGCCATGCTAGCCGCACCATGTGCCAACGGCATGCCAAACCCTTGGCCCCACCATGCCAAGCCCAACCGCACCTTGCCTTGGCCCTAGCCATACTAGCCGCACCATGTGCTAACGGCATGCTAAGCCCTTGGCCCCACATGCCAAACGCACCTAGCCGCGCAACCATGCTGGCCTTCCCTACACGGCTACCAAAAACGAAGGCATGCGACGATCAACGGTCCCCCTTCAATCCCAGGAGCAAATCCTAGCCATCCAAGGTTACCAGACGATGCATGGTAACCTTTGGCCCGAGAACCTAAGTTTGGCCACGCCAAACCATGCCATGCCAACCTAGCCGCGCCACCATGCTGGCATTTCCTACGCGGCTACCAAAAACGAAGGCGTGTGACGATCAACAGTCCCCCTTCAATCCCAGGAGCAAATCCTAGCCATCCAAGGTTACCAGACGACGCATGGTAACCTTTGGCCCGAAAACCTAAGTTTGGCCACGCCAAACCATGCCATGCCAATGGCATGCCAACCTAACCGTGCCACCATGCTGGCCTTCCCTACGCGGCTACCAAAAACGAAGGCGTGCGACGATCAATGGTCCCCCTTCAATCCAATGAGCAAATCCTAGCCATCCAAGGTTACCAGACGACGCATGGTTTCCTTTGGCCCGAAAACCTAAGTTTGGCCACGCCAAACCATTCTATGCCAACGGCATGCCAACCTAGACGCGCCACCATGCTGGCCTTCCCTACGCGGCTACCAAAAACGTAGGCGTGCTACGATCAACGGTCCCCCTTCAATCCCATGAGCAAATCCTAGCCATCCAAGGTTACCAGACGACGCATGGTAACCTTTGGCCCGTAAACCTAAGTTTGGCCACGCCAAACCATGCCATGCAAACCGCATGCCAACCTAGTCGCGCCACCATGCTGGCCTTCCTTACGCGTCTACAAAAAAACGAAGGCGTGCGACGATCAACGGTCCTCCTTCAATCTCAGGAGAAAATCCTAGTCATCCAAGGTTACCAGACGACGCATGGTAACCTTTGGCCCGAAAACCTAAGTTTGGCCACGCCAAACCATGCCATGCCAACGGCATGCCAACCTAACCGCGTCACCATGCTAGCCTTCCCTACGCGGCTACCAAAATGAAAGCGTGCAACGATCAACGGCTATCTTTCCTCTTGAGATGAAAAATCTCGACCGTCGAAGGTCACCAAGCTAGCAAGTCTCCCAGTGCGACTTGCCAGGCAACAACAACATGCTACATGTTTTCCACAAAAACATTCGAGACATCAACACATATCACAAACTGGGGGATCCTCTTTGGGTATTGGTTTGGCGGTTTACAGCGTGCGGCGTACACTACGCCCGTCATAAGGAAGTGTCATAAGGATGAGGCGGTTAGTAAATACAGGGAGTTAATGGTGAAACGTTCTTTTTATGGAATATAAATTCCATGCGTTAACGGTTTTATGGAACATCAATTCCATGCATTAACGTTACCACCTCCTCCCATTTATTCACCCATTTTTCCATTCCTTAATGAGACCAGAGTACGTTTCACTTCGACTTGTATAAATAGGTCTTACCTATTTCCACCGAACAACAAGTTCAGTCAGGAGCATACACCACTCAGAAAATATTTGCTAGCTTTTCATCTGTTAGCTTCCCACTTTCTGATACAAGTCGTAACACAACTACTCTTCCAGAATCAACTATTCTGGTCTCATCACTTTCCTTACTTCCCTCCCCAAAACCAACCCATTCTCCTCCATTTTGTGATCGAAGCAAGTCTGGAACGGCCATTTCTTGGTTTAGGCCAGACTTGTACAGATTGATCTCTCGAATCTAAAGTACTCCCTTGTAGTACATTGGTTAGGGTTTAAATTCGTTTCTCACCCACACACACCCGAAATTACCGAAATCAGCAGAAACCATTTTCACCCACAAACACCAAGTAAGCAACAAACAGTGAGCAGATTTTTATATACATGTTGGAGACTTACAAATAAGGAGCGGAATTCTATATCCAAGTTGAAGACTTATTTACAAGAGCGAAGAAAATCAAAAGATGAGAATTAATGAAGTTTATGATACGAAGACAATACAAGTTGTGAAGATCAAAGTTGTAAAGTACTTCTTTCTTGACCATGTTAATTTTGGTTTTATTTTTTGTAGTTGCAATCTTTTTATAGAAAAGAAAAAAAAAGAATTGAAAAAAATAATACAAAAAAAAAAATACAAAAAAGAGAAAAGAAGAAAAGAAGAGAAAATACAAAAAGATTTGCATTTAGGTTGTTATTTATTCAATAAGGCCCTGGGAAGAAAAATATATAAAGAAGTTTCAAGCAACAAGAAAATTTAAGAGAAAGAGTTACAAATTGTCAGAGTTCTACAAAGTTCAAGAGTTTATCATCAACAGTTGAAGACCGAAGACGAAGACCAAGAAGATGAAGAAGATGAGCCTATTGAAGACGTTTCTATTGGATGTGGTGAGAGTGGTGTTATCATCATTGCAATCGGATGTGAAGGTGGTAAGTACTCTCATCCTCGATAATAGTGGTTGATTTCATTTCTTAGAGATCATCAGAAAAAGTTTTTTATTTTCCACGATTTTGTGGAGTCTCCAGAAATTATTTCGGAAGGTTTCCTTCCCACCATTCAACGTGTGTAGGATTTATCTCTTCATTCCTACCTGCACACATGTGAGACCCATAAAAAAGCCGTCATATTGAGTGCAATTATCATAAAATCCTTTTAAGTGAGGAAAAAGTCGAGGCGAAATGCTTATTGATCGCTCTCAAACACGCGTTCTCTCATTATGGTGTGGTTATTTCTCACTCAACATTTAAGAATGAGAATATGTTCTTTGGTATTTCTAACTTCTTATTACTAGCATGCAGAAACTCTATGTCCTCATAGCTCTTTGGATGCTTGGGAAGCTGGAACGCTTTCAAGTTGGAGCAGGTTTTGTAGGTATATCTCTGGTAAACCTTCACGAGACTATAACTCGTCCACTAGGGACACCTAGGGGTTTAAAGGCCTGTTGCACATGCTAAGTGCAACCGTTTCCTCAACGAAAGGGAGTTGTTGTATTTGTTTAGGGTAGTTTGCTCGAGGACAAGCAAAAGCCAAGTGTGGGGGAATTTGATAAGTGCTTAATTTACATGTTTAGAGTGTCAATCTGTACTGGTTTTAGTTATATTTCTTGCATATTACCTTGTATTATGATTGTTTTCTAGTTTATGTCTTTTATTAGATGAATCATCCAAAAGAAGTGGAAATAGCTACAAAAGTGAAGTCACAAGTGAAGAAAGGCCAAAGACCCAGTGAAACTCGTTCAAATGGAGGATTTATAGTCATCATTTCGTAGAGGACGAGAAGACGAAGTCAATGGCGAAAGAACGAAGTCATTCTGAGTTCGTATGAAGAAGTTAGGAGCAAAACAAGAACTTTGAAGAATAAAGTGTAAAATGGTCATTTCCAGGAAAAGTGATATTGGCACCCAAACTGTACGTTAAGGGGTAGTCATTCTGTTAAGGGGTGGACTCTCTTAAAGGAACCGCTAAAGGAAGTCATATCATTTACTGAGGGGAAGTCAGATTTCAAATGGTGTTAAGGGCACCCGGCCATTCAGTTCAGGGCTGCCACCACCATCTTCTTTCCCGTCAACATAACACGATGAGTTCCCCGGCCAATCTCATGTTTCCGTACCGAAGATAGTTAATGTTGATTGTTAAGGGTTCGAGCTGGAATATGTAGCAGTGGATTGCTGAATGTGTTTAAAGACATGGGTTACTCTCGAAATGGAGTTTGGAGTCGTGACTTCGATGCCAGTGATGATGGATGATCGGTGGTGATCATGAGATGGCTGCTATCGTCGATGCTACTGGTGATCGTCATCAGTGATGAGGACTTGCTAGTGGTTTGCTGCCATTGATGGAAGGTGGTATCGTTGTTGGTTATGCAAGGTTGGCAGTGGTGATGACGATGGAGAAGTGACGATGAAGGTTGGTTGCTAGCAGCGATGAAGATGGAGGTTAGCCGTTGACTAGCATGATGATGATCGTGATCGATGTTTGAGCTGGAGATTGATGGAGTTGTTCAGGGAATCCGTTGTGATGTATTTGTGATGGAAGATACGAGTTAGAAGCTCGGTAGTGGAGATTGCCAATGATTGTGGACGTTGCTGCCATGAATGACGCAGAGATGATGAAGGGTGTTTCAGTGATGTACATGAGTAGAAACTAAACAGAGAAGAACTAGGGCAGTTAAGGAAAAATGAAGATAATGATCGATGTTGTTACAGAGATGGACGGAGCTCGAGCTTTGCTGTTGATAATGAGGACTGATGGTTCTTCGCTATTGCTGGGATCGATGATAGAGGAGGTTAAGATGGAGTTACGGATCCGGACTTGGATATGGGGCCGAGTTTGAGAGAAGTCAGGGAGGCGGTGATGGAGTTTGGTTGTTGTGAAAGACTAGTTGAGGATAATGAACGGAGAAGATTTCCGAGCAAGTGAAAAGATTTAGCGCGTATGGGAAAATGGGACTTTGGTACAACATGGTACACCAAGTTGGATGTAAGGTTAGATGTTAAGAAGCCACGTCGTCCCCACTGAAGATCCAACCAATCACAAGCCGTGCTCATTCTGCTACAATGCTCCCTGTTACACCAAAATAGAAGCGCCTGATTTCTCAAAGTTTGAAACTCTGTTTGACCGACTATGAATCCTTATCAGATGCGAATTAGAAGGAAAACTAGGTTTCGTACAAACCTATATAAAGGTTTGAGAACAGCCTAGTTAAACACAACTTTTCAGAGAGAAAGAAAAAGAATAAAGAGAGAGGAAAGGTTATATTTTATATCTTAGGGTTACCCCTTTAGGGGGAAACCAATCTATTTTCTTCTTCTTATTTCATATATTTTTCATGGGTTTTAGTAAATCCATGTGTAGCTAATTTTATTGATTACTGATGATTTCAAAGTCCTGAATAATGAGGTTTTAATTATTTCTACGAGTTTATTTTAAGTTGATTTTTCTTGTCCATTGTCTCTATTATTTTTATTGTCTAAGATTATTACTGGTTATTCAACTGTCCATTTGAATTAACCTAATGATAATTCTTCTACTAGTATTGGGGTTGGTGATACGTGTAATAGTCACTCAATTTCATACACAAGTAGTACATCGCAAAAGCTGACAGAGGGATTCTGTTAAGCAATTGTGTATAGAGATGACACTAGTAAGCAGACCGAGCTTATGTGTCTGATGCTAGGATCAACCTAATTCACAAAATGTAATTCATTCGATGGGTTACACCTTGAGAGCTTATTCATGGTGGCTCAGATGGATAGAATCTGGTAGTCGAGCGCTTCCGTATCCAGTGACAACAGGAATTCCGGGGATAGCAGAGATTATTGTTATTCTACGGTTGGTGATAATAGAAAATTAACAAGGAATAAACGAGTATTTTATGTTCAGTGGCGGCGAATGATTCCTTAATCATCTTTGTTTTCTTTGCTATTATTTTTATTTTAATTTAATCGAACAATCCCCTTTGTCTTTTATTATTTTGCTGAACTAAATAACATATCAATTACACAGCTCTCTGTGGGAACGATCTCTTACTACCGCTATATTACCAGTTAATTAGTGGGAAATATCTTAATTAATTTGTTACAACTACGACATGCACCACCAACCATGCCAGCTGCACCACCGTGCCAATGGCAAACCATGCCAGCCACGTCTCTGCGCCAAGGCATGCCGACCATGCCAACCGCACCACCGTGCCAATGGCAAACCATGCCAGCCACGTCTCTACGCCAAGGCATGCCGACCATGCCAACCGCACCTCCGCGCCAATGCCAAATCCATGCCAGCCCTAAACCATGTCGCTGGCTGCCAAACGAAGGGTTGCAACAATCAACGACCACCCTTCCATCTGAGATGCAGATCTCGGCCGTCCAAGTTCGCCACCAAGCGCGTGGCAACTTCTGGCCCAATGCCAAAAATACACGGTTTGTACCAAACACTAATTTTTGGTCGCGCCTAAAGCGTGCACGAGCATGCCACCATGCCGCTGGCTACCAACATCCCTCTTGAATTCTTCCTGAGTTTTACTTTCGGGCTGTTTTCACATCCAAAACGAGCTCAAAACCTAAATATTCCCGCGTAAGGAGATACGAAATTCTTTTTTATATAGAATGAAGGGGCGGACCATCAAAATCCGAGTCCGTACGAAAATTCTACAGTGATTCTAGTTAAGGGCGCTAATTAGGGTTTCAGCATACCAAACCCTAATTTAGACAAAAACCCCAAGCGCTTCCCTACCATGCCGGCCTTCCCTTAACGGCTGCTAAAACGAAGGCATGCGGCAATCAACGACCACCCTTCCATCTTAGATGCAAATCTTAGCCGTCCAAGGTCGCCAGCCAACACATGGTAACCTTTGGCCCAACGCCAAAACCCTAGTTTTGGCCACGTACAAACCGCGCCAAGGCATGCCGACCATGCCACATGTGCCAATGGCATGCCGTGCCTGCCACCTTGCCGCGCCTAATCCATACCATGCCGGCCTTCTCTTCACGGCTGCTAAAACGAAGGTGTGCGGCAATCAACGGCCACCCTTCCATCTTAGATGCAAATCTTAGCCGTCCAAGGTCGCCAACCAACGCATGGTAACCATTGTCCCAACGCCAAAACCCTAGTTTTGGCCACGCCCAAACCGCGCCAAGGCATGCCGACCATGCCACATGTGCCAATGGCATACCATGCCAAGAACCTTGCCGCGCCTAAGCCATACCATGCCGGCCTTCCCTTCACGGCTGCTAAAATGAAGGCGTGTGGCAATCAATGGCCACCCTTCCATCTTAGATGCAAATCTTAGCCGTCCAAGGTCGCCAGCCAACGCATGGTAACCTTTGGCCCAACGCCAAAACCCTAGTTTTGGCCAAGCCAAAATTGCGCCAACGCATGTCGACCATGCCACATGTGCCAATGGCATGCCGTGCCAGCCACCTTGCCGCGCCTAAGCCATACCATGCCGTCATTCCCTTCACGACTGTTAAAACGAAGGCATGCGGCAATCAAAGGCCACCCTTCCATCTTAGATGCAAATCTTAGCCGTCCAAGGTCGCCAGCCAACGCATGGTAACCTTTGGACCAACGCCAAAATCCTAGTTTTGGCCACGCCCAAACCGCGCCAAGGCATGCCGACCATGCCACATGTGCCAATGGCATGCCATTCCAGCCACCTTGCCACGCCTAAGCCATACCATGCCGGCCTTCCCTTCACGGCTGCTAAAACGAAGGCTTGCGGCGATCAACGGTCACCTTTCCATCTAAGATGCATATCTTAGCCGTCCAAGGTTACCAGCCAACGCGTGGCAGCTTTTGGCCCGACACCAAGCTATAGTTTTGGTCGCGCCCAAACAATGCCAGAACCCTAAGTTTTGGCCGCACCTAAACTATGCCATATTAAAGCTATGCCGGCCATGCTTTCCTGCCACTGGCTACCAAACGTAAGGTTGCAATAATCGACGGCTACCTTTCCTCTCAAGATGCAAAATCTCAACCGTTGAAGGTCACCACCGAGCCGGCAAGTCTCCCAAGCTCAACTTGCCAAACAACAACAACATGCTACATGTTTTCCACAAAAACACTCGAGACATCAACACATGTCACAAACTGGGGGATGCTCATTAGGGTTTTGGTTTGGCGATTTACAGCGTGCGGCGTACACTACGCCCGTTACAAGAAAGTGTCTTAAGAATGAGTCGGTTAGTAAATACAATAAGTAATGGTGAAACGTTTCTTTCATTATGGAACATCAATTCCAGGCGTTACACGTTACCACCTCCTTCCACTTTACTCAGCCGTTATCATTTCTTATGAGACCATAGTACGTTTTTTTACGACTTGTATAAATAGGTCTTACCTATTTCCACCAAAGAAAAAGTTTTGGTCAGGAACATACAACACTCAGAAATCACCTGATATCTTTCCCATCTGTTAGCTTTCACTTTCTGATACAAGTCAAACAACTACTCTTCCAGAATCAACTATTCTGGTCTCAACACTTTCTTCGCTTCCCTCCCTAAAACCAACCCTTCTCCTTCACTTTGTGACCTTAGCAAGTCTGGAACGGCCATTTTTTGTTTTAGGCCGGATTTGTACAGATTGATCTCTCGAATCTAAAGTACTCCCTTGCAGTACATTGTTTAGGGTTTAGACTCGGTTCTCACCCACTCACGCGAAATTACCGAAATCAGCAAAAACCATTTTTACCCTCAAACAATTGGCGACACCCCCTGAGGATACTGAGGTACCTGCTGGTACTGAGGTGGTTTTTGTCCCTGAGGATGCTGCAGATCCAGAGGTAGAAGAAGTTGTTGTTGAGGATCTTCCACCTCCTCCTCCTCATTATGAACTTCAAAGGCTGACACTTCGCAATAAAGATAGCTACGCTCATCTATCCTTGGCTGAGATCACCAAGTCTTTTCGCCTTCATAAGTTCGATATATCCTTTGTCAATGGCCCTGATGTTCTCACTGAGTCCCTTATCCAGGATTTTCCTTTCGATGAGAATAACCTTCTGATTAGTGTTGGCCAATTGGCCACAGGTATGCTCCTCCCTTTGTTCAGTAGAAAGGATCCCTTCTACTATGACGTTTTGTCTACCAGGGATGACCCAGCGAACAAGACTCAGGTCAGAGGAGTTATGCAATACATTGGTAACTTTTGCCCTTCGTGAGTGATGGTATCATAGCAAGGGTAAGACTACTCTGGAGTCTTATGACCCCTTTGTTGAGGAAAGGTCTAAGCAGGAGGATTATACCCCTGCCAACTTCAACGCTACATATGCTGATGCTATTCAGAAAACTAATCTTCTTCCTTGGAGTGTTGGTCCACGCCGTATTCATGTTACTGCTCGGCAAATTAGGGAAGGTAACAGTCTTCGTTTGCTGGAGGAGATTGATAAGCCTGGGTTGACGGTCATCCCTTACTCTGCTAAGCTCTTTTTGCCGAAGGCTGACCGCATTCGTCTTGATTACGATAACCGCTGGGCGCGTACTCCCCTTCGTGTGGTAGGTCCTTGGGCCTACGGTTTTACCACCGCAGATCCTCATGCTCCTCGTACAGCTTTATCTCTTCCTGAGAAATATGATGGATATCAGCCTTGGGTTTTCAACCCTGCTGCTCCTCATGAGGTAACTTTCGTTTATGTTTGAAGGTTTTTGCTTTAATATCTTTGTTTGATATTCGGATGGTTTTCTTTTGCAGTCTGCCCCTGCTTCTTCTGCTTGAACTGCTCCAGGCTCTGCTGCTAAGACTGCTCCGGGCTCTACTGGTAATACTGTAGCCACTAAGACTAGGAAAAGGAAGGCTTCGGTTGAAACAACTACGCCAACACCTACGGAGGTAAGGATTATTGCCATACTTTGTGTTTGTAGGTTCCTTAGTATCTTGCCCCTGATCCTTAGATGGCGCATGTGTTTTTCCGCAGTCTTCCAAGAAAAATGGCAGGTTGAAGGTTGTTATTGATCTTGAGGCATTGGGTGAGGATCCAAAGGCTGGCGAGGAGGTGCCGAATGATGAAGACATGGAGGACATTGAGGATACTGGCCTCAACCCTCATTTGGATGATATTGAGGAAGATTTTTCCAAGGACAACCCTAGTCCCATTCGTGCTGGCTCAGTGGAGGGTGATAATCTCCTAGCTAGTGGTGATGCTCAGTTGATAAACCTTGTTAGTGTTCAAGCTCCGGCTCCTACTTTGTCTTCAAAGGTTCCTTCGTTTTCTGCCCCTGGCGGAGCATTGCATGTTGTCTCTGGTACTGCTGAGGGTGCTGTTGTAGCTTCCAAGAGTCTTCCTTTGTCTCCTGCTACTTTGCTTCAATCAAGTGGTTCGTTTGCTAAGGTTGTTAATCCAGTGGTGAGGGTTAGTAGCTCGGATTCTCAGCCGAAGAAGAAGGTTGTGATTTCACTGGCCAGCTTCTCCTTCAATGCTACGCCAACCTCGTTAGGGAGCGCTTAATCTATTTCTAATGCCCCTGTTAGCAAATCTATTGGACCTCCGCCTTTGTCACCAGATTGGACCAGACTGGGTAATCTTCCTTCCAATGGTGACATGTACTTAGGTGGTGCTCAAGCTTTTTCTTAAGTTCCTAGATCGTCCACCATGCCGTCTCTTCTTCTTGGTGAGGGCTTAGTAGTCGTGCCCCATGCTCTCTCTCAAGCGATTGATGGAGTTGTTGCTGAGTCTAGCAAGGGTAAGTTGCCTGAGAACTTGAGCCTTGGTATTTCTGATGATGCCATCCTTGAAGCCATTTTGCGGGACTCGAGGATTACTTTCGCAGTTGGATGTGCTGTCTGCTCAATATCGTGCGGCTAAGGATCTATTCTTCGACCCGGATTACTTTCGCTCTGGCCAGAGCTTTGGTGAAATCCGCAGGGGTAGCATCCAGGAGATGGAGGCTTTTATGGATACCTACGCTGATTTCCTTCCTCGCCTCTCAACGTTCTCAGTAAGTGATTCTTACCTTACCGTTTCGCCTTTTGTTTTGATTCTTCATCTGCTCTTATACTCCTTTGTTTATAGCTTTGCAAACAGATAGATGTTGGCTGCACCTTATTCAAGTTTTATAGGGCTAAGTGTACTCACTTGAGCGCTCTGTTGGAACGTACTCGTCAAGAATATGCCCTTGTTAGCACACAACAACCTTCGTCCAATGATGCTGCTTCTATTGCTAGGGTATCCTCGTTGGAGGATGATTTGAGGAAGACTCAAAGGCCTTTGGAGGCTTGTTTGTTGGATCTCGAGAGAGCTAACAATGCTGCTAAAGGTGCTAAGGAAGGGCGTAAAGCTGCTGATTCCGCTCTGGCTGCTGAGTCCTCCAAGGCCATAGGTTCGTTTCTTCTTTCCCTTAGCTTTGTTTTCGTTCTTGTTTGTTTGCATAGTCCTAAGACAACCTTCGCCTGCCAGCTGGTAGCTCTAGTGAGCTTAGATATCTCCGGGATCAAGTAGCCAAGTTAACCTCTGATGTTTGGTATTATCAGAAGAAGTTTGATAGGTTGATGAATGTAACCTTTCATAATGAGGCCCAACTTTCCCTTGAGTCTACTCATAACGATGATTTAGTGAATCATATGGCTTTGCTTCGTAAAGAATGTGACAAAGCCCTTAATTGGAAGGAGAGTCTCATTTTAAAGCAAAAGGAGGATATTGCCTTAGTTGAGAGACGCCTCTCAACCTAAGAAATCATCCGCAAGAAGTATCATGCAGATTTTGAAGATGCTTGTGCTTTATTAGCTAAGGTTACTGCTGAGCGTAACGTTTTATCTTCCGAGGTCTGTTCTCTTAAGAAAAGACTTGTTGATGCAGGCTCCGCATCATCTTCCATGTCCCATGCGTCCTTAGTTAAGAAGTTGGAAGAGTTAGAAAATGTTTACCAAGTTTTATCCTCTGAAAATGCTTCGCTCTAGATAGATGTGGATGACCTCCGGACTGAACGTGATACCCTTGTGGAAGATCTCTAAGTCGCTGAGGTGGACCTTGCGGATGCCCAGCATAGTTTAGAAGAATCCCTTAGCCATGCAGGAGGTAGCTTAGGGTCCTCATATTCCAGCAACATCCTTTGTGTCTTTTGCTGCTTCTTCTTATTGCTTACACCCTTTGTACTCGCAGGTCTCCAAGAGTAGCTGGTGGGTGCAAATGCCGAGATTAACGTCTTGAGGGTCAAATATCTTCGTTGGAGATATTTCGCCAATTTGATGTTGCTGCTATGTTTAAGGCTGAGGCGCTTCAGCAAGCTAATGATCAGCTCAGTGCTCAGGTGAGGGAACTCAGCCAGAAATCTTCCTCTGATTTGGCGGCTCAGGCCTACCAAATGAAGATTCGGTTCGATAAGTCGGTCATTGATTATATCAACGACGCCTTTGCGGAAGCTAAACGTCAGGCTGAAGGGGTAGTCTTTCCTCGTCTTCCTTACCCATGATCGTGTTGTATCCAATCTATTTTTAACTAAACTCTTTGTTGTATTATGTCCCCGGCTGAGGGGTCTTTGTATCGTCTCCTTTCTTTGAAATAATGCTTCGTCATGGTTTGAACCTTTGTTATCTGCAACTTTTAAGACATGTCAGTCACATTTTGGTAACATTATTATCGTACCTTTATTATTGCATGAATATTTTGTTTGTAAACGTATTGTGTCTAGTTGATTGCACATTCAAGTCATCACAAGGTGCTAAGGTATGTTTAACCTTGGGTGGAACATTCATCGTCCTACCTAAGTATCATTTGTCCAGAAGGTACCGTGGTGGCGAGGGCTCCTACGTGGGCAATAGTTTTCCTGTAACCCTACGCGTTCAGCGCGAAGGCTGCTTTACTTCGACAAAGTATCTCTATAGTGGATATCTTACTATTTCTTATTGCCTCATGAATGGAGCTATCACTCCGAGGATCCGAGTATTGACATATACGCAGTTATGTCTTGCCTTGTCTCATCGCCAATCCTGACGGAGGGTGTCTATTCTAACCCAATTTGTACGTAATCAAAAATTGACTTTCTCTTAGCAAAAAGTTTCTTTCATTGATTAGTAAGGTTTATAATATCTTCGGTCAGGGACAGAACATGGTGGACTATTGTCCATTACCTTCTTCTCCTGAGTAATCACCATTCTCTTACAGGTAGTACTTTTTTAGGTACATTGCATTCCAAGGGTGTTGCAATTACTTCACCTTTGAGGGTCATTAGGTAGTATGACCCTTTTTCAGCGATGTCATGTATGATGTAGGGCCCGTCCCATATCGGAGCTAGCTTGCCCCACTCCTTCTTTCTTTGATATGGTGGTATCTGATGCAGCACGTATTCTTCGACCACAAAGTTTCTAGGGATGACCCGTTTGTTGTATTCGCGAGCTATCCTTCATTGATAGTTTACCATCTTTTGCAAAGCCACTTCTTGCCTTTCTTCAAGATCATCGAGCTTTTCTAGCATTAGGTCCGTTGTTAGGTTCTTCTCCCAAGCCTCCGTTTTTGTTATTGGAAGTATTATCTCCGCTGGGATGACCGCTTCAGTTCCGTAGGTTAGCAAGAATGGAGTTTCTCCCGTAGACGCCCTTCTTGTAGTTCGGTAGGACCATAGGACGTTGTGCAGTTGTTCGCACCATCTTTTCTTGTATGCTCCCAGCTTTTTCTTCAAGATCATCGCTATTATTTTATTAGTCGCCTCCGCTTGTCTATTTCTCTTAGGATATATTAATTGGAGTGGACTTGTTTTTCAGAATGTTGAAAGTATCGAACAACATATCTATGTTTTTTCCTTGCAACTGCTTGCCATTGTCAGAGACTATGGCGGCTGGTATTCCGAACCTGCATATGATTTGCTCAAACAAGAGCAAATTTCAAAAACAAGTAAAGCAACATACAAAGAGCGGATTTTCACATATAAGTTGAGGACTTACAATACAATGAGGTAATTTTATATCCAAGTATGAAGACTTATTCATGAAAGCAAAGAAAATTAAAAGGTGAGAATTGTTGAAGTTTATGATTTTGAGACGATACAAGTTGTGAAGAATCAAGCGATAAAATACTTCTTCCATGGCCATGGTTTATTTTGTATTTTATTTCTCTTGTCTCAAAAAAAAAAAAAAAAAAAAAAAAAAAATATTTGTTTTTATTTTTATTTAATAAGCCGTGGGGAAGGAAAATCTATAAGGTAGTTTCAAGCGACAAGGATTTTAAGGTAAAAGAGTTACAAATTGTTAAGGATTTATGAAATTCAAGGGTTTATCATCAATAGTTGAAACCGAAGACCATGAAGATAAAGACGAGGAGCGGAAGACGTTTCTATTGGATGCCGTGAGAGTGGTGTTATCTTAATTGGCGATCGGATGTGAAGGTAAGTAAGTAATCTCATCCTCGATAATAGTGGTTGATTTCCTTTCTTAGAGATCGTCAGAAAAATGGTTTTTCAAAATGTTAAAAGATGTGGGTTTTTAAAAATATTTCGGAAGTTGTCCTTCCCACCATTCAACGTGTTGCAGGATTTCTCTCTTCATTCCTACTGCACACATGTGAGAACCATAAAAAAGCCGTCTTTTTGAGTGCAATTATCATAAAATCCTTTTTGGTGAGGCAGAAGTCGAGGCGAAATGCTTATTGATCGTTTCTCAAACACGCGTTCTCTCATTATGGTGTGGTTATTTCTCACTCAACAATTAAGAACGAGAATATGTTCTTTAGTATTTCTAACTTCTTATTACTAGCACGCAGAAACTCTATGTCCTCATAGCTATTTGGATGCTTGTGACGCTTGAACGCTTTGAAGTTGTGAGTTTTTAGTTTGATTTGCTCGAGGACTAGCAAAGTCTAAGTGTGGGGGAATTTGATAGGTGTAGAATACACCGTATTCACTATATAGTAGTTTATGCTTTCTTTGCTATTTTTCTTGTAAATTATGTATTTTACGCTTGTTTTGAGTTTTGTAGCTACTATGGAGTCACACGAAGGAAAAGAAGAAGAAATCACCATATTTTTAGCAAAAAGGGTAAAATTGTCATTTCACCAAGGAGGGAATACTATATGGAGCCCAGCCAAGGTTAAGGGGAGGTCAAAGAGGTGTCCCTTATCCAAAAGAAGGGAGTGAGAATTGCACTAATGGGGTGTACTTATGGTGGGTGTTTGAATCCACCCACACCCTAAACTCTGATCCATCTGACCCGACCCGGATCCAAGACCGAGTCCGAACCCAGCTTTACTACCCCAACCCTAAATCAAGAGAGAAACTCGTCTCTCATATTCATTTCATTTCATCTCCAAATTTATCGAGAGAGATCGAATCGTAGAGATCGGTGCTAAGTCGAGGAGATGGATGAAGGTTTGAGTCATTTATTGATGATGAATTTGAGAGATTGAAGCTGATGGTGTTGAGAGATGGGTAAGGTGGTGATTTGAAGACACAGAGAATGGAAATAGAAGACGATTCAATCTGAGTATTGTTAGTCGCTGTGAGGAATTAGGGTTCTGTTCGGATGAGTGAATCACAGAGATGATGGAAGAGTGGTTCGATTTTCTGATGTTGTTGTTGAGTCTGAGGAATCGAGAGAGGAAGAAAATGGTGAATAATTTCTGATGATGTTGTTGGTGACGCTGCTATTTCAAGAACAGATTGAGAAGAAGAAGCAGAGGGTTCGATCTGTGAAGATTGGTGGTGGAATCGATGGATTCAAGTAGGATTTGCAGAGATTGATTTCAGAGGCGGATTCGAAGATTTCAGGGATGAGATTTAGTGGTTGTCGCTGTTGTTGGTTGTATGATGGTGAGATAGAGATGAAATTTGAGAGTTCTGTTGGTTGTTTCCATGGATGACTAATGAGTAATGGGTTTGTTAAGAAATTGGAGAGATTGGTTGTGATGAACTTGGTTTTAATTCAAGGTTGCTGTCTCTCACAGATGGTGGTAATTATTGAGATGAGAGTTGGAAGACAAGAAGGTCAGAGATGGAGTTTGTCTAGAGCCAGAGGCAAGGAGCTAGTTGCAAGAAGCTGCCGTTGTTGCTTGGTGGTTCTGTGAACGGAATTGACAGGGTTGATTGGAGCAGCTAATGAGATGCAATATGACTGTGGAATTGTGCTGCTACTAAAATTCCAGGGGGAGATGTTGAGTTGGCATGGATAGTGGGTTCTGTGGATTGTAGGTGGTACTGATATGGACTGAAATTGAAGCTACAGAGCAGGTTGTGAAAGAAGCTGAAGGCATTGTTGAGTTGAAGGCAAGGATATAATGCAGTGGACAGGTTTGCTGAATTGGTAGGGTGTTGCAGGTGAATTAGGAGGTGTTGTTGCCGCTCCAGGTTGGTTGAAGCTAAGAGAACTGGCAGCTGTGACTGAGAGTGGGTGCTGCATTATTACAGGGCATGGTGGTTGTGGTAATAGATGTATGTGCTAGGACTCTTAACAGGAATTGAAGATGATGGCAGTGCAAGGGAAGATGGAGCTGTGCAGGACTATGTGATACCTGAGGTTACAGCTGTTGCAGAGACAAGGTGATGGAGGAGCTGGTTGTTGGCTCAGGGCAAAAAGATGAATGAAGGCTGTTGATCATGAGATTGAATGGGTGTGTACAATGAGATACAGGGAAGGATATAGCCATCTGGGCTGTGTACAATGGTAAGCATGGCCATCTTGGCCGTGACTACTTTGGCCTGTGCAAAGTGGCCTGGCTAGGACCAGTCAGCCGAGTTAGCTAGCTGACTCGGTTCTGACTCAGTGACTCACCCCTTGACTCATTGACTGACGACGACCGTTAAGTTTGACCTTTGACCGTTAGTCCTAACGGTGGACTGACGGAATATTCCGTCGAATATTCTCCCGACGACGGTGAACTTTTTCAGTGACCGTGGCGACAATTCCTACCGGATTCCGCCACAATCCCAATTTCCGTGAGCCAAAATTTCCAGAATTTTCTATGGACTTCTCTCATGGGTGTGGAGACTTGGGCTAGGAATTGGATGGAGAATTGGACTCAAATTTGGAAAGAGAAGGTGGAAGAGTTGAGAAAAGCTTGGAATTGGAAATTGAATTGCAAAAGGAAAAGGATTCTACTCCTTGGAAGATTTGGAGAATGTTGAAGCCTATAAATAGAGAAGTTTTCTACAACTTCTACACACATCTTTACACACACAATTCTTTTCTTTTCTTATACTTTGTGTGAACTCTTTAACATGAGTAGCTAATTTTATTGATTGAGGATGAATTCCTAGTTCTTAACATATGATTTAAGTTTTTGTTTTCAAATTCTATCTTGAAGTTTTTCACATAATTATCGTTTGTTTTTACTAATAGGAGTGATCTTAAAGACATTCATGATTGAGTGATAGATTGTTTGGAGTGCACGCTAAATTGATTTGTTAATTCGATCTAAAGCTAGTGAAAGTTAGGAGATAAGTAATCGTTTCTTGACTCTTTACATAAGTAGCAAACACGAGACCTTGCGGAGGGGATTCCGTGGAGCAATTGTGTGTAGAAACAACGTTAGCAAGTAGACCTTGATCTAAGAGTCTAACTACTAATATTAACCTAATAAGTTCATAAATCTTAATGCGTTTATTTAAATTACATCTAGAGTGAGCTACTACTAGGTGGTTTGGTAAATAGAATCCGGTAGTCGAGAACTTCCGTGTCCTAGTGATACAAGGGATTTAGGGGTTTAGCACTGAGCTAGCTGCTTTACCTACGGTTGGTGATAATCTGTGACTAATAACAAGTAGAAAAGAACATAACTTTAATCATTGTTTCGTAACGAAGAAGGATTCCTTGATCTTATCTCTCTTATTGCTTTCAACTTTATCTTTTAATTGCTTTGTTTATTTTCTTTTGCTTTTTACACCCCCCTTTCGTGACAATTTTTACAACTAGAATCTCGTGCTCCTCGTGGGATCGACCTTGACTACCCTATATTACTAGTTAATTAGGTAGTAAAGTATTAATTAATTTGTTGTGGTTACGACACGCATCAAATTTTGGCGCCGTTGCCGGGGAGCAACGGATGATTTTAGTTGTTTTTATTTTTCTTTTTGCTTTAATCTTGCTTTGTTGGATTCTATTCCGTATCTAACTTAAGTTTTTGAATCTTATTTCAGGTGCCGGTTTTCCATGTATGGTGGACAAGAGCAAGCATATTACAACAATCAATACGGTTTTCAACCTCAACATTATGACAACTTCCAACCATCCTTAGGATACAATCAAAACCAATCTTTTGGCTATGATCAAATTCCTACAGAACCTTATGGATATTCTCATACATATCAACAACCTTATGACGGGTATGTAAGTGGACAATCACAAGGATGGGAGGATAGTTTTGTTTATGATCGAAATTCTCTAGTTTTGCGGATAAGATGTTGGCCATGATTGGGGATCTTCAACAAAAGTTGCAAGAATCACTACAAGACCAGCAACCTTATGTTTGGGAGGAACCACATCGAGAAATTCAAAGGAATTCGGAGAAAATATACGAACAAATTAACCAACCTTTAGAGACTTTTGATGACGCTAGTGTAGATTACTCAAGCCTTGATCTTAATAGTGATCAAGCACCTATTCAAAAGGACGAGCTTGAGGAAGATGCATTTATTGCTTGGCAAAAATTTCTTAGGGAAAGATGGGAGTCCGCGGAAGTGTATGAATGTTCCGACAATGAGGAAGTTATTCCAACTCCGGATCATAATAACGATCCTTCACCTATTCAAAAGGAGGAGATTGGGTGTGACTTACCTATTGTTATAAACGAAGTAACACCCGCACAAGAAGATCTTACAATCTATACCGATGAAAATCATTTTAGTGAATGGCCCGATTCCGATGATGAGAATGTTGAAGAGATGATGCTAGAGGATGAAACCACATTCATTGATTTTGTGGAAGACCCAATTGAACTTGCCAATGATTTTAATGATGCCGAGACTATGGTTAAGGTAGAAAATGACGAAGAATGGTTGCAAGGTTTAATAGAGGACCACGATATACAAGAGGTAAGTAATTCACTCGAATTTTTTAAGGATGAAGAGGATTATATAATACAAGAGATTGTGCAAGGTTTGTCTAACCCTTTGCCTATTGATTCTTCTCCTTCACCTCTTATTGGTTTGAATGTATGTGCTTCGAAAGTATTTTTGGATGATTTTGTTTCTAGATATCCACCATTGGAAACACTTGATTCTAACACTATGCAGGTTTGCCAAGAGGAATACATGGAAGTTCCCAAATTCTATATTCTTTATACACTTCCGAGTGTGGACGAGAATAAGTGTGGGGGAAATTTCTATCGAGCGATAATTTCACTATTGTTTTCTTGTGCTAATATTTGTATGGAGTTATTGTTTGCAAAACAGGTATTATGGGTGGATCCTCAAATTTTCCGATTGTTAGTGTATGGGGAATGAATCTTACAAGAGCCAAGTCGGGCCGTCGACTTTAAAACAAGCGCTTAATGGGAGGCAACCCATAGGTTTTGTATTTCTTATGCTTTTGTTTTTGTTATTTTTTTTTTCTTGTTTCTTATCATGTTAAAATTTCCCACCTTGACTTTACTAGGAAGATTCAATTACATTGAGGACAATGTAAGGTTTAAGTGTGGGGGAGTGGTTAAGCATGTTTTTAAAACAAAAATTACAAAAAAATTAAAAAAAATTGAAAAAAAAAAAAAAGGTTTTACTTAAAAATTCCAACTTTTAAAGATTTTAGAGTCACTAGCATACTTCTAGGTATGTTTACATAGAGATTTTGACCGACATAATTGAACTTGGAAATGTTAGGGAACTACATTCGGATTTCTTGCTTGTTTGAGTGTTAAATAATGGATTTAATCATGCCGGTGATGCGAATTTGGTGCAGGGAGAAAGGCGTTATTAGAGTTGCTGATCAATCATTAGTGGAGACTACCCGTATTCATATCATGTGAGGCACCGACCAGAAATTTTCCATCTACTAAAGAGCTTCTTTTGAGTGTGTGTCACCGTAAGTTAATTCCGGGTAGAATGGTGAGCTACCCAACCTCCCACCAATAGAAGCACTACTCTTTGATCTCTTGAGTGCTAATTTTGTCAATCATGAGGGTGACGTCCATGGATGAAAGCTTCCTTATTGTAGTTCGATTTGCAGTTAGCACCATTCTCTCTCTCGACAACAACGGATCCATAGAAACACATTCATCATCAACAAGGAGCGACACCAAAATCTACAAGGAAAGTTGGAAAAGTTTAAGGTTTATAAGCAACGAAACAAGAAAAAGAGCAAATTTCAAAAACAAGTAAAGCAACATACAAAGAGCGGATTTTCACATATAAGTTGAGGACTTACAATACAATGAGGTAATTTTATATCCAAGTATGAAGACTTATTCATGAAAGCAAAGAAAATTAAAAGGTGAGAATTGTTGAAGTTTATGATTTTGAGACGATACAAGTTGTGAAGAATCAAGCGATAAAATACTTCTTCCATGGCCATGGTTTATTTTGTATTTTATTTCTCTTGTCTCAAAAAAAAAAAAAAAAAAAAAAAAAAAGAAATATTGTAGATTGCATCGGGGAGAAGTGACGAAGGCACGATAATGGTGTGGGAGCTGATTTTCTTATTCACGGTCTCGTCATTGCAGAGTCTGTGGTGTCGATGATGTTGGCTCTTGAGAATGTGCTCGCTGTACTTAGTTTAGAGCTTCTTGGATTCCGTATTTCGAGACAGTTCGCACAGTTTCACAAGCGGGGTTCTTGAAGAGCATGACGCTTTCCAAAAGAGTATGCGCAAGAGGAAGAAGTCTATTCCGAGTGAGCCGAGAAGCCGTGAACTCCGAGGTTGTGTCGCAACAAGATGAGGAATGGGCTTTATACAAAGACAATTCGTACCCTTACTTCTACCGGGTAGCTCCACGGTCTGTTGGTACTCTCAACGAACTCGAAAACAAACATCCCTCACGCTCCCCCTTATTTCATCCGAACCCATTGGACATGCGGCATTTTGTGCTTCCAACGAGCTGGTACTTGGCAGGCTGAAGAGTTTTCCGAAAGGCACTTCTTGTGGCCGTGACGGATTAAGGGCACAACATTTACTCGATGCGTTAAGTGGTGCAGCTGCTGCAATTTCGGATGAACTAATCAGCGCTATTACAGATGTTGTGAACTTGTGGCTGGCAGGTAAGTGCCCTCCTGCTTTAGGGATTTATGTTGCCAGTGCACCTCTCACACCACTTATGAAACCAGGGGGAGGGTTGAGACCCATAGCCGTGGGCACAATTTGGAGAAGACTAGTCTCCAAAGTTGCTGCCACACACATTGGTAAAGTCATGCAACCATATCTCTCTGATTACCAATTTGGGGTAGGTGTCTCTGGGGGAAGTGAAGCTATTCTACATTCTGTTAACCGCTTGGTTGCAGCTAAAGGGGAACAAAAAACCATGTCCATGCTGTTGGTTGATTTTTCGAATGCTTTTAATCTTGTGAACCGTACAGCCATGCTTAGAGAGGTTAGGTCTTTGTGTCCTTCAATCTCTCGTTGGGTTGAATTTTGTTATGCAGAACCAGCCCGATTGTATTATTTGGACAATGTTCTTTCTTCGGCTCAAGGGGTTCAGCAGGGAGATCCATTGGGGCCTCTTTTATTTGCGCTCACTTTACATCCCATGGTTAAGAAAATAGCTGAGGTCTGTTCTTTGGAGCTACAGGCATGGTACTTGGATGATGGAACCATCATTGGTGACACATTGCAGGTGGCTAAAGCTTTTAAGATCATTCAGGAAGACGGTGTGGGGTTGGGGCTGTACATGAACGTCAACAAAACTGAGTTATATTGGCCTTCTCCGGACAGTAGAAGCTTTGAGTTGTTTCCTCCTCACATTAGCAGACCACCAAATGGTGTTAAACTATTGGGAGGTCCAGTGAGTAATAACCCCGGTTATTGTGTGGATATGGTTCACAAAAGGGTTCAGAAAACTGTCAGCTTGATGGAGGCAGTAAGCAAATTAGAGGATCCTCAATGCGAATTGTTGTTACTTAGAAACTGCACAGGGGTCTCGAGATTGTACTTCACCTCGAGAACTACTATGCCCGGTTTTATGGACTTGGCCGCAGATACCTTTGACACTCATCTTTTTCAGTTTTTGCGGCGTTTAATCACAGGTGACGGTCCGGGTTATGGGCTGTTGCAACATAGGCTTGTCACTCTTCCTCTCAAGCATGGTGGATTGGGTACATATTCTATGTCTGACACACGCACCTACTGCTACCTTGCTTCCTGCCTCCAGACTTTTGCCTTGCAGAGATCCATTTTGAGACATTCAGGTATCGACCCTGTTGGTTCTTGCTTCACCAATGCCTTACATGACTTTAACACAGCTTGTAGTGCTTCCATTCCTATTCCCGGTTTAGAAGATGTTGCACCCGTCCACTCCATGAGTTCCCTCGCAACTATTTACTTTGATACCGTGGTTAGTTCGATGCTTACCAGCTTCCAGATGACAGACCGTGATAAGGCCTTGTGGCAATGTAATCGAGACCAGCATGCTCAAGATTTCCTGTTGGCAATACCCATTGAAGGCTTAGGACAGAAAATTGGTCCGAGACACTTCAGTGCAATCCTCAAGTACAGGCTTGGAATTCCTTTCTTTGAAGAGGATGGGATTTGTCCTAGTTGCTCGTCTGCGATGGATAAATTTGGTGATCATGCCGTGCATTGCAAAAATGATTTGGGCTTGAAGTTCAGACATGACCTCCTCCGTGATACTTTTGCGGATATATGCTATCGGTTGGGTGTTCCGGCACGGAAAGAGGTTGATCTTGGGCTTATCTCAGACAATGGCTCTGGTCTTATTCCGGCGGACATAATGGTTTATAATTGGGACAACGGCCGTGACGTTTGCCTTGATGTTACTGTCGTTTCCCCCTTCACAGGGAATGGTGTTCGTTCCTTTGTGCCCGGTCAAGCCATTGACAAAGCTGTCGCCCTCAAGCGAAAGAAGTATCTGGATAAGTGTACTGCTCAAGGTTTCGGTTTTGGCACCTTAGCTTTCACCACTTTGGGTGGACTGGGTGGTGAGACTATCGACTTTCTTAAGAGATTGTGTAATTTCTCGGCTAGCCATGATGCTAATGTTAGAGTTGGAAATTTTCTTTTCCATAGAATAGGGGTAGCTCTTCAGAGAGGGGTTGGCACGCAACTTGTGTCTCGCGTGCCAACTAACTTCTTGAAAGAACCTATCATAAAAAAAAAAAAAAAAAAAAAAAAAAGAAATATTTGTTTTTATTTTTATTTAATAAGCCGTGGGGAAGGAAAATCTATAAGGTAGTTTCAAGCGACAAGGATTTTAAGGTAAAAGAGTTACAAATTGTTAAGGATTTATGAAATTCAAGGGTTTATCATCAATAGTTGAAACCGAAGACCATGAAGATAAAGACGAGGAGCGGAAGACGTTTCTATTGGATGCCGTGAGAGTGGTGTTATCTTAATTGGCGATCGGATGTGAAGGTAAGTAAGTAATCTCATCCTCGATAATAGTGGTTGATTTCCTTTCTTAGAGATCGTCAGAAAAATGGTTTTTCAAAATGTTAAAAGATGTGGGTTTTTAAAAATATTTCGGAAGTTGTCCTTCCCACCATTCAACGTGTTGCAGGATTTCTCTCTTCATTCCTACCTGCACACATGTGAGAACCATAAAAAAGCCGTCTTTTTGAGTGCAATTATCATAAAATCCTTTTTGGTGAGGCGTAAGTCGAGGCGAAATGCTTATTGATCGTTTCTCAAACACGCGTTCTCTCATTATGGTGTGGTTATTTCTCACTCAACAATTAAGAACGAGAATATGTTCTTTAGTATTTCTAACTTCTTATTACTAGCACGCAGAAACTCTATGTCCTCATAGCTATTTGGATGCTTGTGACGCTTGAACGCTTTGAAGTTGTGAGTTTTTAGTTTGATTTGCTCGAGGACTAGCAAAGTCTAAGTGTGGGGGAATTTGATAGGTGTAGAATACACCGTATTCACTATATAGTAGTTTATGCTTTCTTTGCTATTTTTCTTGTAAATTATGTATTTTACGCTTGTTTTGAGTTTTGTAGCTACTATGGAGTCACACGAAGGAAAAGAAGAAGAAATCACCATATTTTTAGCAAAAGGGTAAAATTGTCATTTCACCAAGGAGGGAATACTATATGGAGCCCAGCCAAGGTTAAGGGGAGGTCAAAGAGGTGTCCCTTATCCAAAAGAAGGGAGTGAGAATTGCACTAATGGGGTGTACTTATGGTGGGTGTTTGAATCCACCCACACCCTAAACTCTGATCCATCTGACCCGACCCGGATCCAAGACCGAGTCCGAACCCAGCTTTACTACCCCAACCCTAAATCAAGAGAGAAACTCGTCTCTCATATTCATTTCATTTCATCTCTGAAATTTATCAGAGAGAGATCGAATTCAGAGAGATCGGTGCTAAGCCAGAGGAGATGGATGAAGCTGAGCTGTTATTGATGATGAATTTGAGAGATTGAAGCTGATGGTGTTGAGAGATGGGTAAGGTGGTGATTTGAAGACACAGAGAATGGAAATAGAAGACGATTCAATCTGAGTATTGTTAGTCGCTGTGAGGAATTAGGGTTCTGTTCGGATGAGTGAATCACAAAGATGATGGAAGAGTGGTTCGATTTTCTGATGCTGTTGTTGAGTCTGAGGAATCGAGAGAGGAAGAAAATGGTGAATAATTTCTGATGATGTTGTTGGTGACGCTGCTATTTCAAGAACAGATTGAGAAGAAGAAGCAGAGGGTTCGATCTGTGAAGATTGGTGGTGGAATCGATGGATTCAAGTAGGATTTGCAGAGATTGATTTCAGAGGCGGATTCGAAGATTTCAGGGATGAGATTTAGTGGTTGTCGCTGTTGTTGGTTGTATGATGGTGAGATAGAGATGAAATTTGAGAGTTCTGTTGGTTGTTTCCATGGATGACTAATGAGTAATGGGTTTGTTAAGAAATTGGAGAGATTGGTTGTGATGAACTTGGTTTTAATTCAAGGTTGCTGTCTCACAGATGGTGGTAATTATTGAGATGAGAGTTGGAAGACAAGAAGGTCAGAGATGGAGTTTGTCTAGAGCCAGAGGCAAGGAGCTAGTTGCAAGAAGCTGCCGCTGTTGCTTGGTGGTTCTGTGAACGGAATTGACAGGGTTGATTGGAGCAGCTAATGAGATGCAATATGACTGTGGAATTGTGCTGCTACTAAAATTCCAGGGGGAGATGTTGAGTTGGCATGGATAGTGGGTTCTGTGGATTGTAGGTGGTACTGATATGGACTGAAATTGAAGCTACAGAGCAGGTTGTGAAAGAAGCTGAAGGCATTGTTGAGTTGAAGGCAAGCATATAATGCAAAGGGATAGGTTTGTCAATTGGTAGGGTGTTGCAGGTGAATTAGGAGGTGTTGTTGCCGCTCCAGGTTGGTTGAAGCTAAGAGAACTGGCAGCTGTGACTGAGAGTTGGTGCTGCATTATTACAGGGCATGGTGGTTGTGGTAATAGATGTATGTGCTAGGACTCTTAACAGGAATTGAAGATGATGGCAGTGCAAGGGAAGATGGAGCTGTGCAGGACTATGTGATACCTGAGGTTACAGTTGTTGCAGAGACAAGGTGATGGAGGAGCTGGTTGTTGGCTCAGGGTAAAAAGATGAATGAAGGCTGTTGATCATGAGATTGAATGGGTGTGTACAATGAGATACAGGGAAGGATATAGCCATCTGGGCAGTGTACAATGGTAAGCATGGCCATCTTGGCCGTGACTACTTTGGCCTGTGCAAAGTGGCCTGGCTAGGACCAGTCAGCCGAGTTAGCTAGCTGACTCGGTTCTGACTCAGTGACTCACCCCTTGACTCATTGACTGACGACGACCGTTAAGTTTGACCTTTGACCGTTAGTCCTAACGGTGGACTGACGGAATATTCCGTCGAATATTCTCCCGACGACGGTGAACTTTTTCAGGTGACCGACGGCGACAATTCCGGCCGGATTCCGGCCACAATCCCAGATTTCCGGCAAGCCAAAATTTCCAGAATTTTCTATGGACTTCTCTCATGGGTGTGGAGACTTGGGCTAGGAATTGGATGGAGAATTGGACTCAAATTTGGAAAGAGAAGGTGGAAGAGTTGAGAAAAGCTTGGAATTGGAAATTGAATTGCAAAAGGAAAAGGATTCTACTCCTTGGAAGATTTGGAGAATGTTGAAGCCTATAAATAGAGAAGTTTTCTACAACTTCTACACACATCTTTACACACACAATTCTTTTCTTTTCTTATACTTTGTGTGAACTCTTTAACATGAGTAGCTAATTTTATTGATTGAGGATGAATTCCTAGTTCTTAACATATGATTTAAGTTTTTGTTTTCAAAATCTATCTTGAAGTTTTTCACATAATTATCGTTTGTTTTTACTAATAGGGGTGATCTTAAAGACATTCATGATTGAGTGATAGATTGTTTGGAGTGCACGCTAAATTGATTTGTTAATTCGATCTAAAGCTAGTGAAAGTTAGGAGATAAGTAATCGTTTCTTGACTCTTTACATAAGTAGCAAACACGAGACCTTGCGGAGGGATTCCGTGGAGCAATTGTGTGTAGAAACAACGTTAGCAAGTAGACCTTGATCTAAGAGTCTAACTACTAATATTAACCTAATAAGTTCATAAATCTTAATGCGTTTATTTAAATTACATCTAGAGTGAGCTACTACTAGGTGGTTTGGTAAATAGAATCCGGTAGTCTAGAACTTCCGTGTCCGGTGATACAAGGGATTTAGGGGTTTAGCACTGAGCTAGCTGCTTTACCTACGGTTGGTGATAATCTGTGACTAATAACAAGTAGAAAAGAACATAACTTTAATCATTGTTTCGTAACGAAGAAGGATTCCTTGATCTTATCTCTTATTGCTTTCAACTTTATCTTTTAATTGCTTTGTTTATTTTCTTTTGCTTTTTACACCCCCCTTTCATGACAATTTTTACAACTAGAATCTCGTGCTCCTCGTGGGATCGACCTTGACTACCCCATATTACTAGTTAATTAGGTAGTAAAGTATTAATTAATTTGTTGTGGTTACGACACGCATCATATCCTTGTATTTTGGCTTTAATTGCCAAGGACCTTCTTCCGCTATGATTGCCAGCTTCTCCGCTGTGGATATCATGTAGTACTCTTATACCTTCAGTTCGTGAGAGGCACTGCATTAGAGGCCCCAGGAATGACCTCCTATACAATATTCCATCACGAAGGCTGTACATTGTTGCTTTTGATTCAAGTTTCCGAGCCTCTTTGACGTCTGCTGGTAAGGTACCTTTGTCGAGGTATTGGCAAATTGGAATCCTCCAATCATCTTCCGCTTCGTCTTCGTTGTCTTCGTCCGACGTAGGTTGGTCTTTGTCAGATCCTTTGACTTCGTTATCTGGTTCTTCTTCGTCTTCTTTCTCTTTCTCAGCTTCTCTCATGGCCCGAGTTTGAACGACCAAAGTCTCCTCAGCTCCTAAGATTGGTACTTCTATCGAAGGTTCATATATCCTTCCAATTTGCACGGAGGTGGTATTTTTGTCCCTTAGCATTGATGATATGAATGCTAAGGCATCTGCGTGTCTGTTATCTTTTCGACAGACATGTCTGAATGTAACGTTGTTTATCTTTGACGCATGCTCCTATGCTAACTTTAGGTACGAAGATAGTACTGGATCCAGAGTTTGATATTTGAGCTCGATTTGTCTAATGACTAACTGTGAGTCACTAGTCAAACGAACATCTGATAAGCCTAGCTCCTGTGCCAAGCGTAGATCATGTACGACCGTCGTATTCTGTGATGTTATTAGTGTATTGTTCGAATTCTAACCTGAACGCATAGATGAGTCGGTCTCCGGTAGGGGTTGTTATTACAATCCCTATGCCCGCGCCTTCTCCGTTGGAGGGGCCATATACGAATATCTCCCACCTTCGTGAATTCTGAGGTTCCAAGAGATCTTCTGGTTCCTACTTGTCTTCCTCCATTCCTGGGATGTCATCTTTCTCAGCTTCATCGTTGAGAGGTAGGTCCGCTAGAAAGTCTGCTAAGATTTATGATTTCTCAGCCTTCCTTGATTCAAAGATTATATGGAATTGCTTGATCCTGGCATTCCATTTTGCCACCCTTCCAATTTTCTCCGTGCTGTCGAGAATTTGGCTTATCTGAGCCTTTGTGAAGACTCGGATGGTATGTGCGTCGAAATATATCCTTAGTTTTTGTATTGCCACTACTAAGGCATATATAAGCTGCTCCACCTTGGTATAATTATGCTTCGCTGAACTGAGTGTTTTGTTGATGTAGTATATGGGCTTTTCTCCTTGTCCTTGGTCTCGTACTAGTATTGCGCTTATAGCGTAGCTTGTTGCAGCTAAGTACAAGGTAAGGATTTCACCTGGCTCCGACTTCTGTAGGATGGGTACCGAAGTCAAATATTCCTTGATTTTTTGGAAGGCTTGTTCGCACTCCGTGGTCCAAATGAACCTGCTTCCTTTCCTTAGTGTATCAAAAAATGCCTTGCATTTATCTGACGATCTTGCTATGAATCTTCCCATGGCTTTTGTACTCCTTTTAGTGTTTGTGGAGATGGCATTTCCATTATTGCTCTGACCCTTTCAGGGTCCACTTCTATTCCTCGCTTAGTTACCAAGTATCCCAAGAATTTTCCTAAGGTTACTCTGAATGTGCATTTCTCCGGGTCACCTTCATGTGGAAGTTCTCATGGCTTCGAATATTTCCTTTAGGTCTGACATGTGGTTTTTCGCCTCTTTGCTCTTGACAAGCATATCGTCCACGTAGACCTCCAGTATCTTTCATATCCACGGCTTAAAGATTTTGTCTACCAATCGCTGGTATGTTGCCCCCGCGTTCTTTAGTCCAAAAGGCATCCTTGTATAGAAATACAAGCCTCGTGGGGTAAAGAACGCAGTATGCTCCTGGTCCTGCAAGGGCGATATGGTTGTAACCTGAGTATCTATCCATGAAGGATAGCCTCTGGTGACCTTCGGTTGCATTGACTAGTTGGTCAATGTTTGGCAGCGGGTAGCTGTCTTTGGGCATGCTTTGTTAAGGTTTCTAAAGTCGATGCAAATGCGTACGCCTCCGTACTTCTTGGGCACAATCACCATGTTGGATATCCACGTGGGATACTTGACTTCTCGTATGAACCCTGCGGTTAGTAGCTTTTGTAGCTCCTTCTCTACCGCTTCTTGGTAGATGTCTGCCACCTTACGGATGCGTTGCTTGAATGGTGGGATTTCTGGTTTGAGCCGAAGGTGGTGGAAGACCAAATTCGGGTCAATTCCAGGCATGTCTTCCATTGATCATGCAAAGACATCTGTATAGTCCCTTAGTAGCCTTTGAAGTTGCATCTCCTCTTCCTCTTCAAGTAAAGTTCCGATGTTGATCATTTTCGGCTCTGCTTCCATTCCGATGTTGATTTTATTTGTTGGTTCCACCGGTGAGAAGGTTTGTTTCTGAGGACGTTGAGGAGTGCTTTTCTGTAATTGTCATTTGGCAGAGACGTGCGCCCCTGGGGTGGCGGAGGTGCTTGTCTCTGGAACTAAGATGGTTTCGGGTACTAAGAAGGCTCCGTCCTTTATTTCTTTGGTGTTTTCCTTTCGTCTTTTTCTTTCGTGTTGTTGAGATGCAGCTCTTTCTTCGTTGAATCTGACCTCTGCTAGATTGCATAGCCTCGCGTCCTGCTGATCACCTTTGATTTTCATTTCACCCATGGGTGTAGGAAATCGAAGGTACTGATGATATGTCGAAGTTGTTCCTCGTAATCTATGGACCCATAGTCTGCCCATGATTACATTGTAAGGCGAAGGTGCTTCCACCACGCAGAACCTTGTATTGGTTATTAAGGGTCCTGCACGTACCTGCAAGACAATTTCTCCTTTTGATCTAGAGCCTGCTCCATTGAAACCGTATATTGTGCAAGTGGAAGAATCCATTTGCTCCGCTGTTAAACCCATACGCAGGTAGGGTTCGTAAAACAATACATTTAACGAGTTGCCCCCGTCAATGAGGACCTTCGTAACGTTCCATCCATGTATTGGAAGAGTGATCACAAGTGGATCGTTGTGCATTTCGACCTCCTGATTGACGTCTTTTGTTGATAATGTTAATGGCGTGGCCATCCATTCTTCCCAAGTGCTAGTAGGTGGTCCGCTTAGCTTGAACACCTCGTGGGTTTCTAGCTTTCTTCTGTTCCGAGCTAACTTGAGGATGTCTTCGAGCAGTTCTTCTTGTCCTCCGCTGGAGAAGGTGATCATGTTGATGTATTTGCCGTCCTGAGGTAATTCTATCCTTTTCTTCGGGGCCACCTCAGTTTCAGCTGGCTGTATCTGTACGTACTCCATGAATTTGCCTTTGTCTATGAATCTATGAATTGTGTTCCTTAGGTGATAGCATGTATCAGTAGTATGGCCATAGTACTGATGGTACTGGAAGTACTCCTTAGCCTCCTTAGTTTTATCTGGTTGCTTTCCCCTAGTGTTAGGGTAAGGAAAGCCCGGTTTTGCTCCTTTCTTGCTTAGGATGTGGGAGAATGTGGTATTTAGCTTTGTGTAGATCTTATCTACGAACTCGTCTCTTCCTTTTCCTCTTTCTTTGCCGTCTCCGTATTTTGATCTTTTGTCTCGAGAGCTGGTTCTGCCCCCGGTCTCATTTTGCCTCTTAGGTACCTCCGGAATTAGTTCCAGAGAGTTAGTTCATTGCGGACCTGTTGTTGTTTTTGCTTGTGCCCCGGGGTTGTTCTTCTGGATTTCTTCGAGTCTGATGTAGCGATCTTGGACAACCCTGAGCTCTCCTTCGGAATCAAGGGCTCTGTTATGAAGCTCCACGAAGATAGATGAGGTTCTATCAAGTCCGTACTTATAGCAATTAATGCTAATTTATGGATTGACTTTTCCAATTACTTGGCACGTCTTTTGCCACCTGTCTGTGTATTGCATCAATGATTCCCGGGGTCCGATAGCTAAATCAAATAGCCTATCTAACCCTGCCTTTGTTGATTTGTTGTACATGTATGTCTCCAAGAACACCGTAGACAATTGCTCAAAAGAGCCAATTGAGTTTGCTGGTAAATTGTCATACCAGGCCAATGCTAATCTGTCAAGCTTGCAGGGAAGTACCTACTGTTTGTACCCAAAATAAATTCTAGGCACAAAACACGATGATTGATGATGATGTTGCAAAACTAGGGTTAGAATAAAGAAGATAAATTAAGGAAAAATAAATGGAGACAAGAATTTAACGTGGTTCGGCAAGTGTTGCCTACATCCATGGATGGAATCCCGTAGGGAGAGATTTTATTGATATGATGATTATAATAATTCTTGAAAGGTTAGCAAACCTAGAATCCTCTGTCCTTGAGTTGGATTTTTAGCCTCTATTTATAGGCAAAAAACCCTAATCTAATTCCTTAATAACCCTAGATTTGTAGTTATCCAAAATAACCACCTGGATTTGTACTTATCCTTTAATATTTGTATATATCCTTGAAGATCCATGTATATCTTGAAAGATTCTTGTATATCTTCACATGATTTGAGTTTATCTTGAAAGATCCTTGTATATCTTCACAAGATTTGTGTCTATCTCAAAAGACTTCCAAAAATAAGTCTTTTGGGCTTCTATAATAAGCTAGACTGGGCCTCTATATTAAGCCATGTGGGTTTCCACAATAAACCTCCGGGTTGGTTTCCTCAATAAACCTCCGGACTTCCTTAATAAGTCCGGTCTGGGCTTTCTCAATAAGCCATGTGGGTTTCCTCAATAAACCCATGGGTTGGTTTCCTCAATAAACCTCCGGACTTCCTCAATAAGTCCGGCCTGGCTTCCTTAATAATACCTATTGGTTTCCTCAATAAACCCACAGTCTGGTTTCCTCAATAAACCTCCGGACTTCCTCAATAAGTCCGGCCTGGGCTTCCACAATAAGCCCTGTAGGTTTCCTCAATAAACCCACAGGTTGACGCTATTAAATAGCTTGTGCGGCACGCACGTACACTATTTGAATAGGGTACAAACATCGCCCCCTACATGCGACGGCGATATGTACATAAATGCACGAATGAATCATGGCACATTGTAGTGCATATTCAGCATGGTTTTTCCGGCATGTGAGGCTTGACGTGTAGATGTGCTCTCTGTTAGCACTTCCTTGTTTTGACCTGGAGTTAGTGACCAGCCACTTTGTTGTTTCTCTTTCATAAAATAGCATTTTATTTATCTTTTTTCCACTTGTTCGAATGCAGGCACCACCAGTTGGTAACCATGCACGTTAATTGCCCAGCTACTTCGGTCTTACTTTGGCACATTTTGCTCCATCTCTTTGGTAAGATATTGCCAGAACTCACCGAATGCAGGCTGCTACAGTAACTTGTTAGACACGGTGATTGCTTACATACTCTCGTACTGGCGTAGAATTTGCTGACACAAACCTCTTGTGCTATCGAATAACGAATGTACGACAATCTCCGGATTACAGGTCGACCGGCTATAGATTTTTGTCATATATTTCCTTCTGTCAAAACACTTCGTCTTTGTCTTTCTCTTTTCTAGAAAAACATTGCAACTATTTCCTTGAAAAGTAAAACGCTTCGTTTTTGTTTTTCTCTTTAATAGAAAAACAATGCAAGTATTTCTTTAATAAATAAATGCGAAAGTGCCCCAAAGTATGACTATATACTCGATTTATAATGTAACAATCGGTGAGGACTTACCTTCCCAGGCGTTCGTTCCTTCAACCTTAGCCGCCCCCAGTACTTGCCATGATACCGAAAAAGATGTCTTCTATTATTCGACTTCTTTAAATAAGTTGCTTTTGATTGCATGCTCGGGGCCACTTTAGCCGCCCCCAATATCTGTAGAGATATTCCCAAGTAGAAAAGACGCCACATGTGAAGCAGGAACTAGATCTATTATATCAGTTCCTCACTTGCTAGATGGCTCTGGGATTATGATCAGGTATCTTTTCCGTTGCCATCTTATTTCTGGTTCCATCGTGATTTTTCATTTTGGAATCGCCCTCAAGCGTGAGTAGAGACATTACAAAGACGCCCCTAACTGTAATAACCTTCAATAAAATTTGCTCATGTGCTATACGAGACTTTTTTCCATATGGTGGACTTGTGATGCTTGAGAGCTAGTTGAGTCTTGAAAGGAATGTAGTGTGTGCTTGCGGCTAGGGCAATGCTTTTTGCTCACAACGTAACAAGGTTGAAGTGCTCGCTGCTCGGGCAGGCTGGCTGTTTCTTGTGTTGAGTACGAGTCTTTGGACCAATATTGGGCATTGGGCTCGTGGTTGAAACGAGACTTTATGCTTGCCAAGGTGCAAGTCTTTGATACTCGCGTGCAAGGCGAGATTTTATGCTTGCGATGAGAGCAAGACTTATGTGCTCACGTGCAAGGTGAGGCTTTAGGTGCTTGCGATGTAATGCAAGGCTAAATATTGAAAGGTCTAGGCAATCCTCATCTCGCACTCGATCATGTCGCTGATCACGACCCTCGAAATCGATTATGTCGCTATCCACGAACCTTGAACTCGAGCATGTTGTTACCCCAAGTGCACAAAAAAGTTTCTCGAACACAGAAAATTTTGCTTCCATGCTGTAGTGAATCGAAAGACGATTCTAACGAGCCAAAAATCACTCAATTCGGACTTAAAACGAAGAAGTTATTGACGAAACAAGATTTTAACGAAGCGCGCGTGTTGTTGCATACGGGGTAGTGCTAACTGGATAGAAAACTGACGTGGCACTGCTGACTAGGATGGCGGTGCTGACATGCCAACACCAGTTATTGACGTGGACCAATGTGCTGACGCGGCACCGTAATGATGTGTCCGAACTTTCTGACGTTGCACTCAACATTATTCTTTCCACTGACGTGGCGTGTTTCCGCTTACGTGGCTCGAACTTACTGACGTGGCATCATGCTGACTGGATCCGAATGATGACGCGGCGGCCTATGATTGGATCGTTGCTGCTGACATGGCGGTCACGTGCTGACGTGGCAGGCATATGCTTACGTGGCTCCGACCTGTTGATTGTCATTTGCTGACGTGGCAGGCGTTGTCTGGTATGTTGACGTGGCAAGTAGTACTGACGTGTCAGGCACATGCTTACGTGGCTCGGACCTGTTGACTGTCATTTTCTGACATGGCAGGCGTTGTCTGGTATGCTGACGTGTCTCGAACCTGTTGACACTGCAACGTGTATAATGACGTGGCAGCACTGATGATAAGGCAGTTGGTGACTGTACATTTGATGCTGCCGTGGAGAACCATGATTGTACCTTGTCTGATGACGTGGCAACGAGTGTGTTGAGGTGTCAGACGATGATTGGTCGCTGAGATGTCTGACCGAGTTGGACCGAAACATGTGTCAGTCCTAGATTGGATGAGCTCTGGTGATCCGGTACGTTGAATCTGAAACTGGATCGAGGCGGGACAGATCCTATGGACAAGATCTTGTGAATCTCATGGTGAAGATTCGCTTGATCAGGAGTTGTACGTGAGGCTGGATGAACATTAGGTTTCCGCAACAGTTGCTGCTACTGCTTTCGCCACGCTTTATTCATCTAGTGAAACACTTTTTTCAACTAGTTTGCAACAGTTTCTTCATCTTCGTAACAGTTTCTTGAACTGTCGTAACGGTTTTTATGAAACCCTAACTACTTTTTATTTTGTTCCGAGACGTTTCTACAACTTTCTGCAACTCTGGATCACAACATTCTGTATCTTCTGCAACTTTACCCGAAATAGGTATAAACCTTCTACAACTTTCTGATCGCAACTTTATGAACCTTCTGCAACTTTTCCGAGAAAGTTGTAAACTTTCTGCAACTTTCTGAACCTTCTGCAACCTTTTCCGAGAAAGTTGTAAACTTTCTGATCACAACGTTCTCTGTCAAACAAAACCTTGAACAGAATTTAGGGTTTTATGCAACTCTTCAGAAACGTTGTGGACGTATTTTCTCAAAGGGTGAGCACGATATTTTGCTCGGGCCCCTTAGTCGGCGCCAATGTTTGTACCCAAAATAAATTCTAGGCACAAACACGATGATTGATGATGATGTTGCGAAATTAGGGTTAGAAAAAAGAAGATAAATTGAGGAAAAATAAATGGACACAAGAATTTAACGTGGTTCGACAAGTGTTGCCTACATCCACGGATGGAATCCCGTAGGGAGAGATTTTATTGATATGATGATTATAATAATTCTTGAAAGGTTAGCAAACCTAGAATCCTCTGTCCTTGAGTTGGATTTTTAGCCTCTATTTATAGGCAAAAAAACCCTAATCTAATTCCTTAATAACCCTAGATTTGTAGTTATCCAAAATAACCACCTGGATTTGTACTTATCCTTTAATATTTGTATATATCCTTGAAGATCCATGTATATCTTGAAAGATTCTTGTATATCTTCACATGATTTGATTTTATCTTGAAAGATACTTGTATATCTTCACAAGATTTGTGTTTATCTCAAAAGACTTCCAAAAATAAGTCTTTTGGGCTTCTATAATAAGCTAGACTGGGCCTCTATATTAATCCATGTGGGTTTCCACAATAAACCTCCAGGTTGGTTTCCTCAATAAACCTCCGGACTTCCTTAGTAAGTCCGGTCTGGGCTTTCTCAATAAGCCCTGTGGGTTTCCTCAATAAACCCACGAGTTGGTTTCCTCAATAAACCTCCGGACTTCCTCAATAAGTCCGGCCTGGCTTCCTCAATAAGACATGTGGGTTTCCTCAATAAACCCATAGCCTGGTTTCCTCAATAAACCTCTGGACTTCCTCAATATGTCCGGCCTGGCTTCCTCAATAAGCCCTGTGGGTTTCCTCAATAAACCCATAGCCTGGTTTCCTCAATAAACCTCCGTACTTCCTCAATAAGTCCGGCATGGGCTTCCACAATAATCCTTGTGGGTTTCCTCAATAAACCCACGGGTTGATGCTATTAAATAGCGTGTGTGGCACGCACGTACACTATTTGAATAGGGTACAAACACCTACAAAGTACTACCTCATCTATTTCCCAATGGACAAGGACACGAGTGTAGTATCATAGGTGGGCTGCAGGATCAGAGGTACCATTGTAGGTCTGAAACGCAGGTACTAGGCATTTCGCAGGGATAGGCTCCCTCAATATGCGGAAAGACAACGGAGATGTTGTCGCTTCATGGAGTACTTCTTCTAGCCTCGCGCCAGCATGGCCGGTTTTCAGCCCTTGTATTTCTTTTCACATTTTCTCCATTTGCTCCATAACCATGTTCACATTGTGAGCATCTCTGGAAAATGCCTCATCATAGTGGGATTGAGAGGGCTTGTAAGTTGAATCCGTCTCATCTGGATCATGGTGCGTTTTCCTGGCTCCCTTCGGTGGGTTAGCCTTCGGTGGGTTAAGATCCACCCTTCTTCTTCCTGAGATAGCTTCGTTCTCACGCCTCTTTAACGGAGGGTGAGCTTGGGAACCTTCGATCTGTATGTCCACCATATCTTTGAGATTCTGGTTCTCCTGGTCCATCTCGTGCATTGCATCCTCATGATCCTTGTTACGGAGTAGCAAAACTGCTACTTGTGCTGCCATTTGTTCTTCGTTGTGGATTCCACCACCCTAAGGAGTGCTGTCGGCCGGATCCTCAGAGTTATCCACTCCTTCTTCTATGACTGGTTCGTATGGATCTATCTGGATTGGAGTTAGGTTTCCCAACCCTCATCCCGTAGGAACTAAGGTTCTGGGTAACCCTGCGTTGGACGCAGGTAGCTTCGTGATGGTGGGATGCTCCGGTAACGGCATGCCGTAAAGTGGTTGAGCTCCCGATGTTTTCCCCATCCCTTCAGCAGGAATAGGTGATTTGTTGGCAATCGTTCTTCTTGTTATTTCACTTTGTTCGTCCTCTGCTTCGGTTCTTTGGTTTGCTTGAGACGGCTTTTGAGATCTTCCTCGTGTAACTGCTGGTCGTGAGCTTGTTGGTGCATCATTTGGTTTCTGCATGCCTTCGGCCTTTGTTATCCTACGGTCACAGAAAAAACGACAAAAATCTGCTACTTGGGTGCCTTTGTCAAAAAGCAGCAATTAATGCTCTGACACAGAAGACGACTAAGCAGTTTTTTTTCAGAAAAATGACTGAAATGACGTTTTGAAAGACGGGTATTAAATTTTTATGACACCCTTGGGAGAAACAACCTTAAACGTTGAAAACCAGTTAAAAAAGGGGTGTCAGATCTCCCAAAAAACAAGGTTATTAAATGCTTTAGAAGATCTTTTTTCCTTAAAATCTCGCTGAGATTCCTCTGCAGTCAGAGGTACTCAAATCTAAAGGATGCTTTGTCGGAGAAGGTTATTTTAGTACAAAACAAAAGTTTTAACGTTTTGTGAGCGTTTTTTTTTTTTTTTTTGTGTGTGTGTGTGTGAAAGCTTTTGTAGATCAGTGAGATTGCTAGTCTTTAGAGGCTATGAACTCAAAGAACTTGCGAAAACAATGGATGAGCCAATCACTAGAAAGTGAGATCCATCGTTGTTTGAACTCAGATCTCTTCTTTAAAGAAGATGTGTAGGTAAAATAAATTACGGAATATAAAAACTCAAGCTGGTGAGCAAAACTTTCTAGCGCCAAACTGTGACTACTCGTTTTCCCATAGTCTACGTAAAGTATACAGCTCAGAGAATCAGATACTAAATAGTATTGATGCCTCTGTTGAACTGATAATGCTAAGTAATAAAGATACTCAAGATCGCAATAATAACTAAGAACACAAATATAATGTAAAAGCTACTAAGTTATCATGAGACACAAGAGATTACGTGGTTCGACTTTAGTCTACGTCCACGGGGTAATGAGTGATTATTTTGTATTGAGTTATGGTGGTTACAAAGATCTTAAATGCTTCCCAAAGTAATAGAGATAACTCAAGTTGATGTAAATACTTAAGTTCTAAACATTAAAGAGGTATAAGCTTAAGACTAGATCTTCTCTCCTAGATCTTGAATGTATTTAGTTTGTTGGTGAGGCTTGGTATTTATAGCCCCTTCTGCTCCAAGTATATCTTTGCTGCCTCTAGGTCCATCGTTTCCTGATATACCTTTAGTACAGATGGTACCTTCATTCGCCGCGTGCTTTCTCCATTCGAACTCTGCCACCTCAGCTGACCCACGTTCCTTCGGGAACTTCCCAGCCTTAGTACAAATTTTACCTTCGTTCACCGCCATCCTCTGCCAATTGGGTTCCGCCACATCGTCTCTCTCCACGTGCCTTGATTATATATGTGATCATTGTCGTATGCGTCAAAAATAAATTACTTTCTCACTACTCAAAATATAAAAATATAGCAAGGGTAAGAAAGGATCGTTCCCACAGAGAGGTCTTAGGTTGTCAATATGTTTTGGTTTCCTAAAGGTAACAAGGGGAATTTTCTGATTTTTATAAACTAAAAGTGAAATAAAAGCAAATAAAGAAATAAAACAAATCAAGCAAGGAAAGATATTGGTTAAGGATTTCGTTTTCAATCACAAACATGTTCTTGTCTTAATAATTAGAATTGATATTTAATCTCTCATTATAAAAAGCCCTAAGATATCTAGCCGAAAGAATATCCCGCAATTTCCTGATTTCATCACACATACATGTAAAACGATGCAAGTATGAATTCTACCAAAAGAATAACCTAACGCCTTGCACTAATTAAGTTCAATTCCCATGGAGCATTAAGATTCATAAAATTAGGCTAATCAATGCAATTGAAATACATTGTGCAAACAATTCGAACAAAGGTCATGGTTCACATATGAATACAAGGATATATCACTACAACCTAGAATCATATTTGTGCTACTTATGTTCAAGGATTATCGCTCGATGATTAACCCTAAACTAGCAATAGATGTGATTACAAGTTCTATCAATTTGCAACTTGACAAAACAAACAATCAATCATGTTGTAATACGTTAATCATACAACTATATTTTCAGAGAATCATGAACGATAAATATGAGACAAAACTAATATATTGAATCAAAGAACCATGTCATGTGAAATCCAACTTAATCATTAACCAATAATAAAACTCTAGCTCATGTTCATGGAGTTCATAACAAGAAGAAAAATAAAAGCTTTCATCTTTCTAAACCCTAGAAAACAAAGTAGAGGCAAAGATTTGCCTCCCAAAAGGAGATATATTGCTTTTATATCACCTTCAGGTTCTTAACTTAGGTCGCAACCTCTCTGCCAAAAATCAGTCGCTTCAGATAGCCCATGAGTGAAGCCCATTCAAAATAGAATCAAGTCCATCTAGTCTGAGTCACGTCACTTAACTCACTGGGTTGAGTCAACTCGGTTCCATTGTCAGTTCCATGGAACTGACAACATAAATTCAGATGAAACTCAATTCAAACCAGCAACTCGGCAACTCAACTCAAATCCAATCAACATCAACAAGCCAAGTAAACCCAAACCATTCTCTCCCTGAAATCTAGCTAACTCACTGCACTTCATACTGCCTCAATAACACTAGTCTGCAGCTGCATCAATTGTTGCTCTAATTCTTTCTTCTTGATCATCAGCATCAGCACCTCGATCTCACTGCATACATATGTACTCAACTTCATCGTCTTGCCAAGCCATTGCACTGACAACTCACCCATTCACCTTTTGCCTCGAGCCATGACCAGCTGAGCAGCAGCACCAATGCCTGCAACTGTGTTGCACCAGAACACATGGAAACTGCAATGCAACCCTGTGTCCTAACATACATCTACTTGTAATTTGAGTAACAGCACTCCCTGCAATACTCACAGCCATCTCGCACAAACTCACCACTATAACCTGCAATTTTACAACTTCCAGTTGCGCACTTCAACGACAGCAACTTCATAATCTCCTTCTCAACTTCACAACTTCTGTTCCATACATCACCAACACCAGCTTCAACATCTCAGATTCAACTCATCACCCTTGGTACTCATCACAACCGTAATTAGCCATAAGAAACATGAGCAACATCAAGCTTGACTTATCCCAGCCAATTCTCGGATCGAACCACTGCCTATTGCCTCAACCACGACCTCCAGAAATTGCATCTGCAATCATTCTTCGGAGCATCTCAATACAAAGACAATCCTCATAACCCATTAACCATTAGCTCCAGACTCATCTCTGCCATTGCACCAGCGATTGCACCTTGAGTTCCATAATCCTGCAGCTGCAATAGCCTTCAACTTCTGAACTTCACCACCAACAATTACACTGCATCCTCTTGGCCTTAGCACAGAAACTGCAATATTAGTTCAACCCCCATGTCTCGTTGTACACACCCATTCCTTGCTCTTCATATCTACTTAGCTTCAACTCCACAAATATTCGACTGGTGGTAGTTCAGTTCATCTTTTGCAATCATAACATGCACCTGTAAGTACCTGCCCTAGACATTCATCTAAACAGTTCATTCAGTTGCAACACCACCACAGTCTCAGTTTTGTAAACCACAGTCCCGTTTCCATCGACTCGAGCTCAACTTCCTTCACCAATTCTTCCCAGATCAACACCAGTAAACCTCAGCTAATAAGATTTGAGCTTTATTCTCGGCACCATCACCTGCGATGCCGAACTCAGACCATTTCCTACTCCCATCTTCGTTCACATGCCAGAACTGCTCCATCTCAGATCACCATGTCAATTCCAGCTGCAGCTTCACATCATCAGGTATTGCTCCATTGCAGTTCATTAAACTCTACAGCTTCCATTCATTCTCATCTATTCAGGCCACCTGCAATCTCTCAACATAATTGCATCCTTCACCATTCTCAGTTTCACATCAACAGCATCAATCCATTGAGCCATTTGCCTATTCATTTCAACTCTGGCATATTTAAGCTTCAACTGGCAACAACATCAATGTCTTCTCTAGCTCATCATCATTTCCTGTCTCAGCTGGTGCATCAACTCATTCACATGCCATCATTACCCAGCTCTCAGCATCATACACTGTTTCCCTTCTCCATTTCAACTTGTACCCACAGAAACAGCTCCAATTCGAATCATCTTTCTGCCAAACACAAATTCAGCTCAAACCCATCTTTGAATTATCTTCAAACCTCCTTAATCAATGGCGGAAATCAGCTTCTTCATCATCTTCGACTCAACAGAAATTATCAAACCCTAACATCTCAATTCTCCCAGTAATTCCAGATCCCCTTTTCTTAATCTTCGATCAACAACATCTCATCTTATTTCTCCCATTAAATCACCTCCTGCAACAATCGAACCTAAAAATCTCCATCAATCTCAACAGCAGCTTCTCTTCATTTCTAATGGAGCCGCCATTTTGGTTTCAGACATAGAAGAAATGAATGAGTCTTCTCTCAATTTTAGGGTAGGTAATGAGTGAAATTGTTCAAGGCACCCACTGCTTGGATGCGGGTTGTCTTGCTGCTTGTATTCTCCTCTTTTGCTTAAAAGACTCCAAAACACCTATGAAACTCAAAACAAGAGTAAAATACATAATTTACAAGAAAAATAGCAAAGAAAGCATAATCAATTGATATTAAATCAAGGTGTTTTAGACACTTATCAATATGAGTGTAGATAAGAGATTTGTGCATTTAATGCTGATTAGATATGTCATCTACCTTTGTCCCTTCGCCAGCTGCCTCCCCATAGACTAGGTTTTTACTACTTTCATCTCAGCCATCGAGGCATCCTTTCTTGGGACGATATAAAGTAGATCTACAAAGATATCCTCTGTCACTCGTATTTCTCTGTATAGCGAGGGCTACACAGTTATCTTGTATGCGACCACTGAGATCGTGACACATGCTCCGCAGAATATTGGTATTCACAACTAATATATGGTTGATCTTGTGCATCATGCATGTTATCTCTAAAGGGTTATAACGCACAAGAAAAACAAAAAATCTACAAATCTAAAAACAAAAACAAAAACGAAACTGATACTTACAACCTGTTTTCAAAAGATACCTCTTTTTAGACGAGAATTGAACACCTTCATGTAGTTGTTAACACCACGAGAACCTAAACACCTGAAAATTCTAAAGAAAAGGGTAAAAATATTTTAACTACTAAAACAAGCTGAAATAAATAAGAAATTGATTACCCACTACTCCCCGGCAGCGATGCCAAAATTTGATGCCTGTCATAGGTGCAACAAATTACTTAAGATATTTTCCACTAATTAACCAGTAATATAGTGGTAGTAAGGATTGTTCCCACAGAGAGCTGTGTAATTGAGATGTTATTTAAGTTAGCAAAACTATAAAATAGATAAATAAGAAGATTGGTTGGTTGGATAATTAACTAAAAATATCAATAGAAAGAAAATAAGAAGAAAAAGATGATTGGGGAGTCCATCATAGTTACCAAATGTTAAATCAATATACATATTTATCTATCATTCGTTAAAACCATTCATCACCATCTTTAGAATAGCAAAAAGCTGTGTTATCCCCAAAACTCCTTCTGTCACTATACAGAAACGTTTGACTACCAGAGTGCAACCCAGTCGAATACATTAAGGTTTATGAATCTAGGTTGATGCTAGCATCAAATTCGTAAGCTATGTCTACTTACTAGCGTTTTCTTGACATGTTATTTCTCCACAAAATCCCTCTGCAAGATCTTACATTTTGTACTTGTGTAGGAGATGTTCGACTATTACGTGTATCTTACAACTCTTTACTAGCATTAGAATAATCAATAAATTAATTTCGCGTGCACTCCAAAAAATCCATAAATCACTCATAAACCTTCGATATAGTAAATAAAATCGACAATGATTAGAACTTCAAATAAACTTATATAACTAATTAAGCTTCACGATTAGAACATTGAATTCATCCTATCTAGCTACTCATATTACAAACTATTTAGCTACTCATATGACAAAAAATATATAAAAGTTATTGCTAGAGCATTGCTCAGTCGAAGTCACAAATGTTGCTATCTCAAGCTTGTTGTCAAAACTATATCTTGATTTCTAGTATACAATTAGTTAATTCTCTGATTAGGATAGAAGTGTAGTTGAGAAACGGAAATTACGGCAGTCATCATTGCGTTCTACCGTTTGAAGGCGAAGATCAACCGAAGCTTTTGGAGAACTTCTTCAACAAAAGGTAAGTGAAGACTTAACCACCTATTTCTCAAGTTATGTTCATATTTCTATCTATGAGACGATGTCGCATAACTAATTAGACTATCATGCATATACAAGAATTTCAAGGTAGTTTACTTGTTCTCAATTATATGAAGTTGGCTTTTGTTCTTTGTATAGCGGCTTAATTATGAGAGTATTCAAAACTGGACTAGGTCCCGGTGTTTTTCTATATCTGCAGTTTCCTTGTTAACAAAATCTTTTTGTGTCATTTACTTTACTTCCGCATTATAATTGTCTTATTATAATAAATTAAATAACACTTGTACGTTAATCCTAATCACTTGATATTGATCCTTTAGTAAATCGGTTTCGGACCGTAACTATTATCAAGTGAATATCTTGAAGTTGTATTTTCTCGACTTTGTCCATAGACGATCACTTAAGATATCTGACTTATAGGTTGAAATTAAAAGATTGTGGTGTATTTGGGTACCCTCGTCTTTTCACAATGGTTACTTTAAAGATTGAAATCGAATAACGAAGACTTTAAGACTTTTATTTTGGTTATGATCTTTGTGTTACTTCTTGCGCACTTGATTCTCTAGGATCCACAAGTTGTTTATCTTAAAAATTATAAGACTTGCAGAAAGATTAAACAAGTTGTCTAGTTGCATTAAGTTTCTTGGATAGAGCTTGTTTATTGAGATTTGATTATTTCGATAAGCACTATCTTGGTTTGATCTTTGACCAAAGGATTTTATTGATAATAACAAAAGATCCTTTACTCTTCTTTATCACTAATCTAAAGATTGATTTGGGTGAGAGACAACTGAGTTGGTTACTAGAACAGATTTAATTCCTTGTTGTTTCGGGATATGATATCCAAAGGAGTTGATAATATGATTGTGAAGCAACTCAATATAGTGGACTCTGTCTTGGTATCTATGTGCATAGACCAGATTGGTTGTAGGAGAAGGCGTACTGAAGGAACTGAGTAGGAAATGAATGTTTACTTGGTCTCAATGTACAAAGTTGCGGTAGTCAATTTGTATAGCGGCTTAATTCTGGGAGTATTCAAAACTGGACTAAGGCCCTGGATTTTTCTACGATGAAGTTTTTTTCGTTAACAAAATCTTGGTGTGTTGTGTGGTTATTTTACTTTCCGCATTATAATTATTGTAATAGTTATAATTATGTAATCATATTTGTACGTTAATCAACTTGGTAATGATCCCGTAGCAAGTTCGTTTCGAACTCTGGGTATTACCAAGTGTACCTTGTCGAAATAATATTTTGGCAAGGTTATACTAGGTGTACCTGCATAGGTTGATATCTAAAAGATTATGGTTACAAACAATGGAATTATAAAAAGGGTATAACACCAACAACAAGCTCTGGTCTTTTCAGGGGATAACCGACATATTTAAGAGAATGTTTATTTAAAATAAAATTTGCATTGAATACTTTTTATTTGTCTTTTTATACAAAGCTTTTGGTTGGCAACCTAGCAACAAGCTGGGAACCAACACCCCTTTGAATATCAATACCTGGTCTATGAAAAATAAAGCTACCAAACCACTACAAGCGTTGTTACTAATCAAACAATTCTTCAGACGCTTGAAAAAACATAAAGTATCCTCACTAAGTTCCCCTAAGGTAGAGAAAGCTAAGACTCCCAGACCATGTCCATGTGAAATACATTTGTCCAAACATTTAGTGTGTTTACGTGAAACCGCACTAGTTATAGCTTTTCCCAGGACGAATGAGCGAATTCCTTCACCAGTGAAGGGCAACACACCTGTGACATCCATACAAACATCTTGTCCATTTTCCCAATTGAGCACAAGAATATCCGCAGGTTTTATCTCCTTGTCATCATCCTTTAGAAAAATGAGAGGGACTTCCTTACGCGCAGGCACACCAGCTTTGTAACAAATGTCAGCAACTACATCACGAACAATATCATGAAGAAACTTAGGGCCTATATCTTTGGCGCAATGAAGCGCGTGATCCCCAAACATGTCCATGGATTTGTTACAACTTGAGCACAAACTATTCTCAGAAAATAGAGGAATACCAAGACGATAGCAAAGCACAACTTTGAACTGTCTAGGTCCAAGACACTGATTGAGCTCACTAATGGGTACAACCAATAAATAGTGAAGAATACAAAGTCATGGATTTAAGGGATTTTTGCTGGAGCCATTGATTTGATGGTCGCATGGCGAATGTCAGTACTTATTACATAATTTAATATCTGGATAAAACTTAAATACCAAATATCAAAGAACCTACATATATGTTTCCAAAATTATATCAGAGGTAAAGAACTTAAGTTAAGAAATTTTGCAAGATTATGATAATGAAAGGAAGAAAGTAGTAACATAAGCTAATTTAATATATCTAATTATGTAAGACCTTCCTATAACGAACTCTAAGATCATATATCCCTTCGTGGAGATGGAAGAATTGGTGTTAATGGTGGTGGCTAGGATGGTGACACAAATTTTACGGTTTGGTTTTAGTAATCTAGGTATTCATATAATTTGATGTATGTGGAGGTTATGGGAAAGGAAATAGTAAGTTCGGCTTAAGTAGGTAGACTTTCATGAAAATATTCATGTGTTCACAACAACTTCACATAGACTTGCATAAATCTTTTCTCAATCTCTTTGGACTTGTTTTAGTAACATGGTATGTTTGTATAACATGGCTGTCAAGTGGCCAAGTGAAAATGCGTCATTGTGGTGCATTATCAGTGGCTTGGCCAAAGTGTCAGATATGCGGAGTGCATGTCTGAGTTGCAGCTAGACAATGGCATATGCCAAACATGGTTTGGACATGGCCAATGACGCGAGATTAGTGTCAAGAGATGCCAAATGAGTTTGGCAAGTAAACTGTATGCATGAGGCGTGCAGGCATGCAAGAAAGACTTGCATTAGCACACTTGCATCATTGGAATAATGGTGCTTCGCAATGATTGCGTCACTCTGGCTGGCAGACGCAATCATTATGCAACAAGGCTGGATGACATGTGCCGGGAACATGGCCTTGACGGTTTCGAGTTGGTTACACGGAAGTTGAGTTTCTTTATGCATAACTAAAGGCTATGACTTCTTTGTTTAGCTTTAGAGTGGGTTGGTGTCAGTTGGCACAGTTGGCTAACCGCCTGGCATAAAGTAAATCTGTAACTGCCTGGCAGTTACTTGTAAATAGCTTTTGTAAGGCTATATAATCCTGATCTTGTGAAGGGATTGGGTAGTCCGTAACAAGAAGAGTTTGTAACCCTAAGAGTGCAATAAATAAAAGGATACGGCCTAGTTTAAAGCTAAGTTTTGTTGGTGCATTAATCCCTTTGTTTTGGTTTACGTTTATGCATTAAGCGGAGTGTGTGTATTTGGTTGAAAGCTTGGAAGATTTGTGAGCAGAACCTCTATTTAGTATGGGTTGAATAGAGAATTAGTCAAGAAGTTGAAGTGTTGGCTAAGTACAAATTGGATGATATTGTGTTGTGGAGCATAATTGCCATTGTCAAGTTGGTTTTGTATTTGGGTGTTGCGAACCTGTGACAATTCGGGTATCAGATCCCTGGTTAAGGGTCTCTCTGTTCACGTTGGATTATAAAAGGCTGAGTGATTTTGTTGTTGTTCTTGAGTTTGGCCGTGAATTGTATTTGAAGTGAAGGATCCTCACAGAAAGTTTAAGGCATGCAAAAGATGGGGCGAAGATCATTCCAAAGGCTAGCATTAAGAGTATGCGAAACTTTAATCCAAGAATCTGCAAGCGATAATCATACACGAAGGATGTCCTCAGAACAACTTGATGAGGGTGAAACAAGTTGGTCTACATATCAGAACTGCACTAAGGGTACCGGAGACGCTGTAAGTGCTGATGAGAAACAACACGATGCTGGGAAGGCTCAGCATGATGTTGGCAGGGGCCAACATTGCAACATCAGTCGTTTTCTAGGGAGCAAAGCACACACAGAGAAGAAGATGTCTTCTGGACTGATGTACATTGATGTGAAGATCAATGGAAAATGGGTATTAGCGATGGATGATACCGGTGCTACCAAGTCCTTTATACATCCAGACGTTGCCATTGCATTGAACTTGACAGTTACTAGCGCGGCTAGCACCATCAAAACTGTTAACGCAGAACCACAAGCCAGTCGAGGGAAAGTTCGCAATGCAGATGTGCAAGTTGGAAAATGGAAAGGAAAACTAGATTTTCTAGTGATGGTCATGGATGATTTTGACCTGATTTTGGGCATGGATTTCTTTTGCGTGGCGAAGGCGTCGCTATTACCTCATAGAAATGGGATATTGATACAACACCCTCAATACCCATGTTTTGTCTCTATGGTATATACGCCAAGGCTTGGCTACTTTCCTATGCATGTTGGTTGAGATCAAACCAGGAAAGGTAGTAGAGGTGGAGGATGGAATAGTTGAGTTCTTAGAAGAGTTTGCAGACACGATGCCTACTGAACTACCTAAGACGCTACCACCGCGGCGTAGGATCGATCATATGATAGAGTTGGTGCCAGGGGCGAGGCCCCCTGCACAAGCACCATATCGTATGTCACCATTAGAACTTGAGGAGATACGCAAGAAGATTTCTGAACTGCTGGAGGCAGGATACATACAACCGTTTAAAGCTCCATTTGGTGCTCCGGTTCTGTTCCAAAAGAAGCAAGATGGATCGCTTCATATGTGTGTTGATTATAGGGCTGTGAACAAGCTAACTGTGAAGAACAAGTACCCAATTCTGCTAGTGGCAGACTTGTTTGATCGTTTAGCCAAGGCCAAATTCTTCACCAAGTTGGATTTGCGCTCAGGTTATTACCAAGTGCGCATAACAGAAGGAGATGAACAAAGACTGCAATGGTAACAAGGTATGGCTCGTTTGAATACCGTGTGATGCCATTCGGCTTGACGAATGCTCCAGCAACATTTTGAAACCTAATGAATGATGTGTTTACTGAGTACATTGACCGCTTTGTAGTGGTATACTTTGATGACATAGTCATTTACAGTGAGACTTTGGAAGAGCATGCGATGCATCTTTGCAAAGTGTTTGCAAAGCTTAGAGAAGCAAGTTTGTGTGTGAAGAAGGAAAAGTGTGAGTTTTCCCAGACCAAAATTACTTTCCTTGGCCATGTGATATCGCAAGGGTGCATGCATATGGACCAGAAAAAGGTGGAGGCCATTATGGATTGGCCTGAGCCAAAGAAGCTTGGAGAGCTTCGCTCTTTCTTGGGTTTAACTAACTATTACCGGCGTTTCATAGTTGTCTATTCAAAGAAAGTATCCCCATTGACAGATTTGTTGAGGAAAGACAAATCATGGGCATGGACTGACGAGTGTCAGCGGTCATTCGATGCATTAAAGGAAGCGGTCTCGACGAAACCAGTTCTTTGCTTGCCTAGCTTCGATATACCATTTGAAGTGCACACTGATGCTTCAGACAGGGCTCTAGGGGGAGTCTTGGTGCAAGATGGCCATCCAGTGGCTTACGAGAATCGTAAGCTTAATGATGCTGAAGGGAGATACACTGTGCATGAGAAAGAGATGTTGGCAGTGATACATTTCCTAAGAACGTGGCGCCATTATTTGTTGGGAACTTATTTCATCATATGGACGGATAATGTGGCCATTACGTTTTTTTCCAGCCAGAAGAAACTATCGCCAAAACAAGCAAGGTGGCTTGACTATTTGAGTGAGTTCGACTACAAGTTCGAGCATAAGCCAGGAAGGCTTAATTCTGTACCAGATGCGTTAAGGAGAAAGTTGGTGGCAGAATATGTTGCGGCACTGACCACGATTGAGGCAAAGTTGTTGCCTCGAATCAAAGAAGAGACGAAGAATGACCAGGCATGTGTGCGCCTGATGGTAGGCTGAGAAAAGTGAATGCCTACAATGTAAACTACAAGTGCACAGTTCCTATTGGAGGCAGGGCAAGTAGAGGTCGATCCACAGAGATTTGGGGTTGTGTAAGTTGATCTAAAGCTTCACTAAACTGATTTCTAAGGGGTAACACAAATATGGTTTGGTTGGGTGTCGATACGACTAAATGAAGTTGTGATTGTAGTTCTAAGGCAGAAAGTATGCAAAATAGATTGTAAACAAAGACTAGAGAGCACTAGGGTGGTTGAATCCACCTTCTAACCCTATGCTAAGGCAATTCAACTAAAATTATGTTCTTGTACCTTCCCTTGAAGGTCTCAGATGGAAGATTTGTCACCCAATTTCACTAATTCACCCCTAGTATAAGTTGTCTTCTTACAGTACAACTTATCACAGGTTCCATTGATCAATCAGTTAACTATCTATCCTAAAATAATACAACACAAAAGAACACATAAGAAGTTAATTACTTCACATAAAACTAGGGGTTTCATCTATACCCTAGCAAATGGAATTAGAACATGATGATACAAATTAAACTAAGGTTGGTGCACTGGCTAGTCCAGGCATCCGCTTTACATACACTCCTCAACCCTATTTATACCAAATTTCCTTTCAACACTCCAATTCGGAAATTAAATGCAAACCCACTCACCATCACTGCTTGAATTGGTTGTCCCCTCTGTTAATTCGTCTCTGCAACTCCATTAAATTGATTGTTGGGGAAACCCTAGCTCTAACTATCTCAAACCTAGCTTCTAGGGTTATGGGAGAAGCTATGAAGGAGATAGCTAGACCTAGAGAGGTGGTGAAGGCGGCTGCTGGTGCGGCTGTGGCTGCTGCTGTGTCGGGAGAAGAAGATGGTGAAGGTGGTGAGGTGGTTCTGCAACTGGTTGGGTGAAGGAGATGGTGCTCTGGTTTTGTCGGGGAATAGAGAAAAGAGAAATGAGGAGGAGGTGTTTGGTTCGATGGGTGAAGGTGTAGGTGGCTGTGGTGTTGGGCGGATGCATCGAGTGATGATATGAGGGACGCAGCGACCGTTGGATGCAGATGGGCGAGATCTCACGGCTCAGGATAGGACGGACTTGGATCCGGGTTGTGGGCCGGGTCTTGGATTGCTCAAGCCTATGTCTTGTAAATGGGTTGCTACTTGTTGAGTTGCAACTGATTCGCGCGCGGGCTTTGGCTTTCTGCTCCATAGACGCTCGTCTCCAATTTTCTGCTCTTTTGGCTCCTCAATTTCTCCGAGCTTTATTTAATACCTAAAAACACAAAATTAATTAGTACAAATATTTATTCTTGAAAACAGGGAAAATACAGAATTTGGGATAATATCTGATTTCTAAGCACAAAAGATGAGTTAAATGCCAATAAAAATATGTAGAAATATGCAATATTTGGCACTCATCACCTGACGAAGCAGATCAGTGATGGGATCGTTCGTCGATTTTGGCTAGATGATGAGGTTATCTACGCCAAAGGAAGAAAAATCTATGTACCTAATTCAGGTGGACTGAAAAGGGAACTCTTGTGAGAGACGCATGATTCCATTTCGGTTGGTCATCCAGGCATGGAACGAACGCATGCTTTGATAGCTCGTTCCTATTACTGGCCTAAGATGGAAGAAGATGTTGAGTTGTATGTGAAGACATGCTTAGTGTGTCAACTGGATAAGATGGAAAAGGAGAAACGTAGAAGGATTGCTACAACCTTTGTCGATTCCAGACAAGCCATGGCAGTGCTTTTCGATGGACTTTATTAACGGGCTGCCAAAGGTGCAAGACCTTAGCTTGATAATGGTCGACGTTGATCGCTTTTCAAAGTATGCTACATTCATTCCCTGTCCCCATTCGTGTAATGCAGACGTTGCAGTGGATCTGTTCTTCAAGAATGTAGTGAAGTATTGGGGACTTCCTCGAGATATTGTGAGTGATAGAGACTCACGGTTTACAGGCAGGTTTTGTACCGCCTTGTTTGGAATGCTTGGTTCCGAACGAAAGTTTTCTAATAGCAATCACCCCCAAACCGATGGTCAGACGGAGCGGATAAATGCATTGCTAGAAGAATACTTGCGTCATTATGTGACGGCAAGCCAGGGAAATTGGATGGCGTTGATGGATACGGCCTAATTTTGTTACAATTTGCACAAGAGTTCATCAATAGAGTTGTGTCCTTTCGAGTTAGTGACAGGCCAACAACCATTAACCCCTCATGAGGTGCCAAAGGCTAAGAAGCAAGGTTCCTGTCCAGCAGCTTATCGTTATGCAAGGTCAAAAACGGAGATGACTGAGCAGGCGCGTGATAGTTTATCCAAGGCGCAAAGGTGAATGAAGAATTATGCTGATTTGCATCGCAGAGATGTAGAATTTGAGGTGGGAGACATGGTGCTGCTAAAACTAATGCCCTAGATTTGGAAGAAGATTTCTAGCAAGATAGTGTATAGAGGCCTAATTCCAAGATATGATGGTCCCTTTAAAGTGATAAAAAGAGTTGGTAAGGTGGCTTACAGAGTTGAGTTGCCGGAAAGGTTGAAAGTGCACACCACTTTTCATGTCAGCTTTTTAAAGAAATACCATCCTGATTTGCTGGACACTTCGAGACAACAAGCGAAGCGTGCACCACCAGTAATCAGATCACAATTCGACAAGCAAGTTGAGGCAATACTTGATGATCGAGTTATGGGGCAAAGTAAGAAGAATAGGAGAACTTATTTTCTGATTAAGTGGCAAGGGTTGCCAGATTCCGAAGCTTCTTGGGAGAAGGATACTACATTGTGGCAATTTGAAGAACAAATTCAAGCTTACCTACAACAAAAGGAATCGACGAGGGCGTCAAGTTCAGCTGGTGGGGGAGGTCTATAACATGGCTGTCAAGTGGCCAAGTGAAAATGCGCCAGTGTGGTGCATTATCAGTGGCTTGGCCAAAGTATCAGATATGCGGAGTGCATGTCTGAGTTGCAGCTAGACAATGGCATGTGCCAAACAGGGTTTGACATGGCCAATGACGCGAGATTAGTGTCAAGAGATGCCAAATGAGTTTGGCAAGTAAACTGTATGCATGAGGCGTGCAGGCATGCAAGAAAGACTTGCATTAGCACACTTGCATCATTGGAAGAATGGTGTTTCGCAATGATTGTGTCACTCTAGCTGGCAGACGCAATCATTATGCAACAAAGCTGGATGACATATGCCGGGCACATGGCCTTGACGGTTTCGAGTTGGTTACACGGAAGTTGAGTTGCTTTATGCATAACTAAAGGCTAGGACTTGTTTGTTTAGCTTTAGAGTGGGTTGGTGTCAGTTGGCACAGTTGGCTAACCGCCTGGCATAAAGTAAATCTGTAACTGCCTGACAGTTACTTGTAAATAGCTTTTTTAAGGCTATATAAGCCTGATCTTGTGAAGGGATTGGGTAATCCGGAACAAGAAGAGTTTGTAACCCTAAGTGTGCAATAAATAAAAGGTTACGGCCTAGTTTAAAGCTAAGTTCTGTTGGTGCATTAATCCCTTTGTTTTGGCTTACGTTTATGCATCAACCGGAGTGTGTGTATTTGGTTGAAAGCTTGGAAGATTTGTGAGCAGAACCTCTATTTAGTATGGGCTGAATAGAGAATTAATCAAGAAGTTGTTGGCTGAGATTGTTCTGTGGAGCATAATTGCCATTGTCAAGTTGGTTTTGCATTTGGGTGTTGCGAACCTGTGACAGTTTGTATAATGTAGGGTTGCCATTTTGAGTCAGCTGAACTTGTTTGTCCTTTATGTTTATTTTGTTTTTGGTAAATTTTTGCCTTATATTTTTAATGAAAGGTAAAATTATTCTTACTTTTTACTTTTTACCTTATAAGATTATTACACTTGCGATCTAAAATAAAAATAAAAATTATTCTTATGGATATAATAGTCAAACCACCCTTCCATTTTAGAGTTTCATAATCCTCGTAGAGTTTAATAGCCGTATACCAGACCTTTTTTTGCAGGGTGCAAATAGTGAGTGAAAATTTTAATTGTTCATTTTCATCACAGAAAAATAACCTGGCACTTTTAGGGGCGACCCCGAAAGAATTAGGGGCGACACTAAAAGACAAAAAAGGTCACCCAAACGTAAATCTAAGCTACCCCTTATATTTGATTTTTCGAAATGGCCAATATGCCCTTATATAATCGGTAGCCAACACCATAATCGGTAGGTTAAAGGTGAATCGGTAGGTTAAATTGAAACTATACCTACCGATTATTGTGTAGATACTTCGGCCAATAATCCCTTTTATAATCGGTAGCTTATCCAACTTATAAGACTACCGATTATAAGGAGCTCCGTATTCGACCTTGGCCAAATTCCATAGGTTTTGAGGGGTGCAGAGCCAACCATAACCACTTGGATAGAGCTGTGGATCTAGCCATAATCGGAAGCCTAATAGGTTCCACAACCTACCGATTATAGGTTGCCCCAAATTTAGTTTTTTTCTAAAATCCTTCACGTAATGAATGTTGAAATATACCATAATCGGTAGGGTATATAATTATATAAACAACCGATTATAACGAGCCCCAGATCCAACCTTTGCCATATTTCATAGGTTTTGAGTGCACTCAGCCAGCCATAACCACTTGGTTCGTGTTTTGGATGCAGCGTTAATCGGGAGTTATATATATTACCAAAACATCCGATTATGGGTTGCCCCAAAATGAGTTTTTTCTAAAATCCTTCATGTAAGGGAATTTGAAATATACCATAATCGGTAGAGTTAACAACTTAACAACCTACCGATTATAAGGAGCCCCAGATCGAACCCTTGCCAAATTCCATAGGTTTTGAGTGTACAGAGCCAGGCATAACCATGTGGTTCGTGATTTGGATGTAGCCATAATCGTAGGCCAAATAGGTTCCACAACCTACCGATTATAGGTTGCCCCAAAATGAGTTTTTTCTAAAATCCTTCATTTGATGAATTTTGAAATCTACCATAATCGGTAGTCTACTCAACTTAATAAACTACCGATTGTAAGGAGACCCAGATCGAACCCTTGCCAAAATCCATAGGTTAAGAGGGTACAAAGCCAGGCCTAACCATGTGGTTCGTGATTTGGAAGTAGCCATAATCGTACGGAATATAGGTTCCAAAACATACCGATTATAGGTTGCCCCTAAATGAGTTTTTTCTAAAATCCTTATTTGCTTTAATTTGCAATCTGACATAATCGGTAGATGATAAAACTTATACACTACCGATTATAAGTGGTCAGGGATTCAACCTTTGACAAAAACTATAATATTCGGTAGCCAAAACAATAATCGGTAGTTTCACTCAATAATCGGTAGCAAACTCTGTAATCGGTAGTTACATCAAGGTCTATATATTAGTGTTTGGAAAAAAAATTGACTCATCGCGAGGTAACTCCCGATTGTGTGAGAGAAGAAGAAGAAGAAAAAAAAGAAGAAGAAGTGGGTATATGTTGCCAACTTCCGATTTTTGCCAACTTCCATAAACATGGATGGGTACGAAGAAGGAGGACGTGAAGTTGTTGAATTTCAAGGTTCACTACCGTTTAGAGATGACGATTTGGGGTATATGTTGAATGATCCAAACTTTGATTGAGATGAAACCCTAGACGACGCTTTCATGGAAGAAAATGGAGAATCACCCGAGATCGAAGCTAACGATTCATCAAACATACGGGTATGTTGTTAACAAACTCTAATACCCATGTTATCCATGTTACGTGCGTTTGTGTGTGTTTTCGAACGTGAAAATTCGATTTCTGCATGCATTGAATGACATGAACGACATATATTCGGTAGTTAATTTAGTAACATATCTACCGATTATCAATAATCGGGTATATTTTGATGTATTAATATGCCGAATATGAAAAAATCCCCAAATTGAAAGCTTCAATTTCTCATAATCGGAATTTCTCTACATGAATAAACGTCCGATTATTGGTATATAATAATCGGTTGGTTCATGAATTTATAGTCCCTCCGATTATTGAAGGTTTTTACACAGAAGAATTGTTCATTTCTGTATGTCGTTAATCGGTAGACTATATGCGTACATGACTACCGATTTATTATAATCGGTTACGTTGTATAGTATTAAATCACCGATTGTGTTACAATCGTTTACTTATTATCTAAACTTCCTTCCGATTGCTAATGCATAACTTGTTGTTGTTGTGCGTAGGCTGTTGTAGCGGTTGATGACGATTATTATTTGAGGCCCGATCTTGCCCTACACTATACAAACGATTTGGTATGGTCATGATTTATCTTTTCTTTTTCCAATCGTGTATGTTAGATGGTTATGCTTATTATTTTTGTTTTGTAATATGCCCATTTAGATATTTGGAAGTAAGAAGGAGGCCAAGGAATGGCTTATGAACAAGGCAAAAGAGAAGATGTGCGTGGTAGTTCAGAACCGTTGCGTTAAGAATATTTGGTTTGAAATGGTATGTGAGCGAGGTGGGGAGAAGAAGAGTCACGAGGGAAAGAATAATAAGTATGTAAGGAAGACGGAGAGAAAGAAGTACCGAACTCATACGAAGAAGATTGGATGCCCATTTAAGATTGTCTTCTATAAGCCCGATGGTAAGGAAAGTAAAGATTGGAAAATGTCTAAAGTTGCTAATGGTTGTCACAACCACGATGATCCGGATACTCTTATTGGACATGTAATGGTTGCGAAGTTAAAAGCACATGAAATGGAGACGGTGAGGTCTATGCGTATCCAAAAGGCGAGTGCGATCTTAAGTAAAATAAAGGAGGACGACCCCGACAACTTGTCTTCTTTATCTACAATTAAGTCGGCCCTAGCTACGATCAAAAGGACGGAATGGGATGGTAGAACGGTCATGCAACAATCGCAGTGGTTAGCTGAGTTACACGACTACACGTTGAGAACGGAAGAAAAGGATGGTAAAGTGGTACGTATTTTCTTGGCACATCCCGAAATGATAAAATTGGCTCAGTGTTTTCATCAAATTGTGTTGATAGATGCCACTTACAAGACAAACAAATATAACATGCCGTTGTTGAACATTGCTTGTCACACTTCGGACAAAAACACGTTTACAATTGCATGGGGTTTAATGGATCATGAGAACAACGTGAGTTTCATTTGGATGCTGGAGACGCGCGAGGTCCATTTACAATGGGGATGATTTTCCAAGGGTTATTGTAACGGATAACGATCAAGCCTTAATGCATGCAATAGCGGTAGTGTTTCTTGAAGCCCGAAACTTGCAGTGTACGTGGCACATTCAATGCAACCTCAGACACAATTGCCATCGCCATTTCCAAGATAAAAAACCAAGGAAGGGTACCAAGAGGTCGAAGGAAGAGGATGAGCGCATTAGTAAATTAACCGAGGAAGAACGAGAGGAAGAGAAGAGGTTATTTGATGAAAAATGGAAGGAGGATGGGATAATTTGGAGATCGTTCATGAAAGCATGGGACAAGATCGTTTGGTCAATGACCGAGGAAATTTACGAAAGGAACTTGAAGAAATTTGAGGAAGAATATTACAAGGACTACCCAAAACCCGTTGAGTATTGTAAAACACAATGGTTACCGATTAAGGAGAGGTTTGTGTATGCATGGACATATGAATATCATAACTTCAAGAACGAGGCGACAAGCATTGCGGAGGGGTCTCATGGCCGATTAAAGAAAATACTTCTAGGTAGTCAAAATGGAGTTGTGTCGATCCAAGAAGCAATCCATGAATTCACCAATCGTGATCTCATAAAGATTAAGGCTTCTATGCAATTTAGTGTACATAAATTCCCTACGGAACACGAAGAGGAAAGATTGCTTCTAAGGGGCATTGTTCATAAAGTTTCACGTTGGGAAATAAATCACATGATAGAACAATTGAAGTTGTATAAAGCTAACGATGACGAGAATACGGTTTGTATTTGCAAGGATATGATAGGTATTGGTCTCCCATGTCGTCATAAAATGGGTAGGTACGTCGATGTGATTGACATCAATGATATTCATCCATTTTGGAAGCAATTAAATTTCACTCCAAGCACACCCGTAGTCAATGGTCCGTCGTTCATGGAGTCGGAATTGTGTGCAAGAATAGCCGAGCGTTATGCTACAACAAATGGCGCCAAGAAGCAAATATTGATGCATGATTTGGAACAAGCTCTTCACCCTCGTTTAAAAGAGGTTGATGAACCTATTAAGCATAAGGGGGCGGGTAGGCCAAACACCGAAGTGTCGAGGACCATTGAAAGAAAAGAATTAAAGGATCATTTGTCTAATAAAAGAATATTGTGTCGGCATGAGCGTTCGGAAGCCGAATTTGAAGATAAGCCGCAATCAAAGAAAAGAGGTCGTCCAAGAAAAGATCAAAATGGAAGTCCAAAACTCTCTAAGAAGCCTTTTCAAGTAAGTCAAGTCGATGCGGTGGAACAAGTTGTGTTAGTGGAGACCCAAACTAGCTCCGTAGTTATTGATCAAATGAGCGACTCGCCACAAACACATTCAACGGAAATGGTGACTATAAGAGAGAAGTATGGTACTCTTCGTTGTCCTAGGGATTTTCATGGAAGACCAACACGATCAAGGTATACGATTATAGAAGAGTATATGAAACAACTCCCTCCACTCATTGTTCCATTTGTTTTGTCCACCGACGAGGTTGATGGGGATGGCAATTGCGGGTTTCACGTCGCCTCGGAACAAATTGGTTACTTTGGAGAGGCGGTGAACGAAGATGTCACCCAATGGCAAAATTTAAGAACTAAGATGGCGGTACAACTAATAAAGGACAAGGATTTCTATATGGAGATGATGAAGGAAGGAGATAGGCACGACAAAGAACTAGAGTTCAAAGACTTTGTTGCGCGTGTAAAGTGCCGAAAGGGATTGAAGACAATCGGATCCAAGTATTGGATGACAATGCCTAAATGTGGATATCTCTTAGCGGACGCTTTGAATTGCGTGGTACATTTCTTTGTTCCTCCTATGTATGGACATTCTAATACGTTTACACCTACAAGGACGGTTTGCGATCAATCGGTTAAAGATAGAAGAATTGTTATGGCATTTGTGAATGAGATGCATTTTATCGGTTTAAGAGTAAAGAGGGATTGCCCATTACCTCCGTTGGCTGGTTGGAGCGATTACTTCCCAACGAATCATTGTAACGATTGGTTGAAACAATATGAGACCAACATGTTGGATTGGGATCGCGTCATGAAGGTGGATTTCCTAAGGCCTCACTGGAATTGGTTCCTCTCGATGATGAAGATCAATGATTGTTATGTTTGAAAGATGTATTTTGGAAAGCCCTATTTGTACATATTTTTTTTTTTGGAATTTTGTGGAAAATACTTTGTGAAGTCTAAAGCTATAATCGGTAGTTATATTTTTAATATATCAACCGATTATACAAGCTTTTGTAAATGAGACTCAATCAATATTATAATCGGTTATTAACTTTTTGAACTTATCTTCCGATTAAAAGGTGATAAAACAACCGAAATTTTTTCCCCGAATAGGTAGATTACATATTATATAAACATCCGATTAACACCAAACTCGACAAAAAATAAACCGTAAATTTTTCCCAGAATCGGTAGACACCATATTGAATAAACTTCCGATTGTCACCATAGTCGACAAAAAGCTGAAAATCTTCCCGAATCGGTAGACAACATACAAAACTATAAAATAAAAAAATAAAAATCTTCCCGATTGTAGACAATATAAAATAATAACTTCATTTAACCTTTTTATATCTTTATTACGACGGACTTCGAAATTCATAACTTCCATCATAAGTGAATTCTTCACCCTTTTCCACTAAGTACTTGTCTTTTTGCGAGTGTCTCCTATATAAACAAACATAAAATAATGTCAACTTCGTTTTAGTAAGAAAGATTAAACACCCGAGCGTTATACTTACAAATTGTTGGATCGACAAGCTTAAGTGGCTAGTGTTAAACATCCTCTTTTGTATCATTATGTAATCATTTACCCCTTTTTGGACAAGTCGGAAACGATCATGAACTTGTTGGAGTGATCTTTGCTTTGGATTTCCATACTCTCGCACAAATTGGCTATATACCCTCGCCCAAAAGACTTCGGTGTTAACCTTCCTGCTATGACATCTTCACGTCTTGTTTCACGATACCATGTTTTCACAATGACCAAATCTTCATCTCGTCAAACGTTGCCATGCTTGTAAGTTGAGATATAGAATGAATTCACAAGAGTAGACGATGGAAAATCTATTTGTAGAATACACAATGTTATATATGTGTTGTTTGGTGCATAAATAAGAAGAGTTTACCCTCCTTATATAGATGAGAGTCCCAACGTCTCTTTTTTTTTTTGAAAATATGGCCGTTGATGCGTACTTTTACAAGACTGTACTGAAATTGCGTACAATTATTACCCACAATCGGTAGTAAATGTTTGAACAAACCACCCGATTATTCGTAATCGGTAAACATGTATTGTTATATACTTCCGATTATAGGTTGTTTTGTCAACAGAGTTCTCAGTTTCATTAGAGTAGTATAATCGGAGGTTTCTCAATATGTCTTATCTACCGATTGTATGTGGTTTTCGAGGCACGGCTAGTTTCTTTTGAACGAACTAGCCGTTGGCGTATAATCGGTAGTTAGATCAACAATTAAAACTTCCGATTTTCATAAATATTTTGAAATTCATAACAATATCACCTACACATCATCATAATTTTACATTGAACTCCCTCAATTCTATTACAAAGTATTGTGATTAGCGTCGTGGACGTGTTGGACGAGTCCTAAACGGATTAAATCTTTCCATCGCCCTAAGGATTCTAAAATGAGCTTCATAACGGAAGCTTGATCTTTTCCATCTCCGCCATTCCCCGAGAGATCGTTCTATAACCTCATCATTGGTTTCACCCCTCAATCGATATTGATTCACAAGATAAGTTAAATGGACGAATTCTTGGACGTGTCCATTTATTGAACCAACTCGGCAGAAAAGATCAGCGGAGTGACGGTTGTTTGGAGTTACGGTGTCGTCGCAGAATTTTTCGTGAATTTTCCCCAAATAACTCATACTCATTATGCATCCTTGCCTGCGTTCTTCTCCTCGTCTCGGATAGAATTGAACATAGCGCCTACATAAAGATAAATCTTCTTCGATCGTGAACTCCGTAGGATTAATGAATGGTTGGGCCATTATGTTGAAGATGATGTTGGAGAGAGTTTAAAGGCATTTGTGTTCCATAGAGAGTAAAAGGATACAATCCTTATATACGATTTTAGAGTTCCAACGGCTGTATTTTGTTGGGCAAATCGTATAATCGGTAGTCAAATGAAGTACTTTAACTTCCGATTATACGATTGCCCCAAATTTTGTTTTTGCGAAATGTCATTTTTTTCGAATTTGGGAACTAGAATAATCGGTAGCTAATAACCTACCGATTATACAGTTGCCCCAAATTTTGTTTTTGCAGAAATGTCATTTTTTTCGAATTTGGGAACTAGAATAATCGGTAGTTAATAAGACTTCCGATTATACAGTTGCCCCAAATTTCTTTCTTGGCGAAATCACCAATTTTGGGAATTTAGGATCTACTATAATCGGTAGTTTCGTGAGGTTATGTTCCTTCCGATTGTTATAGAAGCCAGATGCGTGTTTGCCACAAAATCGATAATAATCGGTAGTATAACATAGTTACTAAGCTTCCGATTTAGTTATAATAATCGGGCACTAAATATCTTCCGATTGTGTAAGGGCATTAACGTATTCTCCGCGTTTTTGGACATCCCTTAATGGTGTATATGGGTTGGGAATAAAAAAGTCGCCCCTAATTCTTTCGGGGTCGCCCCTAAAAGTGCCAGGAAAAATAATAATCCTTTCGTTTTTGTAAAAGCTATATTATTACTTTATTTCAATTTAGCCTGAAAATTGGATAATGTCTCTTTTGCAGAATGAAGGTAGCATTATATTCAGTTGTTCACTCGTTATATAGAAATAACCATTCAACACCAGATAGTTTTTGAACGAAAATTCTTATACATTTGTCACTTACCTATATTCATTCTCCTGGACACTTGATAATTACTAATTAGATTAGAATATGAAACTCTTACTTCTCAGTAAGATTCCTGCCATGTTACTGCGATCGGCATGCTAACCATGTGTTCACCATCTGACCACGTCAACCTACCAAATTCGCTCTTTGTATTTCCCGGTGTCAATGCAGCTTTCTCCGTCACAATCTTTACCACAAAGCTTTTTTTTTCTCCAATGTGGTTAAATTCAAGCTTTGGAGGATCAACCATCACGATTACTCCTAGTGGATTCTCTATCTTCAGTGTATAACTTGATGCACCATCATTAATATGCGTGACAGTTCTTCTAACTTCGATCTCAACTTTTGACGGCATGGATTGATCCACCACAATAGAAATTGACGGATAATTCAAATCCCAAGGTTGTAATCCTTTCCTAGTACAATCAACCGGTCTACGAGCTATGGATCTTATGTTGCGGGCGGTGTAATTAGATGCACACAAGAAATCTAAATAATCATCAACCGTTAGATCGTAAACAAGCCCAGGATCAAGGGCTTTTTCTGGATTCACGTGTCCAGAACCCATATCCCAAGGCTTTGATGTGTTGTAGTTGACTTCATCTAGAAGAATTCTCCCTGTACTGTCGTGTATGTAAGCCGTCGTCATCAAAGATGATCTAATCCTTGCCGGTGACCAATCAGGGTGGGCCCCTTTTAGTAGAGCACCTAGGCCCGAAACGTGTGGGCACGACATAGAAGTACCAGATTGTATATTAAATTCTGTACGTCTAAGATCAGATGATAAACCTGTAGGACTCACATTATCCGGCCAAGCAGCTAAGATATCGACACCTGGCGCTATTATATCAGGCTTGATGATGTAAATCGATTCCAGATTTGGCCCTCTTGATGAAAAGCCCGCAACAACTGGAGCTGGTTTCGTGCCTAACTGAGTCCCATGGAAAACAAACTTGGCACGTGGATTCTTTGATCTGGCAATATAACCATGAATCGCATATCCATCTGTTTCGGTAACAGCCAACCCAGGGAGCACATGTGCATCAGCAACTAAGCCTAATCCTTCAGGTGACACATTAGCAATGATCATCCCCGCCCCGCCAGCATCTTTCACGACCACTCCTTTTGAAACTCGTGGAACCCCGCCGCGATCACACAGCACAATTTTGCCACGGACAAGCTCTTGGTCTAACGAGTTCGGCATGCAAATAGCAGAAGTAAACCCACTGCGTTTCGAGGATGTATTGGTACCGTTGTGAACATTTGCAGATAAATTACCGGCATAAACAAGAGGGAAAAACGTATTCTCAGGTAACGGTGGACCACTATAAAGAGAAGCTCCTTTAATAAGGCTCCCATCTTCTAAGATAAGATCAGCTGGAAAGCTTCTATCAATAGTTCCGGCACCTACTGTTGTTATCCAAGGAGCTATATTGGCTACTGTCATAATTCCCGGGCCTTCATTTCCGGCTGAAGCCGAAACAAATACACCCTTTTCCATTGCACCAAAAGATCCCATGGCAATTGGGTCTTGATAGTAAGGTACAGCACCAGAGCCAACAGAGAGAGAGATGATGTCTACACCATCTTCAACGGCTTTGTCAATGGAAGCAAGTATGTCTGAGTCGAAACAACCTCTTTCCCAACATATCTTGTAGGCTGCAATTCGTGCCTTGGGTGCGATTCCAGCAGCAACTCCACTAGCTAAACCTAACAAGGATGCATGATGTATGTGACGTCCAGCGGCTGTAGACGCTGTATGAGTACCATGTCCATCGGAATCTCTCGGCGACCTGAACTCTGTCGTCTCGTTAATTACTCCAGCTGTGGCTGTGTACCCATTAGGGAAGTACCTACAAAATTCGCACATGAACTTAAATGATCAAAACTCAAAACAATCAGGCACGATTAGCTATTAATAATTCACCAACGAACTCAACTTGGGCAGAATCACCCTTTAAATCTTACCTTGCCCCGACTAGTTTTTTGTTACAAAGCGTTTTAGAAAACTCTTTTCCTTCCATGCACTCACCCTTCCAGTGGGAAGGTATAGGACCAAGACCACGATCATGAAAACTTCGCCGTTCAGGCCATATACCCGTATCAAGAATACCAATTACAACATTCGAACCATAATCTGAACCCTTGAGTAGACCATTTGCACTATGAGCACTGGGACCAGTAAGTCCAAGAAAGTGAGGTGATCGAGTTGTATGAATTTTCCTTACTCGGTCAACATAAACACCTAAAACACCAGGACGATTCTTAATCTCTTCTGCTTGTTGTTGATTTAATTTTGTTGAAAACCCATGGAAAACAGTCTTGTATACGTGGAGAAAATCATTTTTGCTGTTCTTGTTTTGGGTTTTCTCATGGTCTAATTTTAGTTGATCAGAAGTCAGACTTTTGAGTGTAGAACTATACCAATGTTCAACATCTGAGAAAACTGAAGGTTTCAAGTTGTTTTGGACTCTGATTATATATGTTTGGGTCTCAGACTGGTCACTGAGATTGACAGAGTTGGTTGTTGCCCCTGAAACATCATCAGAGAAACAGAGAAGAATAGAAGAAAACAGTGCCGACCAAACCAGAAGACTCATTTGACTCATTTTCTAGATAGAGAGAGTTGGGAAAGGTCTGATCATGCTAACGAAGGAAGACTCATTTTGTAGTGTAAAGAAAATGGCATGAAAAAGAGGACAAGAGATTAATTAGGGGTGGAACAAAAGGCATTAATGGTCTGATGAAGAGTTAATTATGCTGTTGGCAGTAGTGGTGGTTGTTTAGAAATTTTACGGATGCATGCATTCAATGTCAGTAAAGCTTAATAGGAAAATGCGTTACACGAAGTGGATTTTGCTTGGAAGTGTGAGTTTGAAATTTGGATGTCTTTTCGAACTTTGTTTTTTTCTTAGTTTGGGACAGACTATTGAAGAGATAGTCCAAAGTACTACATAAGACAATTACAAGCTACAGGACAACAAATGGAGTTTAGCTTCATTGGAACGTAACGGCCCTTTACATGCAATGTCCAAGTGGTTGTTGAATTAGGATGACTCGATAAAGGCTGTTTTTTTTTTCCCCAGATTTTGACAAACATAGCATACATTGAACCGAGGCTTTGATATAGAAAGCCAACTCCGAAGGCAGGTTAAATGTTTATCCGTAAAAAAAGCAGCACAAAGTTGGTAAATTTTAAATTGTTCTAAGCCTCCAGGGAAGTTCCAATGAGTAAGTTCATCTGTTATATTGGGTTGCACGAACGCTTTATTTTTTGAGCTGTGTCCGCGTCCGACTCCCGTCGGATACGGGACGCTGACACGACGCACGTCCAACACATCAATATGCGCATCCCACGTGCATCTGGTTAAGACGCACTAATGTCTCGGGTTTAAAGCCTTTTTTTTTAATTATTTTCATTTAAATTTCTTCCTTTATTTTTACTATTATTAACTCAATGAAGAAAAACAAACCTTGAAATCAATCATTTAGGTCTTTATTAGGGTTTTGTAATTGGAAATGACATCACGTATACCCTTGGTTGGGCATCTATTATTCTAAAAATGCATTTTGATTGTGCCATATGTTTAATATTGATTGATTAACCTTCGGCTTTTTGAAATTTATACACATGTAACATCATTTTTTATTTTTTAGGATCGAAACACTTGACTTTGTTGTATAAATACATGATTGTATATATAATAATATATAAATAAAATATATATATACGTGTCCGCATCCTAGTTTTTTGAGAATTTTGTTTGTCCGCATCCTAGTTTTTTAAGAATTTTGTAGCGTTCGCGTCCGTGTCGGTGGGTAGTTTGCGAAACATGACAACATCTAAGATACTTCACGAACTAAAGTCATATCTTACACTCTTTCTCCAAACACTCTTTCTCTCCAAACACCATCTGAAACCTAAAAACCCTAGCCATTTTGAGATTTGAGCGGAAAAAATCTCAACCATCTTCTTACTAGTAGTTAATTTCTCCCTTGTTTTGTTAGAATCGTCTTTTTTATGTTCTTTGGGTTCCAATCTGACTTTTTAGAACTATGATCTAAACAGGTACAATTGCTCTTACTGTCTGTTATCGGTCATGTAAACACTTCAGGTACAATTGCTCTTACTGTCTGTTATCGGTCATGTAAACACTTCAGATTTGGAATCAGCTAATGAATATCAATGTATCTTTTCTTAAAAAACAAAAAAAAAAGTCGTATCTTGCAGCAGGTGTGTCCAATTGCAAAAATGCATCGTCTTTTTTTATTTTTTTTTCTCAGAACCAAAGTATCTTGTCTAGTTAAGTTAATTCGCAGGTGTGTTGTAGTTGTATACATAGATTAGGTTTACTATGAAAGCCCGCCATAATTCAATAACAATAGATTCTCTTTACTGAATTACAAAAAACATCAAAAAAAAAAAAAACACTTTCAGTTTCATATTTCTGTTAAATCTAGGGTGGCTTTTAGATGTTGATCATGCATGCCACATCCACAATCAAAGTTTGTCTACCTGTCATAATGATTTATTCTCTTAAAATCAAAGATGACAACCCAAGACCCTTGCCACATACTCAAAAGCTGGGATCATCATGAATATAAGCTTCTAAGATTTTCTCAAGAAGAAAACTCTCAAGGTATACTTGGTTTCTTTGAAGTGTTTGGTTTTTTCATAGAACCAAATCCCTTGCCCCAAATTTAGAAAACAGACACAGATATCAGAAATTGTTTTCTAATTTAAGAAAATTAAGACAATATAAACATATGTGGCCTCAGAAACATGTAAAAAGTCTCATCAAAGAGTAGATTCTCAGATGGTACGGACAATTTCTAACATCATTGGCACCACATATATCTATATTTTGTTACTAGTTCTATTCCAAATACAAAACCAAAGACACCCATATCAATTTACCATAGACCCTGGACAGAAAGAGCATGGGAAAGAACAAAATGTACTTAAGCTTACTAGACCAGCTTCAGAGAAATAAATTTCTCAGCAAATCTGAAGAGCCAAAGAAAATAATTTCCGAGTAGAACAACACCCTCCTTACCATTGTTTTTCAATTCGCAAGGGGGCTGCCTGAATTTCCACTCGTTACTCAATTCGTTAACATATTAACTACTCAAAGAATGTGAATCATAAAACCATGGTGGTGGCAATTAAACTATAAACAAAGCCCACATTAGCAGTGCCCATTAGTAGATTCTTGCAACAAACAAAGACAGGTCAGACTACCTTAGTCTCAAAAACAAAAGGTTACCTTAACAGAAAACTGTAAAAATATATTTTCAAACAATATGTTACACTAGCTGTATTTTATCTGGAGCACACGACATTTTGCAGAGACTACTGAATGAGTAAAGGATATTATGCATATATACCAATTCCATGAACTAATTTATGCTCTTTGCACAAGAGATGAACAGGCCAATCCCTTCGCCCATTTTTTTCAAATCCATACAATGTCCGGTCTACAATTCTAAACAGTTTGCCAACATCTTTTCATAAGACCAACATAGAGATGACACTAGGTCTAATTTTCTAAAGTATGATCTCCTTATGTTATCCTCACGTGATGATAACATAAGATTTGATCTTGATTTTCATGATAGAGAAATCATCATCTGCAGAGAAATTAGTCATTAGATCATTTTCAGGTATGCATGGATGAAAACGCAATAGGTTAAAAGCAAGTAACACCTCAAAAAAGAAAACAGAAACTGAAACAGCTCGAGGCTTATTCCAAACCCTAATTTCTATTCCATTACTCATAGTACATGAATCGATTCAGAAACTCGTCAGAAATTGAATTGAACAGAAACGTAATAAAAAATCAACAAAGTACAAAATAGAATAAAGAGAATGAATGAAATAATAGGCCAGTTAAACAAACAGACTAACTAGTTCCCTCAGATGTTCTGGATAAACAAAAGGATTCAATTCATTAAGACCAAAAGGAATCTCAGAATTAGCATGGTAGTTAATCATCACTGGGAAATCACTATTTTCATAAAATCTGATAAGAACCCTAATCTTTAAATCAGAAGCCCAAAAAAAAAAAAAAAAAAAAAAAACAAAGAAGTTGATAGATATAAATTTGGATGCTCAGATATATAATGGATATGGTTGAATTCCCTGACCTTCCACAAAGTAAGGTCTCATAATGAGCTGGGATTGCATAATAAATCATCATTGCATCGTGAATCAATTATTATCAAAATAAATTTAAAACCTAAGAAATACAACAGGAAATTGTGAAACTGCACAAGGAACGGATCTGAGGAGCTGAAGAAAGAGAGGTACTGGAGTGCTTTAAAAGAGAATTTGATTAGGGTTTTACTGTTTGAGGGTTTATTTGATATAGCCGCCCCATATACTTTCTAAAGATCTCAGGATTTATCCTTGGCAAAGATAAATCAAAGGCTGTGGTTCAACAGGAAATTGTGAAACTGCACAAGGAACGGATCTGAGGAGCTGAAGAAAGAGAGGTACTGGAGTGCTTTAAAAGAGAATTTGATTAGGGTTTTACTGTTTGAGGGTTTATTTGATATAGCCGCCCCATATACTTTCTAAAGATCTCAGGATTTATCCTTGGCAAAGATAAATCAAAGGCTGTGGTTCAAAAATTATAACAGGGAGGTTCGAACTCATGACCTATTGTGTCATAAGAGTGGCATCTAACCATTGTTCCACCTTGGTTGGAATTGATAGAAAAGATAAATCAACAGTGGTTGTTTGTTCAACTTAAATATTAATTAGTATAAGTGTTTTATTAATTAGTATAAGTGATTTGTCTAGAGAGAAAATAAATCTATGGTTATGGTTTGTTCAACTTAAATATTAATTAGTATAAGTGTTTTATTAATTGATGTCTCATTAATTTCTCATGATAAATGATTTATTAATTTTACATCATACATATCCCTTAATTAATATTAATACATATCTCCATCAATAAATAATAATTTTGACAAAAATTATTTCAATAGATATTAGTGGTGGTGGTGGTAGTAGAGGAAGAAGTAAGTGGTGGAAGCGGTGGAAGGTGTTACTAAGTGGTGGAAGCGGTAACATTAGTTTTGGTGGAAGAAATAGTGGCGTTGGATGGTTTTAATGGCGGTGGTATTGGTTTTTTCTTTTTGAATCAAAAATAATAATTTTTTTTACATGACGGGTAACATTGTATCGTGAAAAGTATAGTTGGTTGTTTTTGACACGATCAAAAAAGGCGGATAACAAATACTTTTGGGATGATACCAAATCATATAAGACAAAATGGTTGTTTTTGGTACCACTTTGCTATCTTTGGTAACCGTTCGTACGCATGATTTTCAGTATTAACAAAAAATATATAGTTGAATAAATTAATTGACGACCTAAGTTTGTTAAATCTAAACTTTATACATGACGTGTGGGATCAAAAGTTATAAGTGTGCCCAATATTCTACGAGGGATGGAAAATGGTGGTGGTGGAGAAAGAAGTGATATCTGGTGGTTTGTGGTAATCGGCCGATTTTGATGAGTAGTAATTGACTATGTTAATTATGTACTGCTACAAAAGGATAACACTATAAATTAGAAATGTGGTTGATCGTCTTAATGCTAATATAAACTCGGTTAAAATACATGAAAATTAAGAAGAAGAAAAAAACATTTGGATGTCACGTTATATAATAAATAACACTAAAAACTACATATTTAGTATCAAGGTTTCTCTATCCAATAGATAAATCTAAGGTTGTATTGAGATCCCGTAAGCAGAGGGCGAGTTGGTCTTGGATTTCTGAATGATAATGAATATAATGAAACGGTCCCTCTCGGTTTCTCCAATGAAAACCGAAACCTTCTAAAAAAAATAATCAATCGAACAACACTTAGATGGAACGCATCACCACCAAAGTAAACTTCTCCGAATTGCTACATATCCAGAGAAATATCTACAGATTAATCTGGTGATTTCGTCCTACCGTAGTTTTTAACGAGGCATGCAATTAAATCTCTAATAGTGATTTTAAAGGTATTTAATAATTACAAAATTCTCTTATAAGTTGTGTTTATGCAAGTATTGATTTAACTTGGGTTCTTTTACATTTTTGTGTTAAGTTGATGACTTTTTAATTTGAATACATGTTTGGTTAACAAACTTTGATACATATAGGGTATTTTCTTTGTAGAACTGATTTTAGTCTCTCATTTTTCCCGTTAGCACTTTGTTTCGATCCCTTATTTGTAGACATTATTTGACTAATGTTGGGGTATTTGTTTAATCTCAAGGCCGATTAAACCCAATGTGTGTTGTATACATTGAAGGTGACGGAAGTTTGTGTCGGCTCTACCTTGAAACTAATAATTTTTCTTCGGAAGGTTAGTTGAATTTATGTAGATACAAATATCAATATCACTATGCTCTTTAAAACTCCAAATTACTTGAGTAACACTAGATGTGAGAACGTCATTCATGCACTACTTAACATAGTTGGTGTGAAATCTTTTTATCCACGAATTTCTTCAATTTTATGTTATCAATATGATTGAGAAAGAATCTTACACATGTTTTGATTTACTATTATAAGTTTATTTTTTCAACTCACATGTGTATATCTCAGCCTTCCAATAGCCAAGGGTTCTTCATTTTTATAACTCTCACATTTGCAAAAAATAAATAAATAGTGTTTATCTATAGTAGGGAAAATATTATGGGTTTTTGCTTCACTCCTTTGAGCCTTAATTATCAATAATTTCGGAACAAATGTATTCATAAACATCATGGAGTTGGATTGGCAGTTTAGGTATATGTACTGTTATATGAAATATTCTTTTTGAAGTTTGAAATTATGGTATGATGGAACAATAAATGGGGAAAAAAATTATTTACTGTATTTTTTATTTTATTTTCATGTTGGCACAACATTATTACTCCGTCCAGATAATAAATTGGAATAACATGCTTAAGTAAAATATAAAAAGATCAAGTAACCCATTTTGTTTCCCAAAACCTATTTGAATATCAAAATAATTACTCACGAATAAAATGAAGCAAGAGGAATGTGAACAATATCGTATTAGAGACAAAACATCCCGTGCCGTTACGGCACGGGTTAAGATCTAGTAACCCATACGACACTTTAATTTTTACACCCACTTCTATCGGTTCCTAAACGTACTCACGTGAATGGTTCTTGCAAATATTTGGGGATGGCATCCAAATCTGAGTTATTGTGGCCGTGATAGTTTTTTAATTTTTTTCTTCTAAATGAATGAATGCTTTGAAAAAGGTCACCCGATCGGCCTCCACAATTGATATAAGCCAAATCGAAGATCTAGACCAGAGTTTATGTTATCCCAATGGATCGTAGCGTGAGCTACATTATTACAAATACGTGCCAAGTAAGTAAATTTACAAGTTACAAGTAAGTTAACCAACCAAGAAGGGAAAAGGGAATTCTACGAACAGAGCATCTTTATATTGATCTCCATCAAAATTTTCAACTTCAAATTGATCAACCAAATCTTTAGCATCACTTCAATGATGAGATAGGTGAGTTTATGCCCTCTTTAAAACAGCCCAAATTGCACGAGTCTCAACTTCAGCTAGGAAAAAGACTTTAAAAACATTGGCAACACAAAAAAGAAGCTTTACTAATATCTTTTTTTAATAAAGGAGGTCACCCTCAATACATTGAAATTAAGGTTTCGTTTGTTCCGATCATCATTACAGTTTCATTCCAGTCCTGAATAGTTAGGTAATTAAGCATCTCCCACAGACTGTGATCCATCCAGTAGTGTTTGATCATATACTTGTTACAAAAAGAAGCTAGCTTTGCAGCCCAAATGACATTTTCTGTTCTTACTAAAGTAAAATCCTGGGATATAAAATTAATGTCAAATTTTGTGTTGTTTCCAAAATCTTCACTGATCTTGTATCTTTGTTGGCGAGATTTTGCATACATTCCTATCAGCAGCAGCAAGGTTGGTTCTGAATCACTCGTGAAAGAGATTCTATGTCCGCTCCACTGTGTTGCCCATTGGAAAGCTGCATCTGCTCCCACCTTTTCTAAATCATCTCTGGTTGTACAGTCGGCATAGAGTCCTCTTGCTTCTCTGACTGTATCTGTGTGGTCACAAAGAGTCAGTCCAACACCAGATTTTGAAGAGTAGTCTATCATGTGTAAAGCTATGTTTATTGTTAGTGTCATTTTTCTTTTTTCATTCACATTAACAGTCTGTTGGGTCCAGTTTCGTAGGGTTGTAGTAATCTGAAGCGACTCATCATTTTTTGGGCTATAAAACAAATCATCCATTATACTATGCCCTGGTTTGGTCGTAGCATTATAACTATTTATAAACTTAATTATGTTATTTGCTGTTACTACACTATTCTGCTTTTCATGTTTGAAAACAACCTTGCATCGCACTTTCCATATGAACCAAATTATAGTACTGCATAAGACATACCAATCAATATCATATTCTCCCCTTTGGGGATTTGCGAAGCAATCGGTTAACCATTCATGGAAGGAAACAGTACCATTCCGTATAAAATCCATATCATAATTAAAATGCATCCATCCTTGAGAGACGTAGTTACATTGCAAGAACAAATGAGAGACGTAGTTACATTGCAAGAACAAATGTGTCATAGTTTCTTCATGCTCATTACATAGTTTACACTTAGTATCTATATCTCGGTATAAAGAAGTTATGGGCAAGAAAGGAGTTGGAAGACCAAAAGGGTAAAATGGTCATTTTCTAGGTCAAGTGCCACTCGCATACTATTTGGGAGTATGGGATGGGGTGCCTTCCAGATGAAAATTTTAATGGCAGGAGAAGTCTCCATTCTCCATATCATACTCCATTTTTTTTCAACTGTCCGAGAGATGAAGATGGATTACGAACCAATGGTAGTGTCCATTTTATTCCCTCCAGCTCAATAGGCATTATTTTTTCTTATTTGGACGTGTGAATGGCCGACTTTGGAATCTTATGTTTCCTATTTTCACTAGGTTTCCTAGTTTCTTCAAGAAGAGGAGGTTATAAAACTCTATATATAGAGAAGCCTAGGCACAATTTGAGACCATCAAAAGAACATTTACTCAATTTCTCTTTATTATTGGTTATGGAATAGTTGGATTTCCATAATATGATTCTTTGATTCAATTTTTTTGATATTTATCGTTTGCAATTCTCTGAAAATATTGTTTCAAATATTGATTGTTTTGACACTTGGTAGAACTTCTAATCACATTTTGCTAGTCTAGATTATACGCCCTCATAATTTGATTATAGTTTGTATGATATATTCTTATGATCATATGTGAATCGTTAAATTGAATTAGTGCTTTCCACGTTCAATTGCTTTGATTGGCCTGACTTCATAGAACTTAACGATCTATAAACTTGATTAGTGCTTTTACACGTTAGGTTGTTCCTTTAGGTAGAATTCATATTCGCATCTTTTAATGTGTTTGTTGATGACCAAAATATTCTTGCGATCAAGGTATTCCTTTGATAAAAGTTGAGATTAAAATCAATTCTAGTTATTGTGAAAAGCATGTTAGTGATATTATCTCTTCTATCCTACTTTTCTTTATTTGCTTTCACAAAACTAGAGGTATTATTTATAGGGAACCACAACAATTTGACAACCTAGACCTCTCTCTCGTGGGATCGATCCTTTCTTGCCCTTGCTATATTTATATTTTGAGTAGTAAGAAAGTGTAATTATATTTGTGTCGCTTACGACTGCGATCAAATTTTGGCGCCGTTGCCGGGGAGGCAACGGTTGTCAATTGTTTTTGGTTTCTTATTTTTGTATTTAGTTTTTGTTTTATTTATTTTTTTTTTTTTTCTTATTTTCTGGGTTTTAACCTTGGTTTGGGAATTATTTCGGTGCTTATTTCTATGGAAGGGCATATTGGAGCAATCAATACGGTTTTCAACAACCTCAACAATATGAAAACTACCAATTCCATGGGTATAATCAAAACCAATTCATTGGTTATGACCAATATTCCATGGAACCTTGTGGTTTCCCTCAACAACCTTATGGCGGGTATGTGTGTGAACAACAACAAGGATGGGAGGATTCTTATGCTAGTGAACAAAAAGTCTCTAATTTTATAGATCAAGTTTCCATCTTTACAAGAGGAATTTCAAAAAGCTAAAGAGACTACAAACGAGCAACTCCAAGAACTTAAATGAAAGTATGACTATCTTGCGAAGAGACATTGATCATACAAAGGAAGATATGGATAATTCTTATGTGCATATGGTTTGTGATGAATATTTGATTGATGCTAATGTTGAAAAAGGCGAATCTTTGGGGACTTTTGTTGATAATTGAGTTAACTCAACTCTTGATCGTAATAATGATCATTCACCTATTCAAAAGGATGAGTTAGAGATAAGTAACACTAAATTCAGCGAGGAACAATCTTATGTTGACTATGATAGTGACGGTGATTATGATACATTGCTTGAAACAACTCATGGTGACATCTCCCGAGGAGTCTTTTGGGATCAAGATGAAGACGAAGAGGAATATGTCGACACTTGTGTAGATTACTCAAGCATTGTCTTACTAATGATCAAGAGCCTATTCAAAGGGTGGAGCTTGAGGATGATGCATTTGAGTGTTCTAAAAAGTTTCTTATGATAAAATTTGGATCCGCAAAAGAGTGTGTGCCTTACAACAAAAAGGAGGAATATTTGAGAATGAGACCGTTATGACCAATATTGTGGAAGACCCAATTGAACTTGTGCATGATTGTAATGATGATGTTTATGTCGAGACTATGGTTAAGGCCAATGGTTGCAAGGTTTGATAGAGGACCATGATATAAAAGAGGTGAATAATTCACTTGAGTTTTTCAAAGATGAAGAGGATTAAAATACAAGAGATTGTGCAAGGTTTATCTAACCCTTTGCCTATTGTTTCTTCTCCTTTACCTCTTATTGGTTTGAATGTATGTGCTTCGAGAATATTGTTGGTGACTTTGTTTCTCGTTTCCGCCATTAGAGACACTTGATTCTCATACTATGCAGGTTATGGAACAAGAAACCGTGGAAGTACTCTATATTCTTTATACACTTCAAGTGTGGACAAGAATAAGTGTGTTTTATCGGTTCATAGCTTCACTTTTGCTTTATTGTACTAATATTTGTGTGAAGCTAGTGTTTGCAAAACAGGTTCTATGGACGGATCCCCAACTTTTCAGTAAGTCGGGCAGTCGACTTTAAAACAAGCGCTTAGTGGGAGGCAACCCACCGGTTTTGTATCTCTTATCCTTTTGCTTTTTATTTGTGTTTCGTTTATTTTTTTTATTTTTATTTTTTTTTACTGTTTTTATATCATATTTGCATCCCTATGTTTAATTTCATTGAGTCCGTAATCTATCTTAGAAGAGAATTATGACGAATACCTTTTCGTCAGAAAATTTCAGACTGCGCGTAGTTCAGTCCAGAGACCATAACTGTCAGACCGTTTATCAAAACACTGTGAAATTTTGACACTGTGTAGAAAACACGTAGGCGAACAACTTTTTGTGAAATGGAGTTTTCCAAATTCCTTACCAATTTGCACAGTTTTTGCGTTTTATCTGATGTTACGTTTTCGGTTTTACACATTGAGGACAATGTGAAGTTTAAGTGTGGGGGAGCATTTATATGTTTGTTTTTGACACAATTAGTGGATGGAACCATTTTGAATGCAGGAGTTGAGGAACCAATTAACTAAAAGGGAAGAATATAGCTCGAAAATCACAACTTAACATGATAGTTGTTACCAAATGTGTCAGTTTATATGATTGTAAAGTGACTTGATTTGTTGTGATGATGGACCTTGGGTTGTATAGAGAGAACTGAACGAGATGGCGAGAGATGATCGGTGATGAGAGGTTCTTGGGATTTGGGGGTGCCTATGGAGAATGAATAACAGAAAAACGTATTCTTTATCATTTAGAGTCCATCGAAACTTCTCTTTCTTCTTGTGACTCTTATATCAGTGTCCATTTTATCCTCCACTTTGGAATTTTTATTTTCTTATGAATCTTAGCGCTGTTGTGTGCGCATCAAAACATTTACTCAATTTCTCTAGATCCCAATTTTTTGATCAAGTTAAATAGATCACTCACTTTTCTTAGACCCTCATAATTTGTCGATCCTTTCTTGCCCTTGCTAGGTCTTTGCATAGGAATTTGTAAAGTGACTTGACGGGAAAACGTACCTTTATCTTTTAGAGTCCATGGGATCCAAAATCATCCCAAAACATTTACTCAATTTCTACTAGATGACCCTCATCGATATTCTTACCATTTCCTATCTCCCAGTAGCAACATTTTTAAATTTGGTTTATACCTTGCACCACTAGCCAAAGTAGAGAAATCAAAAGCATCATCAGAGCATTGCTCGGTTGAACCCACTAGCACTGTGTCATGGACTTACTTGTGATTCCACAACAAGATATGATAATAACTAAGAATTGATTGCTAAACATTCAAGTAACCAACTGCAGCCACACTGGACTGAGTTCCTCTTCTATTTGCTTTTCATAAACTTCTCAATACATGACTTTGGCTCATATAGCCTCACAAACCTAACCTAGATCTAACGGCCACGAAGAGCCTAGGTGGTCACATCCGACACACCCATTACAACTAACATTAACCACTAATTTAATGGATTAGGCTAATTAACTATAATTTTACACAGAAGGCTAATGACAGGCTGATATTAGATACGGGCATCCCCCTTAGGCTAGGGATATGACAATACCTTCCCCTCCAAAACATCCTTGTCCTCAAGGATGAAGAACTGAGTAGCAAGGTTGTCGTGGATAATATTGGCAAGTGTGGCTGGTAGACTCTCATAGATATCCTTGGCCCACTATCTTCAAAACTTACAACTTGGGAAGCAGTGATATGAAAATGTAGCTCTATGTCTTCTTCTTCACAAGCATGTATAAGCAAGGACTTGATTTCGACAACAACATGGCTCCCTGACATCACCATCTCCTGATCCTTCTTCGCAAAAGATGAGTACGGTTGTATGAAACTGACCTTGGTCCTTGCAATAACGCCATTCTTCCCTTGTAGATAGTTTACTTGCCATTTTGGAAGTTGCTTGAAGTCGCATGCCCTCCAGCAAACAAGTCATTGACCCTCACCAGTACCCGTGTGGTATGCACTCCTAGCCGCACTTTCAAAAACAAGGTAAGCATCACATAACTGCACAACAGCGTTATCAAGGCATACTTGAATTGGCGCTAGTACACAATCCAACTGATCATCACCATTTGTTGTCCACTTCCACCACAGGGAGACTGCCAACTGTGAAACATTTGGAATATGTATAACATTGAGCACGAGTTTATTTATCCTCTTCTCATAGAGCTCTAGCTTATGTTGAGCAAAGTAGCAGGAGTTAAGACCCACCCAAGCAGAATTCTTATTTGCCCGTTCATCATTCACAAAGCATCTCTTCGAGCTCCACCCTATGACACCCTTTCTAGTAATCATATAAATCTCTCCATAACGGGTCACTTCTGTGCAATTGTAAACAGAAACAACATCGAAACTTGTCCGATGGGAATTCCATGATGACAGTTCATGCATTTTTCCTCCGTCGAACAACCATCGACTACATCCCTTAGTACAAGGTGATTTAGGTAACAGAATGAGGATCCATATAATACCACTATCATCTGAAATCCTTTCAAAATAATCTGACCCTATAAAAACCCACAACAACCGGTCGCAGCTTGCCCAGAGATAAATGAAATTAGGAGAAACAATCCAAGGAGGATATTTAATTACCTGAGTACCTCGTTGTCGAACATGAGCCTGAATAATTTCATTGAAGTCTTTTGAAGTACCGGGACAGTTCCAGCTTTTAGAATGAGATGGCCATAATATGGAGTCACACCATTTTCCTCTATCAAACAACAAACAACCACCCAAAATACCAGTATCATTTCCCATACTGAAAAGTCCACTTGTAGCAGCAAACTGGGTAATCTCCTGAAAGTGGCTTCAAGTTGATTATGAACCTCCTCCTTGCTGAACACCTTGCTCCTATAAGCCCCTTTCTTGTCACAGCTCAAAACTGAGAATTGAACTGCCATATCAACACTTCCCACATTCCTGGGATCACATTCATTTAAACCAATGAGGTTGGAATACCCAACTGCTATTGAGAAACTCTCGCAGGCTTCAGATATGAGAAAATAAAAGTATAAGAAAAATACAATTCTTGAGAATATAAATACTGCCAGAAATGTAAAATCCTTCAACAGAATATGCAACACATCACCTTCTTCACCACCATTCAAACTCCATATACTAGGTGGGAACAATTTGAATTTCCACCTCAAGTACTCAACCCACATCAAGGAGTTTAGTGGAGATATAAGTCGTCTCTCATAGAATAAAAGGCTTCCATAGACTTCATTTATGAGCAGAAGAGAGAGCAAGAAGAACCTTATTCTCGACAAAAAGAAGTAACTTCTCACAATTGTGGGAAGTGAAAGAAGCATCAGAAGATAGTCAAAATCCGCCAAAGGTATTGTCAGCACTTTCTCTTGCGACTGTGCAAATACCCCTATCTTCAACAGCTCTCCAAGTAACACTCTTGCAGGATTTCCATAATTGCCAGATCTATACAATGGACAAGATGGGATGGAATCCCTTCTAACAAGCCTAAAACGATCTCTACTAACTGGGAGAATCACCATAAGAAAATCAGCAACTGAATTCGAGAATATAACTACTAGAGCAAACAAATTATTTGTTGACATATTAGCTACTTTAGGTAGTTGATAACGACATGCTCCACCCTCTCCCAAGTGCTTCCACAATAGTGGCATATCACTGTTGACATTTCTCATAATCATTTTCTTCAAAAAAGTATCGCCATCACAAGTGTCACCAGTTTTAACGAACACGGACACATTTAAATACTCAAATAAAAAAATTGAAACAGTACCCATGTTCCAAAATGAGCTCAAAGACTAAATTCTCATTGTTTGCATCCCATAAAATTGAACACACATTGAGTATCAACGAACAAAAATTAGATAGACCAAAACAGAATTCATAGTTATTCATAGAATGAGGAGACCCCTGAACAAGTTCAAACACTTTTCCACGATCAAATACTCCACGAGTAGAACCATATATATAATAGGGACATTCAGCTTAGCTTACCCATTTTATGTTGCAAGAGAAAATCATCTCTGACAATGTTCAAATACCAAACTACACCCTCGGACATCTTAACAAGTAGTTCATGTGCCTCTCCTTTTATAACCCTCCATGCTAGTGAAGATATCAAAACTCTATTTCTACCTGACATTTGAATAAACAACTTCACAGCATCATGAAATTCAGCTTCATTAATACACAAATGAACTATCAAATATAAAAACCCAAAATTTGATTGATACCCAAGCCTCATAATCAATTGAAGACTCAATACTTCATCCAATTTACCCATTAAAATCAATCCCTTGGAAACAATCACACAATAAATAAGTATACCAAAACAAAAATGAGAACTGCTTGTATTATGATAAGAATACCTCTTGATACATTTAAAAAACTTTCCTCGATCAAAAGTCCTTCGAGCAACAACAATGATAGGGAAGACACATTCATCATTTATTAATTTGCAATTCACCTTATGATAGGTGTTGTAAAACACCTAATTTTATATCTAGTATTTATGCTTTCTTTGCTATTTTCCTTGGGAATTGCATCTCTTATGTGTGATTTTGAGTTTATCAGGTGCAATGGAGTCATTATGTGCAAAAGAAGGAGAAAATGTCCGTTTGGAGCGTAAAAGGCGAAAAGGATCAATTCACAGGCGATACCTAGAGCGGGCTAAGGTTGCGCAAAGGAGGCGAAGAATGAACTGTCAGTTCCCCGCAACTGACAGTTGAGCAAGGAAGAGTTAGGCAGTCGGTTCTGCGAAACTGACAAGCCAAAGATGAACTGGGGTGGCCCTTATCCATTTCTGGGCGCCTAAGCCTAGTGGCCATTCTTACACTGCCCTAAATTTGAGAAAGTTCATTTCTCATTTATTAGTTTATCCACCCGAAACCAGAGAGAGGGAGATCGGATTTCTTGCTGTTGAAACGGAGAAGAAAATGGTGTTGCTTGGATCTGATGCTTTGGAGGAGATGGGTTCAAGTTGAGTAGGCTGTTAATGGCTACGGGATGTAAATCCATTCAAGTTACAGATGGAGAAGACGATTGCGGCTGGGATAAACCGAGAAGAAGAGAAAGAAAAGATGAAGAAGTTCTGCTGCTTTGATAAATGTTGCAATGGGGATTTGATGAAGTTTGGGTAAGTTTCAGTTGCAGACGGGGATTTGTATTGAGTTAACAAGATGATTGAGATCGAGAGATTGAAAGAGAGATTTATGCACTGATGGGAGTCTGTTGAAATTGAAGGATGGGTTTCTCTTGATTTCAAGGAAGAGATGTGGAGAAGAGCTGGATCTGTCGCTGGCATGGAATAAAAGGAGGAGATCGATGTGACTCAGGGAAGAAGAAGATGCAAAAATTAAGCTCATAGAATGAATTAGGGTTTCGGTCTTTGAGGGATTGTGAGGAATTAGAATATGAGTTTGATTTGAGCGTCTGCTAGGCTCAAGAACAATGGGTATTGGACGAAATTGAAGATGAAATTCAGGGGAGTAACGGATGAAGTTCATGTCGATTTTGAGGAAGAATTGTTAATGGGTCAGATGGACTCAGGTTATGAAGTTGCTGCTGTTGGAATTGGAGGAATGGCTTGTGATTCAGATGAGAAGTTGATTTACTTGTGTGGTGGAGAACTGAAAGATTGCAGGTGAACAATGGCTCTGCTATAGAGCAGTGGCTTGAGATGGTTGAGACATAACAGGGAAAGATGATTGCTGCAATGGGTTTCAGTGGATTGAGTTGTAGAGAATAAATGAGTGTTTGCAGTAAATGAGTTGGCTGTACATCGCAGGTTACGGGTTCTGCCAGAGATACACGGTGTTGAATGGTGCTACTGAGATTGCAGTTCAGGGAGATGAAGTGCAGCATGGTTTGTGGTTGTGCAGATGGTGGTACTGTGTTCTGTGAAATATTTGCGGAAATGAAATAGAAAGGCATGGTGCATCTGGAGTTGGTGGTGATTGAATTATGGACTGGTGAAGCTGCAGATTTGTATCGCGGTCATAGATGGTGGTACTGGGATTGTGAAGGTTGAAGTGCAGAATGCAGTAATGCTGGTGCTGTGTGAGATGAGAACAGAAATGGGAGGAAGAATGGCTCAAGGCGATATCACTTGGTGTTGTTGGAGTTGTGTGCAGAGAATGCAGTGTGCTGTTGGATGGAGCTGAAATATGAGCTACAGTTGGCAGACTAATGGAAGTGCTCGAAGCTGTGCTCATGACAGTATGAGATGGGAGTTATGGCGAGTTCCGATGATTGTGCTAGACTCGGATGGAATGGCAACAGATGCAGTGTGTATTGAGGTTGTTGTGGCTGTGACAATTGCAGTCAAGGGAACTAGGGCAAAACAAATGAAAAATGGATGAACATTGCAGATGGAATACAAAAAGGTTGGTTTGTTGCTCATCAGAAGGGCCGTGATGCTATGTGCATTGCATGGCAGGCAGATTAACTCAGGATGAATGTATATTTAAGCAGAATTGGAGCTGTGGGTTGCTTTGGAATGGAGACAGATGCATCTAAAAATGGAATGGTGATTGGAGCTACAGAATGAACATATTTTGCAGGATTGGCAAACTGAGCTGCAGAATTTAATGAGAAGGAAATGAACAGCCATCATGGCTGGATATGAGCTGGTGAAGCACAATGATAGTGCAGCAGACAATTTGGCCAGTGCAAATGGCTCAGGCCAAGGTCACTCAGCCCAGCTAGAGGTCTGACTAGCCAGCTGACATGCATCTGACTCATGATTTGACCCGGTTTGACTCAGTGACTCACCCGAGTTGACTCGACCGTTTTGACCCGTTGACCGGTGACCGGTTTGACTTTGACGGTCACCTGAGATGCTTTCCGGCGACCTTTCCGGACAATTTCCGGCCATAAACCCAGTTTTCCGGTGACGGTTTTTTGGACATAATTTCACATGGGCTTGGTGGACCACTTGGAGATGGGTTTTGAGAAGACCTAATATTGGAAGGAGTATCCTTTATGGAAATAGAGAAACATATAAAAGAGAGGACTTTTACCTAATGTGGGAGATCATATTATCTTTTATCATCTTTTATCTTTTATCTATTCTTTTTGCCTCTACTTTTGTTCTAGGGTTTAGAACCATGAAGTCTTTTCTCTTTCTTCTTGTTATGAACTCCATGAATATGAGCTAGAGTTTTATTATTGGTTATGGAATAAGTTGGATTTCCAAATATGGGTTTTAATTCAATAAATTAGTTTTCTCTCATATTATCGTTTATGATTCACCATCAATATTGTTACATGATTTGAATGCTTGTTAGTCGAGTCGCGAATCGATTGAGTTTGTTTTCATCTCTCTTGCTAGATTAGGATTTATTATACGCAAAAGTGATAGATTCTTGATTACAAGTAGCATAATTGTGATTATTGCTTGTAGTGATACATCCTAGTAGTCACATGTGAACCATAACCTTTGTTAAATCGAATTAGTGCGCTTTCCACGTTCGATTGCTTTGATTGGCCTGATTTCATAGAACTTAACGCATCTAGGGAATTAAACTTGATTAGTGCTTTTACACGTTAGGTTGTTCCTTTAGGTAGAATTCATATTCGCATCTTTTAATGTGTTTGTTGATGACATGAGGAGATTTGCGGGATATACTTGCGATCAAGGTATTCTAGGGCCTTTGATAAAAGTTGAGATTAAAATATCAATTCTAGTTATTGTGTTGGAAACATGTTTGTGAATGAAAACGAAATCCATGACCAATATCTTCTTATCCTTGATTTGATTTGTTTGCTTTGCTTTATTTGCTTTTATTTAGTTTATTATTTAAAAATCACAAAACTACCGGTGTTATTTATAGGGAACCGAAACAATTTGACAACCTAGACCTCTCTGTGGGATCGATCCTTTCTTGCCCTTGCTTCATTATATATTTTGAGTAGTAAGAAAGTGTAATTATATTTGTGTCGGCTGACAACCGGTCAAATTTTGGCGCATTGCTTGGGAGGCAGCGGTTTGTCACTTGTTTTGGGTTTCTTATTTTTGTTTTTAGTTTTTGTTTTATTTTTCTTATTTTCTGGGTTTTAACCTTGGTTTGAGAATTTTATTTCAGGTGCTTGTTTCTCATGGAAGGAGCATATTACATGAATGGATACGGTTTTCAACAATCTCAACAATATGACGACTACCAATTCCAGGGGTATAATCAAAACCAATTCATTGGTTATGACCAATATTCCATGGAACCTTATGGTTTTCCTCAACAACTGGTAGGCCTCGAAAGGTGTTTATATTATATGGCCTACGGTGATAACCGCAAGTGCACGGCGTCTATCGGAGACGCGGCAAGTACGGGTCGAACCACAGAGACTTGTGGTGCTCTTGTATGATCTAAAGCTTGGCTAACTGAATTTCAGGTGAGTATGAGTGACAACAGGTGATAATGTGCCGATACGGCTAAGGTTGAGCTAAGTAGTGACTCTAAACTAAAAATGAAATATAAACAGTGAGAGTAAAGGGATGCTAGGGTTATCAAATTCACCTCTAATTCTTAGTATGCGTTCAACCAAGTTGAGCTCCTTGTTTCTATGGCAGTTAAGGATAGGGTGTCAATTCCACCACTTAACTGAGAAGTTTCACCTTGTAATACTTCAATGTTCAGCTAAGGTACTAACCCGGAGAATTAGTTGTCTAATCAAGCACAACTAATCAAGGGAATTAGTTTTTGGTTCTAAAGATTAAGTCATGCAAAGACACACAACATCTTTATACCACGACTACAATGCATACTTGGCATGCATTGTGAAAGAAAGGCATTGGGTGCTAAAATTGAAAGTATAATTATAGTTTAAGCATGCAAGGATAATTCAACAAAATTGAAATCATAATCGGGAATTAGGGTTTCAATGAAACCCTAACAAATTAATTAGAACATGAAAATAACAAAAATACACAAATTAAATCTAAATTGAAGCACTCAAGCTAGCCTGTGCATGCCCTCAAACATCCAATTACACCTTCTATTTATACATGCAAAAATCCCCCAAAATATCAAACCCTAATTCTCAAAAATCGAAATTAAAATTAAAATAAACTCTCACCATACTCTCTGATCGTCTCTCCTCTTGTCTAATCGCTCTGCAACCATGCTTCGACTGTAGTGATGAAAACCCTAGCTTTAGTTTTTCTCTAAGTTAGCTTCTAGGGTTGGAGAAGCTAAGAAAGAGAAAAACTAAATCTAGAGAGGGGTGCGGCTGTTGGGGTTGGTTGTTGCTGTGTCAGGAAGAGAGATGGTGGCGGAGAGGTGGTCTGATTTTTGTCAGGGAGAAGGAGGAGGTAGAGTATGGTCGAGCTCTGCAACAGAGAAGAAAGAGAAGGTGGAAGAAGGGAATAGGGTTTGGTCGGGGGTATAGGGTGTTGGTAGTTTTGTTGTGAGGCATGAACATCGGGGAAAGATGAGACTGGCCTAGCGAGCGTAGGATGAAGATAAGCGAGATCTGAACGGCTCAGGATATAGACATCTTCGGTGTTGAGCGGGAGCGGCGATCTTTGATGGAATGGTTGGAGCGAGCGTCGGATCTAGGGTAGATCGAATCTAACGGCCTGGATGAGACGGACTCGGATCCGGGTCATGGCTAGCTCAAGCCCATGTCTTGTAAGTTGGGTTGCGACTGATGCGCGCGCGGGCTTTGGCTTTCTGCTCCATAGATGCTCGACTCCAATTCTTCGCTCTTTTGGCTCATCGATTTCTCCGAGCTTTATTTATTACCTAAAAAACACAAAATTAATTAATACAAATATTTATTCTTGAAAACAAAGAAAACACAGAATCTGGGATAATATCTGATTTCTAAGCGCAAAAGATGAGTAAAATGCCAATAAAAAGGTGTATAAATATGCACGATTTGGCACTCATCAAATACCCCCAAACCGGATTTTACTTGTCCTCAAGTGAAACAGAAAATAAGAAATCCTAACTATACCCCTGTCGCAGTCTCTCGAATGCATTTAGCGTATGCACTAAGCCTTTAAACCCCTAGGTGTCCCTAGTGGACGAGTTGTAGTCTCGTGAGGGTTTACCGCAGGTGTACCCACAAAACCTTCTCCAACTTCGAGTGTAAAAGAGTCTCAAGCATCCAAGGATCTATGAGGACATAGAGTTTCGCATGCTAGTAACAGAAGTTAGAACTATCGAAGAACGCATTCTCATCCTTAAGTCTTTGAGCGAGAAGTAACCATACCATATGAAAGAATTCGGATTCGATTGTGATCATAAGCCTCGACTTCTGCCTCACTATTAGGGTTTTATGATAATTGCACTCAAAAAGATCGCTTTTTAGTCTCTCATGTGTGCAGGCAGGAAATAAGAGAGAAATCCTGCACACGTTGTAGGTAAGAAGGATAACCTTCCGAAATAATTTCTGGAGACTCCACAGAGGTGTGGACAAAAAGAATTTTTTCTGATGATCTCTAAGAAAGGAAATCAACCATTAGCAAGGGGTGGGAGTACTCACTCACTTCTCACCCGATCGGCAATTAATATCACTCTCTCATAAGAACCATAGAAACGTCTTCAATCTTCGGTCTTCGGTCTTCAAATGTTGATGACGAACTTCTAAACTTTACAAAACTTGACAATTTTTAACTTTTCTACTCAAATTCCTTGTTGTTTGGATTTTTCTTTTTGAACTCTTCTTTACCATGGTGGTAGCAAAAATAAACTACAATATTTTTTTTTTGATTTTTGATTTTTTTGATTTTTTTTTTTTTTTTTTTTTTTTTTACAAAAAGTGAAAATAAAAATACAAATAATGAAATAACTAACTCCATGGACAAAGGACTTTATCACTCAATTTTTCCACAACTTGTATTGTCTTGATTTTATAAATTTTATTAATTCTCATCCTATTTTCTTTTCTTTTTCTTTGTTGCACATAAACCTTGGACTATATCAATTTTTCTTTCCATATTTGATGATGCTCCGTTTGCTGACGATGATGTGTTTCTATGGGTCTTGCTGATTGAGAGAGAGAGAGATGCTAACTGCAAATCGGTATTTAGAAAGAGTTTTCATCTTTAGACGTCACCCTCATGATTGACAAAAACTAGCACTCAAGAGATCAAAAGTAGTGCTGAAATTGGTGCGAAGTTGGGTAGCTCACCATTCCTACCCGGAATTTACGTACGGTGACACACACTCTAACAGACTTTTCTAGAAAGTTGCAAAAAATTGAAGGTTGGTGCCTCACTTGATGTAAATTGGGTAGTCTCCACTATGGGTGATCACAATTCTACTACCGAATATCTAAACAACACCTAATTCGCCCTCCGGTATGGTTAAATCCAACTTTAACGCTCTAATCAACTAAGGAACCCGATTGTGTTCTCCGGTACTTCTAACTTTTGTTATTTCGGCCAGATTCTCTATGTAAACATAGCTAGAAGCATGCTAGTGACTCTAAAATCTCTAAAAGTTGGAGGTTTTTACAAAAGAGTTTTTTTTTTTTTTGAAAATAAAAGATTAAAAAGACTAAAATTAAAAAGACTAAAAACTCTATATGCAATGCACCCCCAAACCTAAATCAAACATTGTCCTCAATGTGTCAACAGATAGGAAAAATTTAAACAGTCACATACCGAGAGAACTATGCTGATAAGAGAAAAGGGAAGAGATTACCGGATGTCGGCGGAAGCAAGGTTGAGCTTCATTAGTCAAGGCTAAAATCCAACATTCTCAGTGGAGATCATATCGGATTAGCACAAAATATGCACAAGAAGACTCAACCGATTCAAGAAAAGAAAAATTTAACAAGTCCTACTGGATATATCCAATGAAAATTCACCATAAACCAACAGTCTAAAGAGTTGAGGATCAACCCAATAGAAAATATATACACACATTAACAGCCTTACACAAATATAATATGATAGTGCAAGTAAGACTGTGTATGTGAATGAGCTTCCCCCAAACCTAAACTTGTCAACAGTTGTGTTTTTCAGCACAAAATCTTGCAATTTTAAAGGTACATCATGCAAAAGGTCTAACTCAAAATGAGTTTTGCTAATTACAGGCAGACATACACATTCCAACTGTGGCTCCCTAAAGGTGTCATACTTTGATGCAAAATAGTCCAAGAGGACTTGGGAAGCACAAAGCTCTAGGCCTAAGTTAGGCATTTTTAGAAAAGTTGGTTTTGCAATTTTGTTACAAACTACACCTAGGTTGGGTGAAGGAGTTTCAATTTGTGACTTAGGAGAGAGGTTAGGTACATCTAAGTTGTTTTCATGCATAAGATCATTTGCACCATCGCATACTTTCCTAAAGTCAGACACAGGTAAATCATGCTCACCAGCATAGAACAATTCATCAATCACCATGTCATGATCATCAGAGCAGGCAACATATTGTGATATGGGAAGGGAATCAGACACAACAATAATATCATGATCTAAAAGAACATTAGTGTCAACAGAAGATTCATCCTTTCCTAAGTCACAAACAAGTTGTGTAGCATGCTCACATTCACTGAAGAATTTTACAAACCCAAGCTCAGAATCCATATCACATATATGAATGTTAGAAGAAGTATCATTCATAGGGTTCACGAAAGAGACGCCTAACGTCTACGAACCAAAAGATGCCATCATATTTTTGCATGCACATGCTCTTGTAACATATCATATTCATCATCATCATCATCATAACAAAAATGCATTTCCCTATTAGCATTTCTAGTATACTCATTTACCTCTAGATTAGGTTCATATTCAGTGTTAGTTGCATGAGTAGGAATAGAAACACTATTTTCAAGATTTACTTTATTAGGGACAATAATCATCCTATCATGAACTGCCTTCCATTCTTCCTTTTCTAAATGAATAAGGTTCATCTTTAAGAACATGTGACATTGTTCAATGGAGAGAGAGTCTTCAATAGTGGGTATGCATGTTTCATATGAATAATCATTAAATGGTTGTGCACATGGTTCACTAGAGAAGGGATGATCATGCATGTTGCTATATGGATGGTTATGCATTGTATGAAAGTCAAGCCTAGCATTTTGTTCCATGAGCGTTTCCATTAGTGATTGTAAACAAGGAGTCGGGGGAGTATAAAATTGTTCATCTCCCCACTGTGGTGACTGATACATGTGCTCATGATGGTTAGGGTATGAGTACTCAAGGTCAGGGCCCTGAGAAGGCTCATAATACTCCCTAAAATCATTATGGTCTGTGGGGGTTTCATACTGTGAAGCATGCCCGTAAGCAAGCTCTCGAATGGATTTGTTTGTATCCCCAGTTGCAGACCAAAATCCTGACATGATTTAGTACTCAAATTGAACTCAAAGCCCAGTTAAAGTGGACTAAGTTTGGTTTTAGTGGGATTGGTTTGGTTTATTGGGTTTCATTTGGTTTGTTGGGTTTGGTTTTGTTTTTGTAAGCTTTGGTTGCGTGCAAAGCCTAGTAGTTGGTTTTTGTGGGAAGGCCAGTGGTTGTTGGCTCAATTTGGTTTTAGTGAGTTTTGGTTTGTTTGGGATTTGTTGTTTGAAGCCCAGGATTTGTGAAAACAGAACAGCCCAGGTTTGTGTAAAGCCTAGTGGAACTGTGGGCTCAGTTTCGTTTAAGCCCAGCAGTGTGGCTTATGTGGTTGTGCAAAGCCTAGTGGACAGTGGGCTCAGTTTCGTGCAGAGCCCAGTTCTTAGTGGTTCTCAGCCCAGTTGAAAGTGTAGGTTGTGATCAGTCCGAGGTGATGGGACTTAGTCTATTGCACTGAGTTAAGCCCGGTTATGCAAAACTTAGTTTGTGCAGAGCCCAGCCTTGGGGTCAATCAACCCAGCTATGATTATGGGCTCCGGTTGTGCAGAGTGCAGGCCCAGTGGTTGGGCTTCAGTTGTTAAGCTTAGCTTGGCAGTTGCACAAGTCTAAGTGCACATCTCAGCACAACTCAGCAAGCTTGTGCAGATGGCAAATTAGCAACCCAGTTGGTTGCAAGTGCAGAGTTGCACAGAAGAGCTTATGCACAGATTTGTGTGCACAGCTTTTCAAAAATGCCACAGCACAGGACAATTTAGCCAAGGCTCAGCCACAAGGTCAGGTGGAGTTAAGCTCATACAAGTCTGTCAACAGGGCTGGGGTACAGACTTGGTTTCTACAGGCTATGCTTAAGGGTGGCAGGATCAACAGGGGTTGTGGTGTCAACTCATCCAGTTGACTTCAGTTGATTTCAACTCACAAAAGGTCTTTGATTCACTCAGTTGATTTCAAACCACTCTAGCATGCATAATGGTACTTGCTTCTCAAGCTCACAAGGCACAGGATAGCAATACACAGGATTTCACACAAGCATGCAAATATTGACAATAAATTGGCTCAACAGCTTCATGGGGGTGGAGCTTCAAACTTGTAGCTGCAGGGGCTAGCAAAGGAGCAGGGTAGCTAGGCGAGTGAGGTCTGATAGTTTGCAGGTCAGGTTTAGGCTCAGGGTAAGTCACAGCACAACACAATTTGTAGCTTTGCAACACAGCACACAGCACAATTTTAACAGGGCAGCTCAACACTTATGAGACCGCACAGCACATGTTAGCTTAAGCTCGATTAGGTTATGTGCACACAGCTCATGCAAAGGTGTTGGTAGGTGCACATGATCGGTGCTGGCAGGCTTCACGATTTAGGGTTTAACACAATGTAAGCATGCATAAGGTCACAAGCGAGATGGAGCACAAGGGAGAGCCGGCGGGCTTGTTATCGGCAATTCTCAAAGCGGATGCATACAAAGTACGGGGAGCTCAATTGTTATGAAAAAGGTTTAATTGTGACAAAGCCAGCGGGGTAGCTCCACACTTGCTTTGCTTGGGGGGCTAGCAAGGTGGTAGATGGCTCACGGGGGCTCACGGGGTTAGCACCGGGTCAAGCATACACAAGTGCAAAAGAGCATGCTCGGGGTTGATAAAAATTTGGCTTAAACTTGCGGCTTCGTGGCTGGATTTGAACACATGGGTTGCAGGGCATACGTGGCATACAGGGGAAGTTTAGGCTTACCTCAAGAACTGGGCTTTCCGTTGGGTTGGCTCAGCTTTGCCACTTGCACCTGCTAGCTCAAAAGAGAATTCTCAGTTCTCAAAAATTACACAGTTTAAAGCAATGGAGCAGTATTTGCAGTATGAGAAGCAGCTAAGTTACAGATGCAGATGTGCACTAAGAGATGCAAGGTAAAGATGCAGAAATGGAGAACTTAACTGAAATGTAATGATAAAAATGCAGTGGATGATGCAATGCAACAAAAGAAAACTAAATGCACTGGTAAAACAAGCTAAGTTGCACTAATTAAAGAGCTAAAAGAAATAACACAAGGTGAATATGTACAAGGTGGGAAGCAGTAAAGAAAAGCCGAAGAACAACAGGGCACACGCCAAGTCCCCGGCAGCGGCGCCAAAAACTTGGTAGGCCTCGAAAGGTGTTTATATTATATGGCCTACGGTGATAACCGCAAGTGCACGGCGTCTATCGGAGACGCGGCAAGTACGGGTCGAACCACAGAGACTTGTGGTGCTCTTGTATGATCTAAAGCTTGGATAACTGAATTTCAGGTGAGTATGAGTGACAACAGGTGATAATGTGCCGATACGGCTAAGGTTGAGCTAAGTAGTGACTCTAAACTAAAAATGAAATATAAACAGTGAGAGTAAAGGGATGCTAGGGTTATCAAATTCACCTCTAATTCTTAGTATGCGTTCAACCAAGTTGAGCTCCTTGTTTCTATGGCAGTTAAGGATAGGGTGTCAATTCCACCACTTAAATGAGAAGTTTCACCTTGTAATACTTCAATGTTCAGCTAAGGTACTAACCCGGAGAATTAGTTGTCTAATCAAGCACAACTAATCAAGGGAATTAGTTTTTGGTTCTAAAGATTAAGCTGCAGCACACACAACATCTTTATACCCTGACTACAATGCATACTTGGCATGCATTGTGAAAGAAAGGCATTGGGTGCTAAAATTGAAAGTATAATTATAGTTTAAGCATGCAAGGATAATTCAACAAAATTGAAATCATAACTGGGAATTAGGGTTTCAATGAAACCCTAACAAATTAATTAGAACATGAAAATAACAAAAATACACAAATTAAATCTAAATTGAAGCACTGGCTAGCCCAGGCATGCCCTCAAACATCCAATTACACCTTCTATTTATACATGCAAAAATCCCCCAAAATATCAAACCCTAATTCTCAAAAATCGAAATTAAAATTAAAATAAACTCTCACCATACTCTCTGATCGTCTCTCCTCTTGTCTAATCGCTCTGCAACTCCATGCTTCGACTGTAGTGATGAAAACCCTAGCTTTAGTTTTTCTCTAAGTTAGCTTCTAGGGTTGGAGAAGCTAAGAAAGAGAAAAACTAAATCTAGAGAGGGGTGCGGCTGTTGGGGTTGGTTGTTCTTTGTGTCGGGAAGAGAGATGGTGGCGGAGAGGTGGTCGATTTTTGTCAGGGAGAAGGAGGAGGTAGAGTATGGTCGAGCTCTGCAACAGAGAAGAAAGAGAAGGTGGAAGAAGGGAATAGGGTTTGGTCGGGGGTATAGGGTGTTGGTAGTTTTGTTGTGAGGCATGAACATCGGGGAAAGATGAGACTGGCCTAGCGAGCGTAGGATGAAGATAAGCGAGATCTGAACGGCTCAGGATATAGACATCTTCGGTGTTGAGCGGGAGCGGCGATCTTTGATGGAATGGTTGGAGCGAGCGTCGGATCTAGGGTAGATCGAATCTAACGGCCTGGATGAGACGGACTCGGATCCGGGTCATGGCTAGCTCAAGCCCATGTCTTGTAAGTTGGGTTGCGACTGATGCGCGCGCGGGCTTTGGCTTTCTGCTCCATAGATGCTCGACTCCAATTCTTCGCTCTTTTGGCTCATCGATTTCTCCGAGCTTTATTTATTACCTAAAAAACACAAAATTAATTAATACAAATATGTATTCTTGAAAACAAAGAAAACACAGAATCTGGGATAATATCTGATTTCTAAGCGCAAAAGATGAGTAAAATGCCAATAAAAAGGTGTATAAATATGCACTATTTGGCACTCATCAACAACCTTATGGCGGGTATGTGTGTGAACAACCACAAGGATGGGAGGATTCTTATGCTTGTGAACAAAAAGTCTCTAATTTTATAGACAAAGTTTTCAACTTTTTACAAGAGGAATTTCAAAAAGCTAAAGAGACTACAAACGAGCAACTCCAAGAACTTCGTGAAGGTATGGCTAGCTTGCGAAGAGGCATTGATCAATGCAAGGAAGATATGGATAATTCTAATGTGCATATGGTTTGTGATGAATATTTGATTGATGCTAATGTTGAAAAGGGCCAATCCTTGGGCACTTTCGTTGATAATTGTGTACTTAACTCAACTCTTGATCTTAATAATGATCATTCACCTATTCAAAAGGATGAGTTCGAGATTAGTAACACTAAATTCAGCGAGGATCAATCTTATGTTGACTATGATAGTGACGGTGATTATGATACATTGCTTGAAATAACTCATGGTGACATCCCCGAGGAGTGTACAATGGAGTCTTTTTGGGATCAAGATGAAGACGAAGAGGAATATGTCGACACTTGTGTAGATTACTCAAGCATTGATCTTAATAATGATCAAGAGCCTATTCAAAGGGTGGAGCTTGAGGATGATGCATTTTCGAGTGTTCTAGAAAAGTTTCTTATAATAAAATTTGGATCCGCAAAAGAGTATGTGCCTTACAACAAAAAGGAGGAGTATGTTGATAATGAAACCGGTTTAACCAATATTGTGGAAGACCCAATTGAGCTTGCAAATGATTATAATGATGATGTTTATGTCGAAACTTTGGTTAAGGCAGAAACGGACGAAGAATGGTTGCAAGGTTTGATAGAGGACCATGATATAAAAGAGGTGAATTATTCACTTGAGTTTTTCAAGGATGAAGAGGATTCTGTGATACAAGAGATTGTGCAAGGTTTGTCTAACCCGTTGCCTATTGTTTCTTCTCCTTTACCTCTTATTGGTTTGAATGTATGTGCTTCGAGAATATTGTTGAATGACTTTGTTTCTCGTTTTCCGCCATTAGAGATACTTGATTCTCATACTATGCAGGTTATGGAACAAGAAACCGTGGAAGTACCCGACTTTTATATTCTTTATACACTTCCAAGTGTGGACAAGAATAAGTGTGGGGGAAACTTTTATCGGCTAATAGCTTCGTTTCTGTTTTATATTACTAATATTTGTGTGAAGCTAGTGTTTGCAAAACAGGTTACATGGAAGGATCCCCAACTTTTCAGATTGTTGGTATATGGACGATAACAAAAGAGTCGGGCTGACGACTTTAAACCAAGCGCTAAATGGGAGGCAACCCATAGGTTTTGTATTTTAGTCCCTTTTATTTTTTGTTTTTTATTGTTTTCATATCATATTTGCATCCCCATGTTTTATTTCATTGCGTCCGGAATCTATCTTAGAAGAGAATTATGACGAATACCTTTTCGTCAGAAAAATTCAGACTGCACGTAGTTCAGTCCAGAGACCATAACTGTCAGACCGTTTATCGAAACACTGTGCCCTTTTGACACTTTGTAGAAAACACGTAGATGAACAACTTTTGTGAAATGGAGTTTTTCCAAATTCCTTACCAATTTGTACAGTTTTTGCGTTTTATCTGCTGTTACGTCAGAATTCAGAATTTTCGGTTTTACACATTGAGGACAATGTGAAGTTTAAGTGTGGGGGAGTCTTTTGCATATAGAGTTTTTAGCCTTTTTGAGTCAAAATTTTCAATTTTTGTATATATTTGAATAAAAAACTCCAACTTGTAGTTAGTTTAGAGTCACATAGTATACATGTCGCTAAGATTACATCGAGAATCTCATAAGAGTGACTGAACTTAGAGATGACATAGAACATGATCGGGTTTCTTAATTGTATGAGAGTTAAAGTTGGATTTAACCATGCCAGTGGCAAATAAGGTGCAGACTGAATTCGGTATTAGAGTAGTGGTCCCCTATAGTGGAGACTACCCATGTTACATAATGTGAGGCACCGACCTTCAATTCTTTGTACCTGTCTAAATTTGTGCTTTTAGAGTGTGTGTCACCGTACGTTAATTCCGGGCAGAATGGTGAGCTGTCCAACCTCCCACCATAGAAGCACTATTTTGATCTCTTGAGTGCTATTTTTATCAATCATGATGGTGACATCGAATTGCTAACTTACATACCACTTGTAATCTTGTTCGCAGTTAGCACCATCTACCTTATCTCTCTCTACACCAACAGGTCCATAGAAACACCATCATCATCAACAAGAGGAGCATCACAAATTCGAAGGAAAGTTGAAGACGTTCAAGGTTTACAAGCAACAATACAGAAATGGGCAGATTTCATATTCAAGTAAAGCAACAAAACAAGGAGCATAATTTTTATAAGTTGAAGACTATAGTACATGAGTGAAAATTATCAAGGATGAGAGTTCGAGAAGTTTATGATATCAAGACATATAAGTTGTGAAGAATCAAGCGGTAAAGTACTTACACCATGGCCTTTGTACTTATGTTTTTATTTTATTTGTATTTTACTTTCTCTTCTCAAAAAAAAGAAAAAAAAAAAAATCATTGTATCATATTTTGGGTTTGTATAGTTCGTTTTTAGTTTTGTATTCTTTCAATAAAGCCAATGGAAAGAAGGAATATCTATAATGAAGTTTCAAGCAACAAGGAATTTGAGTAAAGAATCACATTTTCAAGATTCTACGAAGTTCAAGAGTTATCATCAAGAGTTGAAGACCGAAGACGAAGATGAAGACACCGATAGAAGACCGAAGACGTTTCTATGGATGCTGTGAGAGTGGTGCTAGCTGCACGCCGAACGGATAACGAGGTAAGTAAGCATATTCCCACCTTCGTTAAATGGTTGATTTCCTTTCGAAGAGATCGTCAGAAAAATGGGTTTTCAAAAATATATAAAAGATGTGGGTTTTCAAAATATTTCGGAGGGTTTTGCCTTCCTAACATTCAACGTGTCGCGGGATTCTCTCTTCATTCCTACCTGGACACATGTGTGACCCATAAAAAGCTGTTTATTATTGAGAGCAATATCATAAAACCTTACTTGTGAGGCAGAGTCGAGACTTTCGATCACTCCGAACCCGAATTTTTGTCGAGAAGGGATGGTTATTTCTCTCTCAACTTTTAAGAATGAGATTGTGTTCATTTATGTGTCTAACTTCTTGTGACTAGTGTGCAGAATTTCTATGTCTTCTTAGCGCGTTGGATGCTATCATTACGGAGAACTAGTAAGTTGGAGAAATAGGTTTTGTGGGTATATCTCTAGTAAACCCTCACGAGACTATAACTCGTCCACTAGGGACACCTAGGGGTTTAAAGGCTTGTTATACGTGCTAAGTGTGACCGTAGCCTCGACGACACGGAGTTGTATGAATTCTTTAGAATTGTTTTGTTTGATTTGCTCGAGGACTAGCAAAGTCTAAGTGTGGGGGAATCTGATAGGTGTTGTAAAACACCTAATTTTATATCTAGTATTTATGCTTTCTTTGGTATTTTCCTTGGGAATTGCATCTCTTATGTGTGATTTTGAGTTTATCAGGTGCAATGGAGTCATTATGTGCAAAAGAAGGAGAAAATGTCCGTTTGGAGCGTAAAAGGCGAAAAGGATCAATTCACAGGCGATACCTAGAGCGGGATAAGGTTGCGCAAAGGAGGCGAAGAATGAACTGTCAGTTCCCCGCAACTGACAGTTGAGCAAGGAAGAGTTAGGCGATCGGTTCTGCGAAACCGACAAGCCAAAGATGAACTGGGGTGGCCCTTATCCATTTCTGGGCGCCTAAGCCTAGTGGCCATTCTTACACTGCCCTAAATTTGAGAAAGTTCATTTCTCATTTATTAGTTTATCCACCCAAAACCAGAGAGAGGGAGATCGGATTTCTTGCTGTTGAAACGGAGAAGAAAATGGTGCTGCATGGACCTGATGCTTTGGAGGAGATGGGTTCAAGTTGAGTAGGCTGTTAATGGCTACGGGATGTAAATCCATTCAAGTTACAGATGGAGAAGACGATTGCGGCTGGGATAAACGGAGAAGAAGAGAAAGAAAAGATGAAGAAGTTCTCACTTGCTTTGATAAATGTTGCAATGGGGATTTGATGAAGTTTGGGTAAGTTTCAGTTGCAGACGGGGATTTGTATTGAGTTAACAAGATGATTGAGATCGAGAGATTGAAAGAGAGATTTATGCACTGATGGGAGTCTGTTGAAATTAAAGGATGGTTTTCTCTTGATTTCAAGGAAGAGATGTGGAAGAAGAGCTGGATCTGTCGCTGGCATGGAATAAAAGGAGGAGATCGATGTGACTCAGGGAAGAAGAAGATGCAAAAATTAAGCTCATAGAATTAATTAGGGTTTCGGTCTTTGAGGGATTGTGAGGAATTAGAAGATGAGTTTGATTTGAGCGTCTGCTAGGCTCAAGAACAATGGGTATTGGACGAAATTGAAGATGAAATTCAGGGGAGTAACGGATGAAGTTCATGTCGATTTTGAGGAAGAATTGTTAATGGGTCAGATGGACTCAGGTTATGAAGTTGCTGCTGTTGGAATTGGAGGAATGGCTTGTGATTCAGATGAGAAGTTGATTTACTTGTGTGGTGGAGAACTGAAAGATTGCAGGTGAACAATGGCTCTGCTATAGAGCAGTGGCTTGAGATGGTTGAGACATAACAGGGAAAGATGATTGCTGCAATGGGTTTCAAGGGCTTGAGTTGTAGAGAATAAATGAGTGTATGCAGTAAATGAGTTGGTTGTACATTGCAGGTTACGGGTTCTGCCAGAGATACACGGTGTTGAATGGTGCTACTGAGATTGCAGTTCAGGGAGATGAAGTGCAGCATGGTTTGTGGTTGTGCAGATGGTGGTACTGTGTTCTGTGAAATGTTTGCGGAAATGAAATAGAAAGGCATGGTGCATCTGGAGTTGGTGGTGATTGAATTATGGACTGGTGAAGCTGCAGATTTGTATCGCGGTCATAGATGGTGGTACTGGGATTGTGAAGGTTGAAGTGCAGAATGCAGTAATGCTGGTGCTGTGTGAGATGAGAACAGAAATGGGAGGAAGAATGGCTCAAGGCGATATCACTTGGTGCTGTTGGAGTTGTGTGCAGAGAATGCAGTGTGCTGTTGGATGGAGCTGAAATATGAGCTACAGTTGGCAGACTAATGGAAGTGCTCGAAGCTGTGCTCATGACAGTAGGAGATGGGAGTTATGGCGAGTTCCGATGATTGTGCTAGACTCGGATGGAATGGCAACAGATGTAGTGTGTATTGAGTTGGCTGTGGCTGTGACAATTGCAGTCAAGGGAAATAGGGCAAAACAAATGAAAAATGGATGAACATTGCAGATGGAATACAAAAAGGTTGGTTTGTTGCTCATCGGAAGGGTCATGATGCTATGTGCATTGCATGGCGAGCGGTTAACTCGGGATGAATGTATATTTAAGCGAACTGGAGCTGTGGGTTGCTTTGGAATGGAGACGGATGCATCTAAAAATGGAATGGTGATTGGAGCTACGGAATGAACATATTTTGCGGGATTGGCAAACCGAGCTGCAGAAATTTAATGAGAAGGAAATGAACACCATCATGGTCGGATCTCGAGCTCAGTGAAGCACAATGATAGTGCATCGAGACAATTTGGCCGTCTGCAAATGGCTCAGGCCAAGGTCTCTCAGCCCAGCTAGAGGTCTGACTAGCCAGCTGACATGCATCTGACTCATGCTTTGACCCGGTTTGACTCGGTGACTCACCCGAGTTGACTCGACCGTTTTGACCCGTTGACCGGTGACCGGTTTGACTTTGCCGGTCACCTGAGATGCTTTCCGGCGACCTTTCCGGCCAATTTCCGTCCATAATCCCAGTTTTCCGGCGACGGTTTTTGGACATAATTTCACATGGGTATTTCTCACACATGGGCTTGGTGGACCACTTGGAGATGGGTTTTGAGAAGACCTAATATTGGAAGGAGTATCCTTTATGGAAATAGAGAAACATATAAAAGAGAGGACTTTTACCTAATGTGGGAGATCATATTATCTTTTATCATCTTTTATCTTTTATCTATTCTTTTTGCCTCTACTTTTGTTCTAGGGTTTAGAACCATGAAGTCTTTTCTCTTTCTTCTTGTTATGAACTCCATGAATATGAGCTAGAGTTTTATTATTGGTTATGGAATAAGTTAGATTTCCAAATATGGGTTTTAATTCAATAAATTAGTTTTCTCTCATATTATCGTTTATGATTCACCATCAATATTGTTACATGATTTGAATGCTTGTTAGTCGAGTCGCGAATCGATTGAGTTTGTTTTCATCTCTCTTGCTAGATTACGCAAAAGTGATAGATTCCTGATTACAAGTAGCATAATTGTGATTATTGCTTGTAGTGATACATCCTAGTAGTCACATGTGAACCATAACCTTTGTTAAATCGAATTAGTGCGCTTTCCACGTTCGATTGCTTTGATTGGCCTGATTTCATAGAACTTAACGCATCTAGGGAATTAAACTTGATTAGTGCTTTTACACGTTAGGTTGTTCCTTTAGGTAGAATTCATATTCGCATCTTTTAATGTGTTTGTTGATGACATGAGGAGATTTGCGGGATATACTTGCGATCAAGGTATTCTAGGGCCTTTGATAAAAGTTGAGATTAAAATATCAATTCTAGTTATTGTGTTGAAAACATGTTTGTGAATGAAAACGAAATCCATGACCAATATCTTCTTATCCTTGATTTGATTTGTTTGCTTTGCTTTATTTGCTTTTATTTAGTTTATTATTTAAAAATCACAAAACTACCGGTGTTATTTATAGGGAACCGAAACAATTTGACAACCTAGACCTCTCTGTGGGATCGATCCTTTCTTGCCCTTGCTTCATTATATATTTTGAGTAGTAAGAAAGTGTAATTATATTTGTGTCGGCTGACAACCGGTCACCTTACCTAGCTGAGGTTGTAAGAGAAAATCATCTATAACTGCATCAGGACAACCCTTCATAATTTCAATCCCCTTACTACTTCCCTTGAGCCTCAAGAGCTTATTACAATCACTTCCACCAAGTAAGAGAGTCATAAAACCTTCATGACCATGAAAATTATGTCTACCAGGATCAAACAACTTGCAAGTGTAACAGTCTTCATCTTCATTGGTTAGTAAAATCCCAATCGAGAGTGCAAGCAACAAATCCAACTGATACTCATTTTTAAGAAAAAACTCAAACAAATTTCTGTCTCTCGCTGACATTTTATCAAACAGATTACCCCCATCACCAGTATTACCATTCTTAACCAAAACAGATGTAATTGATTCCATACAAAACAAATTGAGTCAATACCCATGTTTTAAAACATTCTCATAAAAAAATTTGTTCTCAAATTTATCCAGTGGAATTAAACACACATTGGAAACCAACAAACAAGATTCATTTGTAACAGAACGGAACACATAATCCCCAACAAAATTAGAAAAACCCTTCTTAATTTCCAGCTCCTTACCACGATCAAACAAGACGCGGGAAGAATGATAGTAATGTAAAAACCTTCGCCAATTAGTAGGTTGTGGGTAGTAGTTGATGTTACCTATAAGCTCATCAGTTCCTCACCATTAACCATATCCTTTTTGACCTGACCCCTCCTGGTGAAGCCCTTAACATCATTTTTAGGAACTTCTTCAAGTTGTGGACTCACTCCCTTGGTCGAATCATCAATGTCTTCAACTCTGGTGGGAATTGTTTCAACTTTTTGCGATTCAAAATTAGGGCAGACTGAATCTTAATCAACAGGAGTTGGTTCGTTGTTGTCGATGATATACTTCTTCATCGTCTTCACTTGTTTAACCACCGATTGGATTAGTTCAAGACTCTCAACCGAATTTTCAGCACATCGTCTTCGCTCCATCGCTAGTATTGTTTTGATTTCAGAAGATAAGATTCTCATCCATCCTTCTACTTGTTGAGGATGTCGAATAAGTTTACCTTACAACTTCTCTGCTACTGCAGCTTGGCATCTTCCCAAACTATAAATCCTCTGAGATAATAATTCAAATTATGTGAGTTCCACTGGAGAAAACTCGTCCAAATCTGCGACCTCCATTGAAGAATCTCTAGATTGCGCACAGGAAAGACCGGTTGATACCATTTGTCATGGACTTACTTGTGATTCCACAACAAGATATGATAATAACTAAGAATTTATTGCTAAACATTCAAGTTACAACTACAGCCACACTGGACTGAGTTCCTCTTCTATTTTCTTTTCATAAACTTCTCAATACATGACTTTGGCTCATATAGCCTCACAAACCTAACCTAGATCTAACGGCCATGAAAAGCCTAGGTGGTCGCATCCAACACACCCATTACTACTAATATTAACCACTAATTTAATGGATTAGGCTAATTAACTACAATTTTACACATAAGGCTAATGACAGGCTGATATTGGATACGGGCATCCCCCCCTTAGGCTAGGGATATGACACGTTGGTATGCCAAGTCAGTTGCAAATTAAGATGCCACAAGGCATTTTTGATTTAGTCTACTAAAGCTAAGCTAGTTTCGGACTAGATTAGGTTTAAGTAGTATAGTATATATGGAGTTAAAGCTACCATTCAAGACGGGAGATTGAAGACTACGCAAAGATATCAATCGAGAACTTCATTAAAGGTTGGTAATAAATACGTGATTATTCTCTTATTTATTTTACCTCTTTATCCATCAAAACAAAGTGCTCACTCTTTGGAACAATTCCTATGATGCTATATATACTTTTGCATATACACAGGAGGAATTTTGAGTATAAGAATTTATGAGAATAACCGTTGACCTTAGAAAGGTCTCCATGGTGTAATGAATGAAAACCAACGAGACAAGAATCACTAAATTCCGAGTTATAACGAACAAGTTATGAGTAATTTACTAAAGCTGAAAAGTGTTGTTAAAGGTTCAGCTCGTGAATAAGATATTGTACACGAACTTTTAATGACGATTCATGAACTAAACCGTGAAACGCGACTTAATCCCCATTTGGTCATGTTTTTGATGTTTCCTTTCCTAAACAAGGTGGCTTAAATTCTAAGCAACTTAGCCTGGGTCATTCACTATAAAAAGAGGTTTCACGTAACTACACAAACCATACCTTGGAAAATTGTGTTTGTGTTGCATAAGGTTGTTTTCCAAATCAATGTTCTTTGCGAACAAGAGTGAGATTTTGAAGACTTTACTTGGGGATCGTAAAGCACGTGTTATCTATCTTCTTCTTTGGTAGTTACGGAACCTGTATCTAGGTGATTACAATAATTTGTGTCTATCTTAAGGTCTTTCTCTTCTGTTATAGATCAAGATATCCCTAGAATATTTCTAGTTGATCTTGTGAGGTAAAATCAATTAGGTTGCTAAACGTGTAAACCCTAATTGTTAAAAAGCATCTTCTAAAAATAATTAACGTTCGGATAGAAGATTTAAATGAGTATCTTCTAAAGAGAATTATCGTTTTGTTAGAAGATTTACAAGAGAAATTAATTCCTAAAGAAAATTGGTGTTTTACTAGGAGTTTTATAGGTGCACGAATACAACTGATGAAGATATTACATCCAATCTGACATTTGGTAATAAGTAATTGGTGTAACAACTAAAATCTGTGTGTATTCAATCTGAACTAGGTCATGGGGTTCTTCTCAAAGATTGTACTTTTCTCGTTAACAAAAAATGCTGGTGTCTGAATTATTTCTTCTCCGCATTTTTTTTTATAACTTAAAATATCACAGGTTGTACGTTGTTAAACCTAAATAGTATAAACCCAACTATAAAGGACCTGTGAGACTCATTCTTATTATTATATTCACGACTTGAAGTATAGATTACAAGACTTTTTCTTGTTGGAATTCGTCTCTTGTACAGTTCGGGTACATACCAGGTTTACCTTGTTAAAATAATCTTGTATACAGTTTCGTAACCGAACGTATACATATAGGTTTCCGAAGAAAAACGTTGGTGGTGTACTAGTTTGTCCAAGGAAGTGAAGTATGCTAATAAAGAAGAACCAAAGACCAATAATAACTCGTTTAAATCCAGGATTTCTTATCATCATCTTAAATACAATGAAAATACAAAGTTAGTTCAAAAATAAAAAAATAAAATAAAAAAGGTTATTACGAGTTCATACGAAGAAGTTACGAACAAAATACTAAAACCAACTTTGATTTGGTTGCAGTTGCTGGAAATTGAGAGAAAAAAGAGTTGGTAATTGACTGACCAATTAAGGAAGAATTGAAGATGGATTTTTAATGGCCGATAACAAACGTGGATCGGTTATGAAATTACAGGGATCTGAGACTCGAGTTCAAAGAGGAGATTTGAGTCAGATTGAAGAACAAGAATGATTAAGATGAGTTTTGGTGGATGAAACAGGGAGGAGGTGGTGGTTGTTGTAATGGGTTCAATGGATGTGATATAAGATTAATAGGAAGACCAAGGAGAAATTGATTACTGAAAATCCATTGGAAGTTGGGTTTCACTTAGTTTGAAGTTCCAGCAAATGAATAAAGTGAATGGATGTCTAAGTTCTGCAGGGAATGAGTGATTTAAAAATGTCGTAAATCATCCACAATACTTCGGGAGTTACATTAAACTGAGTCGATTGATTGACTTGGGAAACCTTAACTCGGTGGGTCAACCGCTTCAGCCAACTTACCACTAATTAAGACATACTGACTCAAAGAGTTTAGTTACTGTTAGAGTATTGCTCGGTCGAACTCACAAGTGTTTCTATCTCAAGCTTGTTGTCAAATTTAGTTGTCAAAACTATATCTTGATTTTTAATCTACAATTAGTTAAGTCTCGGTCTAGGATAGAGGTAGTTGAGAAACGAATCAGTCATCATTGTGTTCTACCGTTTGAAGGCGACGATCAACCGAAGCTTTTGGAGAACTTCATCAACAAAAGGTATGTGAAGACTGAACCACCTATTTATCAAGTTATATTCACTTTCTATCATCTGAGACGATGTCGCATAACTAATCAGACTATTATGCATATACAAGAATTTGGAGTCGAGAACTAATTTGTAGTTAACGAATTTCTCGAAATATAATGACTAAGCTTAATAAACATTTGTTCATGCATGATGAATTCCGGTTAAGAACAATTTATTATTTTTAATCAAAAGCGTGATTCAAGTTTATCATTCGAAAATAGCATGGAACAGTGATATGTGTCATTCATGATATTTGGGAATATTTCGAATTGATTTAGAGAAAAATATAGAACTACTATATTTGGAACACAAGACAGTGTTATCAGTCTTACAAACTGAGATAACTGTTATATGTCTGAATCCGTATTACATGTACTCGTACACGTAGCGGAGTAGCTATATGTCGATTTACAAAGTGTGATACGCATATTCGTATGCACATTATGGAAAATCTGTTTGATTCGTAATCCGGATCGGTATGCATATTCGTATGCAAACCATTTTGGAACTGTGGTTAGGGAACCGGGTTTAAGTATCCAAACCGGTATGCGAAAAACAGTTTTGTGTTCCTGAACTCGTTTAGTACCCAAACCGGTACGCAAACTTGAAAAGATGTGTGGACTACGGAACCGGTAAAATTCTTAAGGTTTCCAAACCGTTATGTGAACTGAAAAAGTTTTGTCAACTCCGAAACTCGGATTAACTATTTATCCTCCAAACAGGTACGCGTACTGTGACTCAACCGATTCACAAACGGCTAAGGTATTTGTACTTTGTGCATTTACTAATCATGTCGATTATGATCAAGTGTGATTAAATTATTTATACGAGATAATTTGCATTTGATTAATTCTCTAAACCACTAGACTTATATGATCACATGATTGTGACTCAATATTAATGTCTTTGTGTTCATGAAAATGAGTATTAAGATTTTAAAGTTCAAACCAGCTAGTTTCGGCTAACCATATTGAACATAGTCTTTGTACACGTTTCGGTTACGGTTTCACCCAACAAGAGTGTATATCTTGCTTATGTAAATCAGATTCAAAGTTTCATCTAACGGTGATTATTGTTTGCTTGGATCCAAAGCTATCTTAGCTTAAACCTAAAGCAATATATGCTTTGAATTTCTATAAAAGGGGAACTCTTAGCAACTGGGATCTTTGAATCCTGACACTACTTTTTGGTGTGTCCTAGTTGTATCTAGAGTCGTCCTCTCTAGAAACCTTTTAGGGGTTTAACGACTATAAAGACCTTATTGGGATTCGTGAATCCAGATCCAATTATCGTTTATCTTGATAAATTGAGTATCCTGATCTTGATTGATTGTAGAGCTTGCTCCATCGATCAAGATTGATAGTAAGTTCTCTTCGTCTCAAACTTTGTTGATTCCACAGGTTTTATACTTGTGAGGTGAATAATAATCTAGGCTGCACTACGGGTTGTGTAATGCCTGATTTTGAGGATAGATAGACTTCTGTCGAATTACTATCGATTTCCATCACCTTGATCTTACGTTTGATTTTTGTTAGAGCATGGCTCGGTTGAACCCACCAAGCGTTGGTATGTCAAGTTTGGTTGTCATATTTTAGTGAATCAAAACTCATGTTAAGAGTCGCTTGATTATGTACTAGAGTTAAACTTCGTATAGGTTAGCTTGAAAATATTAGGATATGAGACATTACAAGTATTGCGAAGACTTGAAGATGTGAAGAAGCAAGGAGCTACAACGACAACAATCATCCTTCCACTTGAGGTTAGTGATATTTGACTTGAACTGTTTCATTCCCTAACGTATCTTTCAAGTCGTGCATATTGAAAACATAACTGTGAAGCATATTTGAACTCTAGATAGACATAGTATTAAGGAATACAATACGAGGTTTATTGCTTAACCATTAAACTTTGTAGAGAAGACATCGTCATAATCATTTGAATGCTATTGTGATTATGTATGGGTATGAGGTGAGGATTTCATCCTAGGGAACAATGTTTACATGTGTTCTAAGGAAGTAAGTTCATAAACTTGTTTGTGAACCAACAAGGAAATTGCCAGGTGTTATTGGTTTTGTTATTCATTGCATATCTTATGAACAACCAATATGTGTGATAGAGTATAACCGCTCATAACTTGTTGTGTTCTTAGTAGAACTGTTCACAAAGGCCTGACTTATGTATTGGTATAACTTTTATTAGTAAAACCGATCTTAAGTAATCACCTGTGGTATGATCGGATTTTGTATGTCTGACCTTGTAAGGGAAAGGGAACTGATCCTTGTAAGGGAAAGGGAACCGATCCTAGTAAGGGAAAGGGAACCGATCCTAGTAAGGGGTGCAGTACATCAAAGGGAACCGATCCTTGTATGGGGTGCAACAAGGTTTATAGCAGAAAGGGGAACCGATCCTATGGACATGTGCAACACATATAAGTCAGATACCATATATATGTGGGGAACTGATCCTAGTACCTAGTCAACCGAAATTTTGGGAAGCTAGTGTGACTATGCACAGTACTCACATGGAGGTAGAACCGAAACTTGTTTTGGTAGAACCGTAAACCCATGATTGTGATTGAATGTTGGTTTGATCAATCAAATAGTTCTTGAAAGTCAGATGAACCAATTCTAAACTTGTTTGGAAGTGTGGAAAATCGGTTTCAAGGTTGTAAGTGTGAAAGAGAACTTACAAAGTTAAGATGTCGACAAACTTTGAACACGTGTTGTGAATGTTTATTTCTATAATTGTTCAAAGATATTCCTTAACGGCTAAGGGAAGAGAATCCCAGGATCGAAACATAAGTAAGTTAAGAATCTTTTAATTAAGGTTATTAATTTCATTTTATAGGGAAATTACAGAATTAGTAATGTGCATTTACTAATTAGATTTTCCTAGAGATTTCGATCGTTATTTTTGGACAGAGCATTTCCAGGAATTATGAAAACCGAATCTGTGCTTTTATAAATATCTTAAGAATATTTTCGGTTTTGGAAATTCCTTGGTGTCCAAACTTCCTTGTCTATAAATACATGAAGTTTTCCTTTCTAGCGAACTAATCCTTCGTAACAACAGATTTACTCTTTTGTTGTTGTTACCGGTGTAGCCGCCTATTCGGAGAGGAGAGTAACCTAATTTGGCGAAATCTCTTACGGCCGTTCAGTTTGAAGTCTTCTTTGGGATTGAGAAGCTCTAGCGCGACCCGTTAGTGGGAAACTAGATAATTGCGGTTTACCTTTGTTTTCGATTGATTTGATTGACTAGCGGTGGTTGAAATATGATTGCACCTAGTTTGTTTATTCTTGAGAATCTTCTCTTCTGATATAAGATTCACTCAAACTAGTTCAGAGTTTTGACAGGGATCTTTAGACTGTTGTTAGTTCTAAAGACGATCTTGTGATAATCCATTGTTAACAGACTCCGTTCTGTGCGTGATTGATTACAAGATATTCAAGTTATTGTGTGTAGGTTTTTATTGAAGATTTAAGAAGATTTGAAGACAAAGAAGATATTGAAGATCTGACTTGGGTTTTATAATCTTTGGTGTGCACAATACTTGTTTCAGTAAAAGAAGATCCAATTAATAATCGGTTTATGCTTGTGGTAGATTGGATTGATTAATTGAGTAGATCGGCATCAATACGTTTACTTGTGATTAAAAGTATTGATTGGATTAATCTTAAACGATTACCTTTGGGTGATTGAACATAAGATAGATCTAAGGACCCGACGAAGGAGTTTATGTTCAGATAAACAGAAGAGCCTTTGTCCGACTCATATCACTTGGTTGAATAGACTTGATACCAAACAGATTTGTTGTTCCTTTACTATTTGGAATGCGAACCAAAGGAATTGTTCCAAGTACGTGACTTATTCACAAGTCGGAGGCGTGGGAATACAGACGGAACTAAGTGAACTATAGGGTTAGTTACTTGGTCTCAACTATACGAAGTTAGGTGTAATTTTGTGTAGCCGCTTAATCCTGAGAGTATTCAATTCTGGACAAGGTCCCGGGGTTTTCTGCATTTGCGGTTTCCTCATTAACAAAATCTTGCTGTGTCATTTACTTTTATTTTCGGCATTATAATTGTTTTATTATAATTAAAGTAAATCACACAAACGTTAATTCCTATTTACTTGATAAGCAACCCTATTGTGTTTGCTTAAGTCCGAACCTTTGTATCAAGTAAACATACTTCGTTGTTGTATTGTCTCGATCTCGTATCCATAGACGATCACACGAAGTGTGAACCGATTAGTTGCATTGTCTCGACTCAGTCCATAGACAATCACTTTCGGAGAAATGACTTATATGTAGGAAAAGTTTTAGCTTGAGGTATATTTGGGTACCCTCGCCTTTTCAATTGGTATCAGAGCAGGCAAACACGAAAAGATCTAACAATCCGTGTTTGGTGCGATCCAACCTATAAGAATTGAATCTAATGAATGATTTTTTTAACGTAAAGTAAGACATCAAGAGTTCTGAATTAACACTTGATGATGGCATCTACGATTCAATATCTGAAGAAATCATCTCTAGAGATTCTACGAGACAAGTTAATCTTGTTAATCATGTAGAAACCGATGACGACTGGAAAATATGTCTACAAGAAGGGTTAGATGAAATTTCCGATGATGATAACTCAGATTTTGAACAAGAAGTAGAAGAGGATATCTCATAATACTCTAAACTGCTGGAACCTTTGAAAAATCAAAAGCTGAGATCTTCAGATTTTGTTGGTCTTTAACTCCTCTTTGTCGAGAGAACAAGAAATTGAAGAAGGTTTTTCAAGGATATTATATTGGTTACCAAACCATTGATTATCTTCTTAAAGATCGTACGAACGATCTAAATTCTAAGAAATTAGAATGTGAAAATCTTCAAAGAGAACTGTTTTTGTCGGAAAAGAAACGTGATGAATCAGAAGCTATGTTTAATTCTCGACAAGTACAGGGTCTTGAAGAAAAAGCCAGTGCTAGTCTCTCTCAAACAAAATTGTTAGAGAAAAAGTGTGATGTTGCTCTTGAAAAAATTCACTTGTTGGAAGAAAAACTGGTTGAATCTGATGCAAGGATTAACTCTCAACAAAAGGGTTTTAAAGAGAAAGAAGGTGTATATCTCTCACGAGAAAAACGCCTTTGAGGCTGATCTAGCCGGTGCTCTTGATAAAATCAAGACGTTGGAAGAAGAAAATTTGGAATTAAAAAATTCCAATGAAAACTCAAACAAGTTAACCTCAATGTTAGAAGCAAGTAGAAATCATCGTGATACACGAGGATTGGGCTATAAGGGAATAGATGCTTCAAATATTAGCAAAGAGGTAAAATTTGTTAAAGCTACAAATTCTTCTCAATCAGAGGCTTCCACTGATGACAAATTTGCTCCTATTTCTTGTAAAGAAGAAAAGTCTGTCAAGCCTAAGAATAATGTTCAACCAGCAGTAATCAAAGAGAGCACTTCTGCTAAGAAGAAAAAGAAGAACACTCATCGAGCTCCAATGCAAGAGGATCCACAAAAAGGTAACACTAAAACTCATACTTCGTATATTTATACTAAGCATTGTTATTATTGTGGTAATAAAGGACACTTGCAATGGGGATGCAAATTTCGTAAGATGCAAGGTGCACTTTCTTTTGTATCAAACGAATTGGCTAAGTTTTCTCCTCATAAGAACTCAGATCGTTATTGTCCTAAGTTTAGGCTAAAGAATTATTATAATGATAGTTCAAATTGTGCATATCGACAAGGTCATCTCATAAAATACCCAATTATAGAAAGAGAGATGACGTTTCAAATGCAAAGACAAGATCTGATATTCCAAATTGGAGAAAGGGTGCTTCGCAAAATATTCAAAAGGACAATGATCCTAATGGTATTATGAAGGAGAAAGCTGCTCCTGCGAAACCCAACTCTAAATGGGTCCCTAAGTCCTCCATAGCCAAGAAGGGACCAAAATTTAGTCACAAGAATGACTCTCGGCTGTTAATTGTTGGTGACAATAATTACAAGAGTCTTCTTGAAAGACTAAAGAAAGACATTATGTCTGAAATCTATTGTACTAGTAAAGATTGTGATAATGACACTCTTCATCACAAGTCAAAGAAGAAAAACAAGAGATGGAACAAGAGAAAACAAACCAAGCAAGAGGTCAAGAATGATGATTCGGTCTTAGTAACTCGTGACGAACAAGACAAGGATCAACTAAATACAACCTAGTTGTGTTAGAATGTGCATGCTCACCTTGGTGCTCAATCTTTTGAAAGGTGAGGAAGCACATGAAAAAACTGAGCACATGATCTCTCGATTATTAAATGACTAATTAACATCTTTAGGGAGATTTATTTTCCTCTATACTCATACCTTCTCTATCTATTTTTGAGCTTTTGATAGAAACGGTAATTTTGAGTTGATGATGTTGATATATACTTATCATATATGTGTAGCTCTTGCTTTTGTGGTTAAAACGAGCCAAAAAAAAAAAAAAAACTTTTATGGGATGTTTGATTTCGGTTTTACTACCTTAATATTCGATCTCATATATTGTGAACCCTCATGGTTTGGGTGACTTTTTGATTTAGCGGGATTAAGTTCTAGCCCTTGTAGGTAGGCTTTATCAAAGGATTATGAGGGGTTCTGATAGAAACGATATGTGAAAAAGTCACAATATGTTGGATCGGTTTTGGTTTAGCATAAAAGCATATGTGTTTCGACGGTTTTCAACTTTTGCTTGCAATTGTTAAAATCGGGTTTCAACCTTTCTCTGGTAAAGGTTGAGGTGTGTTGTTATTCTTTTGTTCACGCATAAGGATGACAACATGGTGATATTTCGATATCAATTCTCCCTGGACGAAGATGCAATCATATTGGAGAAGTGGATGCGAAATTTGAGGTAACAATCTTGTTAGTTAATTGTTTTCTGTTTAAGAAAAGCCTGAGTTTATATTATATATATTTGTTGCTTTTGCTTAACAAAATTTCGGTTCAATTGATATTTATTCCATGATGTGTGTGTGGATGTGTGTTTCAATTGGTTCCGGTTAAGAAAAACTATTATTATCTTGCTTTATTGTGTGGTATCAATTGTTTAGGCATACAAAATTTCGGTACAATTGATGTGTGTGTGTGATTCAATTGGTTCCGGTTAAGAAAAACTATTGTTATCTTGCTTTTGTATGGTATCAATCGTTTAGGCTTACAAAATTACGGTGCAATTGCGGTGCTTATAATGTCTACGTTGTTCAATTGCTTCCTGTTGAGGTGAATAATTATGCAAGTTGATTTATTTTGGTTTGTATGAATTATTTATGGCTTAACGAAATAATATGTGTACGGGATGAGTTGTTTAGTCCAATTCGGTTCCGGATAAGAAACTAAGTTAATTATGATCTTAGTTAGACTTATCGAAGTGAGGTTTCGGTTATTCAAGTCTAATCGAATGCCTAAACAAGAAATGCTAGTTAACTAAATGTTTGAGGGTGAAAACGGTTTCTGCTGATTTTGGTAATTTCGGGTGTGTGGGTGAGAAACGAATTTAAAACCTAAACAATGTACTGCAAGGGAGTACTTTAGATTCGAGAGATCAATCTGTACAAATCCGGCCTAAACCAAGAAATGGCCGTTCCAGACTTGCTTCGGTCACAAAGAGGAGGAGAATGGGTTGGTTTTGGGGAGGGAAGCGAAGAAAGTGTTGAGACCAGGTTGATTCTGGAAGAGTAGTTGTTTCACGACTAGTATCAGAAAATGGGAAGCTAACAGATGGAAAGCTAGCAAAATGTTTCTGAGTGTTGTATTGCTCCCTGACTGAACTTGTTGTTCGGTGCAAATAGGAAAGACCTATTTATACAAGTCGAAGTGAAACGTACTCTGGTCTCATTAAGGAATGGAAAAATGGGTGAGTAAATGGGAGGAGGTGGTAACCGTTAACGCATGGAATTGATGTTCCATAAAAAAGAGCGTTTCACCGTTACTCCTTGTATTTACTAACCGCCTCACCCTTATTACACTTCCTTATGACGGGCGTAGTGTACGCCGCACGCTGTTGTTGATGGTGGTTTTTAGACAAAGGGTAAAACCGTAAAACCCCGAATAACCTAATTTCACCGACGACACATTTATTAGAACATTCAATGCATGTAGTCAGTAATTAATAGGGGGTATTTTTTCAAATTAGGGTTACAACAGACAAAACCCTAATTCCCCTCTGTGCCAATGGCAAATCATGCCAGCCACACCTAGCCCAAGCTAGCCGCGCCCTGCCAAACGCACTTTTCGGCCCTTGGCCCTAGCTATGCTAGTTACACCAAACGCGCCAAAGCATGCCAACCATGCTAGCCGCACCTCCGTGCCAATGGCAAATCATGCCAGCCACACCTATCCCAAGCTAGCCGCGCCATGCCAAACGCACTCTGCCTTGGCCCTAGCTATGCTAATCACACCAAACGCGCCAAAGCATGCCAACCATGCTATCCGCACCTCCGTGCCAATGGCAAATCATGCCAGCCATACCTAGCCCAACCTAGCCGCGCCATGCCAAACGCACTCTGCCTTGGCCCTAGCTATGCTAATCACACCAAACGCGCCAAAGCATGCCAACCATGCTATCCGCACCTCCGTGCCAATGGCAAATCATGCCAGCCATACCTAGCCCAAGCTAGCCGCGCCATGCCAAACGCACTCGCCTTGGCCCTAGCTATGCTAGTCACACCAAACGCGCCAAAAGCATGCCAACCATGCTAGCCGCACCTCCGTGCCAATGGCAAATCATGTCAGCCACACCTAACCCAAGCTAGCCGCGCCATGCCAAACGCACTCTACCTTGGCCCTAGCTATTCTAGTCACACCAAATGCGCCAAAGCATGCCAACCATGCTGGCCGCGCCTCCGTGCCAATGGCAGATCATGCCAGCCACACCTAACCCAAGCTAGCCGCGCCATGACGAACGCACTCTGCCTTGGCCCTAGCTACGCTGGTCGCACCACGCCAAGCCAAACACCCTTACCTTGGCCCTATCCGCGCCATGCCAAAGTAGCGCCCGCGCCTAGGCTTGCAAACCGTGCAACCTAGGCCAAATTGGCCACGCATGCCATTGGCACATGCCAACACGCATCGCTGGTAGCTTTTCTTACCAGGCCATGGCCCTAATGGCCGAGCACGCCATTGGCACATGCCAACACGCTCGCTGGTAGCTTTTCTTACCAAGTTGTGGCCCTAATGGCCAAGCATGCCATTGGCACATGCCAACACGCATCACTGGTAGCTTTTCTTACCAGGCCGTGGCCCTAATGGCCGAGCATGCCATTGGCACATGCCAACACGCTCGTTGGTAGCTTTTCTTACCAAGTCGTGGCCCTAATGGCCAAGAATGCCATTGGCACATGCCAACACGCATCTCTGGTAGCTTTTCTTACCAGGCCGTGGCCCTAATGGCCGAGCATGCCATTGGCACATGCCAACACGCTCGCTGGTAGCTTTTCTTACCAAGTCGTGGCCCTAATGGCCGAGCATGCCATTGGCACATGCCGACACGCATTCTGGTAGCTTTTCTTACCAGGTCGTAGCCCTAATGGCCGAGCATGCCATTGGCACATGCCAACACGCATCGCTGGTAGCTTTTCTTACCAGGACGTGGCCCTAATGGCCGAGCATGCCATTGGCACATGCCAACATGCATCGCTGGTAGCTTTTCTTACCAGGACGTGGCCCTAATGTCCATGTGTGCCATTGACACATGCCAAACACGCACGCTGGTAGCCTAACTTGCAAGCCGTGCAACCTAGGCCAACTTGGCCGTACGTGCCATTGACACATGCCAAAACCCACGCTGGTAGCCTAACTTGCAAACCGTGCAACCTACCACCAAAGCATTCCGCACATGCCACACACGCCACTAGCAGCTCTGGCATAGCCACTTGCACTCAAGGTGCAACCCGCAACAAAGGCATTCCGCACATGCCACACGCGCCACTAGCAGCGCCACTTGCACTCAAGGTGCAACCAACACTCGAGACATCAACACAAACTGGGGGATGCTTTCCATGGTCTTGGTTTGGTGGTCACAGCATGCAGCGTACACTACGCTCATATTAAGAAAGCGTGAATAGGAATAAAGCGGTCAAATAAATGAGGAAATAATGGTGAAAACGCTTTCACCCATAAACACCATGCGGTTACCACCTCCTCCCATTATTTCACCCTTTAATCTCTTCCTTCATGAGGCCAGGGTACGTTTCAATCTCGACTTGTATAAATAGGTCTTACCTATTTCCACCAGACAACAAGTCTCGGTCAGGGGAAAAATACAACACTCTCAGAAAAGGCAACTTTGCAAGCTCCCCAAAAAAAGCTTTCATCTCTTGCAAGCTTCCGAAGCTTTCACTTTCGATACAAGTCCAGTTCTTACTCTCCCAGCACTATTCTGGTTTCAACACCTTTCTTTGCTTCCCTCCCCAAATCAACCCTTATCCTCCACTTTGTGACCGAAGCAAGTCTGGAACGACCATTTCTTGGTTTAGGCCGGACTTGTACAGATTGATCTCTCGAATCTAGAAAGTGCTCACGTGCAGCACATTTGTTTAGGGTTTAAACCATTTTCTCACTCACCTACCGAATTTACCGAAATCGGCGGAAACGATTTTTACCCATAAACAATTGGCGACCACAGCGGGAGGATTGATCTTTCGGTTACAATATCAAATTCTAGTTTCCGTCCTCAAATTTCGCGCAAGCATGGTCGGCTATCAGGCCATCTCCACAAATATTGATCCCGCTCAAGGTCATGATAACTCGTCAATTTCTGGAAGCAATATGACCAATGAAGAGGTCCCAAGACTGGTTGACCTGATGCGAGCTCAAGAGATCCATGCCAAAAACATGGATCTAATGAAGGATGCGATTAACAACATACTCGACTTCCTCATCAGCCCTAACATCGGAGCTAAGTGGTTCATGTTCCCAGAGATCAAGAGCGGGGGACTAACATCCCGAATGAGCATTCTCAAATCAATGGTTTCGTCACCGACCGGAAGCCACGGACCAGAGGCGACCATGTTGGTAGAAAACTTATGTGAATTGCTACACCTCTCCAAGGACCAGCGAATAAAAACATTCTCTCGCTATTAACCGAATAGCACCGAACGCATCACTAGTTCCTGCACCCACGGGGACTCCAAGGATCCCCTAAGATCCACCAACAATATTGTTTTCACCAATGACGACATGATGGTAGAAGACGGTCACAACCGGGCCTTGCATGTTACGGCTCTCGTCAGGAACATAGAGTTTCGAAGAGCGCTCATTGACACGGTTGCATCTTCCAATGTCATCACTCTCAAGACACTTAAAGCTGCCGAGTGGTGCGACCTAACGAGATTGTACGACAACCCACTACGATGACAGATTTGAAGGCAACCAAACTAGCACATACGGCTACATCAACTTGGAGTCGCGCAGTAGGGCCAATTCAATCAAGCGTGAAGTTTGAAGTGATTGAAAAAGAACCGGACTACCACATGATACTTGGGAAGGCCGTGGCTGCATAATCTCAAAATCATTCCTTCAACATACCACCAATGCCTGAAAACAGTACTGAACGGAGAAGTTGTCCGCATCCCCGCGTCACTGTCCCCTTATGCACCAGTCTACTGCGTAGAAGCACATGGGCCGAAGGAGGGTTCAAAAGGCGTGACGACCAAGATTCACAGTTTTTTGCTACCAAAATGGACATCGCTCAGAGATAGCGGCAAACTGGAGATACTCCGCAGAGAGACCGCCCTCCCACCGTCTCCTCGAAGGAAGACCCGCCGATCTCCCACCACCGGCGTAACCCGTGCCCGCACCAAGCGAGAGTGCACCATTACCGCAGACGAAGCAAAAAGGGAAAACTCACACATTACCACCATCAGTTAGCAATTAGCGGGGAGACCATGACCCGGTCTCTCCGCCCGAAAGAACATTTTCACAATAACCGGGAGGAAGTTTCGGACGCCCTCGGAAGCCGCAAGACGGGACCGACTTAACCACGCATTTAACTCGAAATCATCAATATAGGGAATGAGGAATTCCCGCGACCCATTCTGATCAGTTCGACTCTACATTCTGCAGAACGCTCAAAGATAGTCGACCTACTCAAAGAATACCAAGACGTGTTCGCATGGACTTACGAAGAAATGCCTGGCTTGGATGAAAAACTGGTCACCCACCATCTGCACGTGATACCCGGATCCAAACCAACAAGCAGCCTCCAAGACAATTCGGACACGACGTAGAAGAAAAAATCAAGGCGAGGTCCGTAAATTACTAGCCGCGGTTTTGTCAAACCTATTCACCATCCCACCCGGTTGGCCAATATCTTTCCGTTAAAAAGAAGAATGGTCGGATCGGATGTTGTGTCAATTTCGGAGATCTCGAACAAGTGCTTCCCTAAAGACGATTTCCCGCTCCCTAACATCGACATGCCGGGTAGACGCTACCAAAGTGGACATGGTATGTTCTCTTTCATGGATGGATATAGCGGCTACAACCAGATAAAGATGTATGAGCACGACGCGATTAAGACTGCTTTCGAACCCCTCTCGGAAACTTCTATTACACCGTAATGCCTTTCGGTCTGAAGAACGCTGGCGCTACTTACCAACGCGCCATGACTACCATCTTCCACGATATGATGCACAAGCAAGTCGAAGATTACGTAGAAGATGTGGTGGTTAAATCGAAGACTCGAGCGGATCATCCGGAAACGCTACGACAAGTGTTCGAAAGATGTCGCGAATACAAGTTGAATATGAATCCTTTGAAATGCGCCTTTGGTGTCTCTTCGGGTAAGTTCTTAGGATTCCAAGTAACGGCCGCAGGGATAAAAGTTGACCCAGTCAAAACGCAAGCTATTCTCACGATGCCACCACCACGAACTGTAAAAGAGCTCCAGAGTTTCATGGGAAAGGTAAACTACATTCGTCGCTTCATACCGGGGCTAGCATAGCTTATTACTGCATTTACCCCTCTGCTGAAAAAAGGAGCGAATTTCACATGGACAACGTCTCAACAAGAAGCATATCAGAAGATCCAGCAAACGCTGTCCTCCCCGACCGTCATGAAGCCTCCTATGCAAGGGAGACCACTATGTCTTTACACATCCTTTAGCGATACTGCCATTGGAGCCCTCCTCGCTCAAGAAGACGACAAAGGAATTGAATATCCCATATACTACTTCAGTCGAACGTTAAGAGACGCTGAACTCAGATACCCCAAAGCGGAAAAGGCGTGTTTAGCATTAATTTATTCCATCTAGAAGTTCAGGCACTACCTCCTCTCCAACAAGGTGGTGTTGATATCCAAATCATACCCTGTAAAGTTTCTCCTCTCGAAACCTGCCCTGATAGGGAGGCCTGCTAAATGGCTCCTGCAGCTGTCAGAGTTCGACATAACGTGCGCTTCCCCGAGGGCCATAAAAGGACAAAGTGTTGCAAACTCAAGTAGCGACATTCCCGGAGAAAACACCGCGGAATTACGAGAAGATCTCCCGGGAGACCTTCCAGATATCTTCTTAGTCAAAGAAGAAGCATGGCTGTTGTTCTTCGACGGCTCTTCCACCCCCAGCACTAATACCGGAGGAGCGGGTGTGGTACTAGTATCTCCTGCTGGAGAAGTCTTCTCGCACTCTTTCAAGCTAGACTTTCCATGCACCAATAACTCAGCTGAATACGAAGCCTTCCTCATAGGACTATCACTAGCTAAACAAGCCGGGGCCACGCGTTTGGAGATAAGAGGAGATTCCAAATTACTCATCAACCAGGTAAACGAGATTTAAGCATTGAAAGAACTGACGCTGGCACCATACAGGGATGAAGCACAAAAGCTACTAAATTATTTCGCCGATGCAACCATCGCACACGTCGGCCGTAGCAGTAACAAGCATGCTGACTGCCTAGCTACACTAGCATCAAAGCTACAGTTCGAAGGATCCGAGGAAACCCTGACAGTAAAACGGCGAACCATAGATTTAACATGGCTTTCACACCCTGAGAAAGCCAAAGACGATGACAGGAGAACTCCTATCATTCAAGAACTCAACAACTCACTTTTCCAAGGGAAGGTCGACCTCAAGACTTTGCGGAATTTCTTTATGCTTCAAGATGTTCTGTATCATCGAAACCCAAACAGCTCTCTGTCAAGGTGTCTCGAAAAAGAGGAAGCACAACAACAACTTGAACATGTCCATGCCGAAGTCTGTGGAATAACATCAGTAGTAACCCTCTACCGTCGTTTACAACGACTTGGATACTATTGGCCGGAGATGGAAGCCCAATCCCGATTACTCCAGAAGGCATGTCCCAATTGCCAGGCGCCCCCATGTCGATGACGAAGTCCTCAACATCAGTCCACACCGGGGATCAAGGGAGCCGTACATCGGCTTCCTTCGCGACGGCATTCTCCCTACTGACAAAGAGGACGTGTCCAAGCTAAAACAAAAGTCCAAAAGATTCGTGTTCCATGATGGGGTTTTATATCGCAAGAGTTTCGGAGGAAGTCTACTGCGGTGTTTGGGCGGTACAGAAATCCCAGTTATGTTAAGAGAAATGCACGAAGGAGAACACCAAGGGAAACAGAAACTGTTCCTGCAGATACACGAGAGGTACTACTGGCCGACCATGGAAGACGACGCGGCTACTTTCGTTCAGAAATGCCGAGAATGCCAGATTCACAGAAACCTCATCCACGCGCCTCCAACATCCCTGCACTCGATAAGTAGCATGTGGCCCTTTTATAGCTGGGGACTCGACATCATTGGGAAAATCAACCCGCCATCCTCAAAACAGCATGAATACATAATAACCGCGACCGAGTACTTTATCAAGTGGGTTGAAGCTGTCCCGCTGAAAGGAACCACCGGAGCCACAATCGCGGCGTTCGTCAAGGAACACATCTTCTGCCGTTTTAGCGTACCTAAACACATCATCACCGACAACGGCACGCCTTTTGCTAACAAGCAAGTACATGAACTACTTGAGAGGTACGGCATTAAACGAGTCTTCTCTACCATCTACTATCCCCAGGGAAATGGGCAAGCCGAAAGTACCAACAAGACTCTGATCCGAATCCTCACCAACAAGACACGACAATCCCGGGACTGGCACGAGCAATTGCCAATGGCTCTCTTCGGCGTCAGAGCATCTCCTAGAAGCTCCACCGGCATGTCTCCCTACTCCCTCATCTACGTGCATGCACGCGATCCTCCCAAATGGAAATCAAGATCCCGTCACGCCGAATCGCCGCAGCCGAGTGGACCTCGATGGAATGAAGCCGAAACACTCAATGCCAGAATCGCGGAACTAGATACTATGGACTCCAGAAGATCCCGGGCGGAGGAACATGCACAAGCATACAGAAACAGGATTTCCAGGGCGTACAACAGCCATGTAAAATCCAGGCTTTTTAAGGAAGGAGATCTGGTGCTAAAAACCGCCAAACACATCCAAAGAAGATGCATCGGCACCGAAGTTTTCTCCCAAAATGGGAAGGGCCGTACATAATCACTAAAGCGTATGACAAGTGGTTACTACAAGATTATCAAAGAAGATGGGGGAAAGCTAGAGGCAGTCATCAACGGAAAGTGGCTTAAGGCATACTACGCCTAATCACTTCCCTGCAACATGCTACATCAAAATATGAACGTCCAGACACCCTCTCTTCTTTTACTTTTCTTTCTTGCCAATTATCAAATTTCAATACAATCCAATGATTAATGGAATTTCTTTATTTCTTCAAAAAAAAAAGAGGAGCCTTCAAACCTCGTGATACAGTCGAAAAAGCCCATCTAGTAAATTATAATCCCTACAAAATATCATCTTCAATCGACCATGATATCTTTCAGTCCTACTCTTCAAGTCTCGAGTTAACTCTTCAATCCTCCGAGACTCCAAGGCCAAAGCTTTCTCCTCTTCCAAAGATGGCTTTTGTGGCAGGAATCACACTGAAGAAGAATACCAAATTTCTGTCGACTTTCACAATATTGAGATGATGCCGCAACCAAATGATATTAAACTCCAAGGATTCACAGGTGGACACCATGTTCTCCCACCTTTGAATGGTGACTCTGCAAAAGACGGATGGACATATTCTCCATCTCAAAGAATCATTGGCAAAAGACAGTTCACTACGGAAACCAAGGCGGACGAACAATACTTCACTACGCTCCTGGTAGCGATATGGCCGCATGTCTTCCATATCCTCGTATAAAGGACCACGAATTCTTTCCGCACCAGGAAACCGCCAACATTCCGATAATTGGAGGAGAGACACCTCATACGAGTCCCAAACGACAAACCTGCATAGGGGTATTCATGACAAGAGAGCCCTAAATCAGCGTTCTCCAAGTCTGCAGCAGTCAACAAGGTTGGATTTGAAGGAAGGGGAACGACTAGATCATCCTCGTCGATAACAGTAATGCATTCTCCAACGGGATATCTCTGCACAAAAGGGAAATTTTCCATTAATCAAACAAGCGGTAAAGCGTACGTCAGTCCACCAAAGAAGAAGAAAACATACCGGTATGATTTTCTTAACCCGAATAACCCTTGTTGGGATGCTCCTGCAAGAGTCAGACCTCGCGCCTTCACCTGGAGAATCTGGCTGGTTAGAAGATGATTCGCCTCCGTGCGACATGACAAAGAGAGAAACTCAACAAGAAGAACCTTTTCTCAAACGAGGGAGACGGTACAATTGCATTGGGTATGAATACGAAACCTTAAAAAAGGAAAGGAAGCAATAAGGGACATAACGCTTCCAGATTTTAGCATGGATAATGCCCTGATTGAAGCCGCGTGTGAAAAAGGCAAAATAAGGAAACTTTGCTATCTGTAGAAACGCATGCTCCCTCCTTGTTTACACCGGCCCCACCAATTGCGCCAACTTCCCAATGACCGCCCAAGTCACGCCAGCTAGCACGCTCGGCTTCCCCACCTTGCGCCGGTCCCGCCAAATTAGCACGCTCGGTTCCCAACTCGCGTCAACTTCTCAATGCCGCCCACTTCCTGTCTCTCAATGATGCTGACTTCTCAATCAGTGCCGACCTCCCGATTTGTGTAAAACTGCCAGAGGCAAGGATTCCAAATCCTATCTATAAAAAGGTCAGACAAGCCTCCTCAATTTTCTTTACGATGTACTGCTGATAGTCTGTCACCATCTTATGCTTACCTCGCAACAAAGCCCATGTTCCGAGCTAAGCAGGGGACTTAATGTTGATGGTGGTTTTTAGACAAAGGGTAAAATCGTAAAACCCCGAATAACCTAATGTCACCGGCGACACATTTATTAGAACATTCAATGCATGTAGTCAGTAATTAATAGGGGGTATTTTTTCAAATTAGGGTTACAACGGACAAAACCCTAATTCCCCTCTGTGCCAATGGCAAATCATGCCAGTCACACCTAGCCCAAGCTAGCCGCGCCCTGCCAAACGCACTCTGCCTTGGCCCTAGCTATGCTAGTTACACCAAACGCACCAAAGCATGCCAACCATGCTAGCCGCACCTCCGTGCCAATGGCAAATCATGCCAGCCACACCTAGCCCAAGCTAGCCGCGCCATGCCAAACGCACTCTGCCTTGGCCCTAGCTATGCTAATCACACCAAACGCGCCAAAGCATGCCAACCAAGCTAGCCGCACCTCCGTGCCAATGGCAAATCATGCCAGCCATACCTAGCCCAAGCTAGCCGCGCCATGCCAAACGCACTCTTCCTTGGCCCTAGCTATGCTAGTCACACCAAACGCGCCAAAGCATGCCAACCATGCTAGCCGCACCTCCGTGCCAATGGCAAATCATGCCAGCCACACCTAGCCCAAGCTAGCCGCGCCATGCCAAACACACTTTGCCTTGGCCCTAGCTATGCTAGTCACACCAAATGCACCAAAGCATGCCAACCATGCTAGCCGCACCTTCGTGCCAATGGAAAATCATGACAGCCACACCTAGCCCAAGCTAGCCGTGCCATGCCAAACGTACTCTGCCTTGGCCCTAGCTATGCTAGTCACACCAAACGCGCCAAAGTATGCAAACCATGCTGGCCGCGCCTCCGTGCCAATGGCAAATCATGCCAGCCTCACCTAACCCAAGCTAGCCGCCCCATGCCGAACGTACTCTGCCTTGGCCCTAGCTACGCTGGTCGCACCACGCCAAGCCAAACACCCTTACCTTGGCCCTAGCCACGCCAAGCTAAACACCCTTACCTTGGCCCTAGCCGCGCCATGCCAAAGTAGCGCCCGCGCCTAGGCTTGCAAACCGTGCAACCTAGGCCAAATTGGCCACGCATGCCATTGGCACATGCCAACACGCATCGCTGGTAGATTTTCTTACCGGATCGTGGCCCTAATGGCCGAGCACGCCATTGGCACATGCCAACACGCTCGATGGTAGCTTTTCTTACCAATCCGTGGCCCTAATGGCCAAGCATGCCATTGGCACATGCCAACACGCATCGATGGTAGCTTTTCTTACCAGGCCGTGGCCCTAATGGCCGAGCATGCCATTGGCACATGCCAACACGCTCGCTGGTAGCTTTTCTTACCAAAAAGTGGCCCTAATGAAAAAAAAAATCCATTGGCACATGCCAACACGCATCGCTGGTAGCTTTTCTTACCAGGCCGTGTCCCTAATGGTCGAGCATGCCATTGGCACATGCCAACACGCTCGCTGGTAGCATTTCTTACCAAGCCGTGGCCCTAATGGCCGAGCATGCCATTGGCATATGCCGACACGCATCGCTGGTAGCTTTTCTTATCAGGCCATAGCCCTAATGGCCGAGCATGCCATTGGCACATGCCAACACGCATCGCTGGTAGCTTTTCTTACCCGGACGTGGCCCTAATGGACGAGCATGCCATTGGCACATGCCAACATGCATCGCTGGTAGCTTTTCTTACCAGGACGTGGCCCTAATGGCCATGTGTGCCATTGACACATGCCAAACACGCACGCTGGTAGCCTAACTTGCAAGCCGTGCAACCTAGGCCAACTTACGTGCCATTGACACATGCTAAAACACACGCTAGTAGCCTAACTTGCAAACCGTGCAACCTACCACCAAAGCATTCCGCACATGCCACACACGCCACTAGCAGCTCTGGCATTGCCACTTGCACTCAAGGTGCAACCCGCAACAAAGGCATTCCGCACATGCCACACGCGCCACTTGCACTCAAGGTGCAACCAACACTCGAGACATCAACACAAACTGGGGGATGCTTTCCATGGTCTTGGTTTGGTGGTCACAGCATGCAGCGTACACTACGCTCACATTAAGGAAGCGTGAATAGGAATAAAGCGGTCAAATAAATGAGAAAATAATGGTGAAAACGTTTTCACCCATAAACACCATGCGGTTACCACCTCCTCCCATTATTTCACCCTTTACTCTCTTCCTTCATGAGGCCAGGGTACATTTCAATCTCGACTTGTATAAATAGGTCTTACCTATTTCCACCAGACAACAAGTCTCGGTCAGGGGAAAAATACAACACTCTCAGAAAAGGAAACTTTGCAAGCTCCCCAAAAAAGCTTTCATCTCTTGCAAGCTTCCAAAGCTTTCACTTTCTGATACAAGTCGAGACACTACTCTCCCAAAATTATTCTGGTCTCAACACCTTTCTTTGCTTCCCTCCCCAAATCAACCCTTCTCCTCCACTTTGTGACCGAAGCAAGTCTGGAACGGTCATTTCTTGGTTTAGGCCGGACTTGTACAGATTGATCTCTTGAATCTAGAAAGTGCTCACGTGCAGCACATTTGTTTAGGGTTTAAACCAGTTTCTCACTCACCTACCGAATTTACCGAAATCGGCGGAAACGATTTTTACCCATAAATAGCTGTAAACCGCCAAACCAATACCCAAAGTGGATCCCCCAGTTTGTGATATGTGTTGATGTCTCGAATGTTTTTGTGGAAAACATGTAGCATGGTTGTTGCCTGGCAAGTCGAGCTTGTGAGACTTGCTAGCTTGGTGACCTTCGACGGTCGAGATTGCCACCAAAGCTGCAAAACCAATACCCAAAAATCATCTCGAGACATTGCCACCAAAGCTGCCAAACCAATACCCATAAATCATAAATCATCTCGAGACATTGCCACCAAAGCTGCACTTGATTTAATTCACATGGATCTCTTTGGACCCATTCAACAACCTACTGTTGAAGGGAAGAAATATGCTTTGGTAATGGTTGATGATTACACCAGATTCACTTGGGTGGAGTTCTTAGCTCGCAAGAATGAGACCCTAAGTGAATTTAACATTATTGGTAATAGAATCCAGAATGAACAAGGTCGTAGACTAAAGAAAATTAGGAGCGATCGGGGAACTGAATTCAGAGACACCAAAGTGTTCGAATTCTGTGACCAACTGGGTATTATTCAACAATATTCACCACCTATCACTCAACAAGCTAACAGAGTTGCAGAAAGGAAGAATAGAAGTATACAGGAAATGGCCAGAGTAATGATCCATAACAAGAACTTACCTTTGAAGTTTTGGGGAGAAGCAGTCTTTACAGCCTGCTACTTGATCAATCGTGTGTACTTACAATCACGAACTCTGAATATTCCTTATAAGTTATAGTATGGTAAGAAACCTAACTTACATTATCTCCGTGTATTTGGCAGTAAGTGATATATTCTCGAGGATCAAGAACATAAAGGAAATTTTGATTCAAAAAGCGATGAAGGTATTTTCCTTGGCTATGCATCTGACAGTCGTGGTTTTAGAGTATATAATCTCAGAACTCGTGTTATGATGGAATCATCAAATTTTATCATTGAAGACTTGAAATACCTTCATCATGATGACTCTCATGCTGAGTTACCTCCGTTGGAGACAACTGAGAAAGTCAAAGAATTTCCGGAGTCAGTAGAAGTTGTACCAACGGTTACTGACCCCGACGTTTCTGGTGACGAGGAGAAAAATCCTACTCAAGGTGTTCTTATTCAACGTGCCACTCCACGACATTTGTGGGTTCATAGGAATCGTGATACTGAAAGTATTATTGGAGGTACGAAATCCACAGCTAAGAAGAGAAACCAACTCTGAAATATTTGCAATTTTGGTTGTTATCTCTCGCAAGTGGAACCTAAAAATGTTGATGACGCTCTGAATGATCCCTTTTGGATGAATGCTATGCATGAAGAGATAAATCAATTCAAAAGACGGGACATATGGGAACTCGTGCCTTGTTCCTCTAAAATTAATATTGTTGGTACAAAATGGATATATAAGAACAAGTCAGATTAATATTGTTGGTACATTGGTCCGAAATAAGGATAGAATTGTCGCTCAAGGATATTCACAAATTGAAGGAATCGACTTAGACAAAATCTTCGCTCTTGTTTCCCGCCTTGAGTCCATAAGATTATTATTATCCCATGCTTGTTTTCTCAAGATTAAGGTATTTCAAATGGACGTAAAATCTGCATTCTTGAATGGGTGTTTAAAGGAAGAGGTTTATGTTGCTCAACCTAAAGGTTGTAAAAGTCCAGAATATCCCGATTATGTCTTTAAGCTCAAAAATGCATTATATGGATTAAAACAAGCACCTCGAGCATGGTGTGAAAAGCTTACTACTTCACTTTTTCGAAAAGGGTTCTCCATAGGAGGAGCAGATAGGACTATGTTTACTAAATGGAGTGGGAAAGATGTCCTTATTTCTCAAATCTATGTAGATAACATAATTTATGGGTCTACTTCCGAGAAACTTGCTAAAGAGTTTCAAACCTCTCTTGGCAAGAAATTCGAGATGGGAAATGTTGGTGAATTAAGATTCTTTTTAGGTCTACAAATTCAACAACACAGGGATGGAATTTATATTTCTCAAGAAAAGTATGCAAAAGATCTTGTTAAAAGATTTGGTCTTGAGAAAAGTACTCCCAAATTAAATCATATGCCCACTACAGGGAAGTTGCATAAGGATGAGAATGGTATTGATGTTGATCAAAAACTTTATAGATCCATCATTGGAAGTTTTTTATATCTAACAACAACAAGACCAGATATCGCTTTTAGCGTTGGTTGTTATGCTAGATTTCAGGCTAAGCCAAAATAATATCATCTTGCAGCTGCTAAATGGATCATAGATATGTACAACATACTATCGATTATGGTCTATCTTATACATTTGATACTAACACTGATCTTATAGCGTATTCTGATGCAGATTGGGCAGGTTGTGTAGAAGATATGAAAAGCACAACTGGAGGATTCTACTATGTAGGACTAAATCTTGTTGCCTGGCATAGCAAGAAACAAAACTCATAATCTCTATCAACGTGCGAGGCGGAAAACATTGATGCAGGTTTGTTGTACTCAACTTTTATGGATGAAACAAATGCTTACTGATTATGGAACAATGAAAATCTTTTGTGATAACTCAAGTACGATTCGAATTATTGAGAATCTCGTTGAGCACTCAAGAACTAAGCATATTGACATAAGATACCACTTCATTAGAGATCTCTATGAAATGGTATTGTCAATATAGAGTTTGTGCCGTCAGAACAACAATTGGCTAATATTCTCACCAAACCTCTAGACACCGCAACGTTTCAACACTTACGGAAGTCTATTGGTATTATTTTGGTTCATTAAATCAAGTTTTAAAGATTGCCCCCGCACTTATCCATATCCTTTGGGCAATAAAACTTGAGTTCCAGGTAAGGAATTGTTATCATCTTATTAAATCCTTCTTTTTCACAAAAACAAGGTCACTCATGTTGTTCTCTTGAGAATGACATTTAATGGGGGAGAGTTCTTAAATGAACTCGTGCTTAATTATTATATCCTTGTGGGGAGTGTGGTCGTGGGATTTAAAAGGGGATGCTTGTATCCTTTTAATCTCCTAGGATGAGCGCTAAGTATTTATTACTATGTGATATCATCTAAATAAGTTGATATGAAGAGTTGCATAGTAACTTTGTTATCTAATTATTATGTGGAATCTCTATCTTCCTTAAAACTTGAGATATCTTTTGGTTGTATTCATTACGATCCCACAATTTTCGTACCTTTGTTAATTTTATTGACAAAAAGGGGGAGAATTATTTAGTAGTTTCATATTACATACATATGGTTTACGGATCATTATGTAAGGGAGAGTGAATCAATGATGCAAAATATGTAAGTATTGATTAAGGGGGAGAAACATATCACCGTAGTATTACTTCAGAGTTGAGATACAATTGAACTTTGGGGAGAAGATAATAATGCTATGTTTTTGTATAATGACGAATGTTGTTATAGCCACGAATCTTCAACAACAACGACGCTGAGTTGAACACATTCAGAATCATTGCAACTTGGAATTACAAAGAGTTCAAGGATAGTTGAAGAAACCAAGGAAATCAAGGCATATTGTATCGATATTAATAGTTTTGTCACTAAAATTGACAAAGGGAAAATTGTTAGAGCATTACTCGGTCGAACTCTCAAGTGTTGCTATCTCAAGCTTGTTGTCAAAACTATATCTTGATTTCTAGTCTACGATTATTTAAGTCTCGGTCTAGGATAGAGGTAGTTGAGAAACGAATCAGTCATCATTGCGTTCTACTGTTTGAAGGCGAAGATCAACCGAAGATTTTGGAGAACTTCATCAACAAAAGGTAAGTAAAGACTGAACCACCTATTTCTCAAGTTATATTCACTTTCTATCATCTGAGATGATGTCGCATAACTAATTAGACTATTATGCCTAGACAAGAATTTCGAGTCGAGAACTAATTTCTAATTAGCGAATTTCTCGAAATATAATGACTAAGCTTAATGAACATTTGTTCATGCTTGATGAATTTCGGTTAAGAACAATTTATTATTTGTAATCAAAATTGTGATTCAAGTTTATCATTCGAAAATACCCTAGAACAATGATATGCGTCATTGATGTTATTCGGGAATGTTTCGAATTGATTTAGAGAAAAATATAGAACTACTATATTCGGAATACAAGACAGTGTTATTAGTCTTACAAACTGAGATAACTGTTATATGTCTGAAGCCGTATTACATGTACTCGTACACGTAGTAGAGTAGCTATATATCGACTTACAGGGCATGTGATACGCATATCTGTATGCACATCATAGGAAATCTATTTGGTTCGTGATCCGGTTCAGTATGCATATTCGTATGCAAACCATTTTGGAACCGTGGTTAGGGAACCAGGTTTAAGTATCCAAACCGGTATGCGAACCAAAACAGTTCTGTGTTCTTGAACTCGTTTAGTACCCAAACCGGTACGCAAACTTGAAAAGTTACGTGGACTCCGGAACCGGTAAAAGTCTTAAGGTTTCCAAACTGGTATGTGAACTGAAAAAGTTATGTCAACTCCGGAACTCAGATTAGCTCTTTAGCTTCCAAACCGGTACGAGTACTGTGACTCAACCGATTCACGAACGGCTAAGGTATTTGTACTTTGTGCATTTACTAATCATGTCGATTATGATCAAGTGTGATTAAATTATTTCTATGAGATAATTTGTATTTGATTAATTCTCTTAACCACTGGACTTATATGATCACATGATTGTGACTCGAGATTAATGTCTTTGTGTTCATGAAAATGAGTGTTAAGCTTTTAAAGTTCAAACCGGCTAGTTTTGGCTAACCATGTTGAACATAGTCTTTGTACACGGTTCGGTTACGGTTTCACCTAACAAGAGTGTATATCTTGCTTATGTAAATCATATGTAGGATCAGAATATCGCAACAACAATACCTCGCGAGATCAATAAACGACGATATTGCGAAAGTGTCGCAAATGAGTAATATAAATGACGCAATGAGTGACGGCAGCCAAAACACGAGAAAGATGTGAAGACCCAGCGAGATCTAAGAGAGTTGCGAGATTATATATTTGTACATTTGAGATATTTCGCAAATGATTCCCGAAAATAAAGGACAACTTAGCTGTCATCCATTATGTAATACCCTATATAAGGAGTCGAGCAAGCCTATTGTAAGGAGGTTCTTTTCGAGTGTTGAGTGAGTCGTTAAGAGAGAGAAAGTTTGTAGAGATTATAATTTCTTTAGCTCTTTTCTATCTTTACCTTGTAAACATTCAAGAAATTAATCAATAAAAGTTATAATCGTTCATTTTCAATGGCTTAGTTGTGTGGATTCTTGTGAGGGGTGTAGTGTAGGATTTCCTGCAACTACATATTGGCGCTAGAAACAGGGACCACTGAGGATGTGAGATTGGATATTGTCATTAAAATTGTTCAAATCAAAAATATGATGGATGAATTATTTAAAATGGTGAAGGCCAGAATCAAGGAGAATAAGGGAGAATGGGAATGTAATATGATTACAAAGACGATGATTAATAAATTTCATGAAAATATCAGAGGGAGAATACATAAGCGAGATTTTGAAGGAAAGAAAATTGTAACAACATAGAAGGCATTACCCTTAAAAGAACGGGAAAAACAAAAGATTATGTTCACAGTAGCAGAGATACCAAGAGAGAATTTAAGCCACACGTCTCCATTAGTGATTACAATAAACGCAAGCAAGGAAGAAGGAAAACCAACAAAAACAATGAAAGAATGGGCAATAAATAGAACTTTGGTGGACACAGGGAGTTCAGTGAATATAATGTTTTATCATGCTTATAAAGAATTGGGGTACAAAATTGAAGAAATGACTTCCGCAACATATCATATCTATGGTTTCGGCAAATCCATAACAAAACCTAAAGGGGAGATAAAAATACGAATTTTGTTGGGAGAAATTGAAACACATCTGACGTTATGTGTAGTGGATATGGAATCACCATATAACATGCTTTGTTGGGAAGACCATGGATACATGCAATAAAAGTCAGTAGCATCGACATTTCATCAATGTGTCAAATTTCCTATGCCGAGTGGAATTGGCGAAATCGGAGGAGATACCGATAAAGGAAGGATATATCATCAAATCGAAGTAAAACATTATGAAGAACAGGTGAAGAGGCGTAAAGATCGCAAGAAGATGGCAAAAGCAGCGAAAAAGGAAGAAGAATTTAGAACTTACATGATAAGAGCAGAAGAAGGAAAAGGAATATATGGCGAAGAGAATGAACTTGCGAAGAAAGTAAAAGGACCAACGCCCATGGGAGAATCGAAGGCTAGCTACACTGCGGCAGAGCCAACAAAGGAAGTGAATATCGGAATGAAGAAGAACCCAAGATGTTAAAAATTGGGACTAAAATGGAGGCAGATGAGGAAAGAAAGACTATTGATTTGTTGCGAGATTATAAAGACATTTTCTCGTGGGATATGGATGAGATGCCTGGAATAGATCCATCTGTAGCGTGCCATAAATTAGAGATTGATAAAAATGCAAGACCATTCAAGCAGAGAATTAAAAAAATTGCAACAACATATCATCCTCAAATAGAAGAAGAGTTACAGAAGATGCTTGATGTCGGAATTATTAGACAAGCAAAATATCCCGAATGGATAACAAATATGGTCGTAGTCCCAAAGAAGAAAAAAGGGATAAGAATTTGCATAGATTTTACCGATCTAAACAAAGCTTGTCCAAAAGATAGTTTTCCTTTGCCAAATATTCCGCAAATGGTTGAGTCAGCAGCAGGAAATGAAAGGATATCCTCTCTTGATGGATACAATGGATACAATCAAATTCCTCTCGCTGAGGATTATACTATTACACAAAAATGCCATTTGGTCTGCGAAATGCTGGAGCAACATACCAAAGGATGGTAGAAAAAGTGTTCGAAAAATGGATACATAAAACACTAGAGGTATACGTGGATGACATGTTAATAAAAAGTAAAGAAGCAAAAGATCATGTACGGGATTTGAAGGAAATTTTTGAACAAATGAGACATTTTAACATCAAAGTAAATCCGGAAAAATGTACCTTTGGGGTGGCATCTGGAAAAATTTTAGGATACATTGTGTGAAAAGAAATAATACAAGTCGATCCAGAGAAAGTACAAGCAATTCGCGATATGCCGACACCAGCAACAGTGAAAGATGTACAAAAGTTAAATGGACTATTAGCTTCGCTAGGAAGATTCATCTCGCGATCATCTGATAAGTGCAAGCATTTTTTCAACATACTTAAAAAGGGAGCGAAATTTAGATGGACATATGAATATGAAAAGGCGTTACAAGGAATAAAAGAACATCTAATGGATATATCAATCTTACAAAAAGCAGAGCCAGGGGAAGAATTACTAATTTACCTTGCGACAACCTTGCATGCACTAAGCGCATTATTATTGCGAATGAACGTAGGAGTGGAAAAGCCAATCTATTACATCAGCAAAACATTCAATGCCGCGGAGAAAAATTATTCAAAAATTGAAAAACTAATTTTGGCATTAGTTTACGCAACATTTAAACTTCGCATCTACTTCGAAGCACACACGGTTAAGGTAATGACAAAAGTACCAATTGAGTCAGTAATGAAAAATTCAAAAAGGTCAAGAAGGGTTGAAAGATGGAATGCTCAAGTAAGTCATTGCAAACTCAAATATGAAATACTATCCTCACCCAAATCACAAGTTGTTGCAGACTTTTTAGCAAATTTCCATTGGAAGAGGATGAAGCGAAGGAAGAAATGATGGATATAGAAGAAGAACATGAAAATCCAAGGGATTTATTAACCGAGCCAAACAGATGGGAAATATTGGTAGATGGATCGTCAAATGGAGAAGGTAACGGAATTGGGATCATTGTAATTTCGCCGAAGGCAATAAAATGGCTTTTTCTTTCGATTGGAATTTGCATCTACCAACAATGAAACAGTATGAAGCTATAATACATGCTTTGCGATTCGTAATAGAAATGAAGTTGGAGAATGTAAGAGTCACCAAAGTGATTCCCGATTAGCTATTCGCCAGATAAAAGAAGAATATACTACAAATGAACCATCCTTGAAAAAAATACAAAAAACTTGTTGAAGAATTGTCGGCGAAGATACCAAAAATAAAATGGAGACACATATCAAGAAGACACAATAGACTCGCGGATGCTTTTGCTTTTATATCAAGTATGATGACAGATCCAACTGCGAGATGCATAAAAATACAGACACTTTTATCACCGTCAATCAACAAAGAGGAAGAGGAAGAAGCAGAAGTAATGCTCATAGAAGATGGAACACAAAGACCCTATTGCGAAGATTGGAGAACAAAACTTCATGCTTATCTAATGAAAGGAGAAACAAAGAAATAGATTAGAGATGCAAAATTAAAAAGCCGTGCAACAAATTATGAATTAAGAGACGGGAGTTAGAAAGATCCTTTAATGGACCCTCGCTTAGATGTTTAACACGAAAGGAAGGAGAAGCAAAGTGCTCATATGGGTGAAAACTACTCCCGATTTGGTAATTTGGGGTGTGGATGAGGAATGAATCTAAACCTTCAACAAATGCACTGCGCGGTGAGTGCTTGTAGATTCGAGAGATCAATCCGTGCAAGTCCGGCCTAAACCAAGAAATGGCCGTTCCATTGTTTCGGTCACAAAGTGAAGGAGATGGGGTTGATCTTAGGGAGGGAAGCTGTTGAGATTGTGAAGGTGTTGGCTTTCTTATGACTTTATGAGCAAGCTAATGTAAGGAGGCTCGGATGTTGATTTTTCTGTCTCGCCCTGGACTTGTGTTGTTCTCCGTTATTCCTTCTTGTTTGAAATAGAGTTGTGTGTCGGTGAACTAGTCTTGCCCACTTATCTTTAACCGCCCATGACTTCCTAACACATTCTTGTGATGGCGCGTTGCAACACCAATACCCCGCATATGTATCCCCCGCTTTGTGACATGATTGATGTCTGGAATGTGGATCGTGGATCCCACGAAAGATAGCATGTAATCTTCAATTGAATAACTGCGATTCGTAAAGTCGATACTTGTGAAGTATCGTGTGTATTTTAATTGTGACGATGGATAATGACGCCATCGGCCAATCGACTCGATCGGGGTTGTGTAACCATGTGAAGTTGGACGGATGAGATGAGCCTTGAGATACTCATCTCACACCGTTAATGAATATTAGGGTTTTTGAAGAGGTGCGCAAGCGGGAGAAGTGTAGCCACGCATGTTTGAGCGGGCGTTTTGGATTGGCCAGGCATGATATGCCTTGGCCGACCGCATGGAGAGGTAGATGGGCCCACGGTGGTCATGCTTTGGTATGACCCGGACCTATTTGATTCACCCTCCATTCGTGCCGGAGAAGATGGACGCGCGTGATGGCTCGAAGAATCGAGCTAGTATAACACACCGAGAGGGCTCACTAGTATAACACACACGAGAATCAGCAAATGCGGTATTTCGTACATGGTTTCATTATAGTGTTTGGAGGTTCGTGTTACTCAAGAGTAACACTTTCAATCGTCATGCCACACGATAATGATTCATTATAGTGCTTGAGGTTCGTGTTACTCAGAAGAGTAACACTCGGTCGTCATGCCACACCGATAATGAGTACAGAAATACAAGGATGATATGAAATTCACAGAAGGGATTGTTGCTACATGCTCCAACCTGAGGAATTTCATGTATTCACGGAAATGGATTGTTGCTACATGCTCCATTCTTGGTGAATTAAGTGAGGAGTATCCGTCACTTATAAACGGCTTTATCTTTTACAAGATGTCAACAAGCATGATTTTCTCGGTTACTTACAAATTTAACCTTAAATGAAAATCCACCATCAACATTAAGTCCCCCGCCTAGCACATAATGGTTACACTATTGTGTGGTAGGCATGAGATGGTGACATACATATGTGAGAAAGACAGGATAAAAGGAGTTTACCCTAAGAGTGTTGGTCGACCGCTAGTTTCCCATGCCGTTACGCTTGTATGGAATCCTTTGGTGGGGCCGGTTTCCTTCTTTGGGTATTTGAATCAAAAGAGGAAACCAAATAAGGGAGGAATCCTTCTTCTACTGGGATTCTTCTAATTTTTGTTTATAAAAGAGACCAAAGCCCTTTCTTTCTTTTTTTTCTCACGAACATTGATTTTTTTTTTTTTTTTATGCTTGGCCGCTCCCGTCCGTGAATTCATTGCCGCCATAATAGTTGTCTGCTGGAGCCGCCGCCAACGATTCTTCCGGGAGCCGCCGAAACCGCCACCGTCGGAGTTGCCGCCCGTCCAAGGTAAGTTTCGGTCTCCTCTTTTTTTTTTTTTTTTTTTTTTTAACGGTCAAACCCTAGTTTTGTTAGGTAAATACCTTTTGTAAGACATGTGCATGCTTAGCTTTCTCCACCATTTGACTTGAATCCCGTAGACACTATTCCCATGAATAAGGAAAATCGTATGATGCATGCGGATGCATGAATGCGGGCCCGCCGTGTATGCCGAAACGTGGGTCTTATTCACATATGCTTGGCTGAAATTTACACCGAACTTGAAACTTGTACCGGACATGAAACCAATACTGCATCGACTTGAAAGTTATACGAGAACTTGAAATCAATACATTGTATGATGTTTGGACCGGTCATTGTGTGAGTTGCGTCTTGCCGTGTGTGACTACACTTCTCATATGCTTTCATACAAGTTCTAACTTCTGTCTTTCATTTCATTGCGGTAGAAAAGAACTTCTGTCGATATGTCTTCTGAAGATAATGTTGGTGCTAAGTCAGGAAGTGTTGACAGCTTCAAGGATATGCATAAAAATTTATCTGTCCACCGAAAGAATTCCTTCCACAAATTCTTAACGCCAATGTGTTCTTAGACCGGTGTGAGCCTTCCCTTCGGCCTATTGGGAGAAACCCAGGTGACCGACGGAGTATAAAGAATTTTGGGGGAAACAACCGTTGATCTTCCAAATTTTCGAAGAGTGTTGTGACGAATTCCCGTAGTGAGCCATCTTCGACGTCTTGACGAAGCATTTCCTGTTGAAGCCACTTCCACTCCAAACGGACTGTAGCCGAGGACCGGTCCCCAAGTAGGAGAGAGACTTAAGAGGCAAGCATGCGGTCCGGTAATCCTCAATTCTTCCAATATGTGGTATTTAAATCTCCTCCCATCGGTTCTTTCATTTCTCCAAGTTATGTAAGTTCTTCTAAAACGATCCTTGTTTTAAATCGTGGAATTTCAAGGATAATGCCTTCACAAGGTTGGCACGCATTCAAACGGAAGGCCGGGCGGTGAACCGGTCTTCATGCCGAGAAGTCCGGGCGGTGGACCTACGGATTTTCTTTGACTTCCTAGGTTTTGGATTAATAGGTAATTGAATTGGCTTATTTTTGAGATAGTTTTGTGAACAACCCTTTTGAAAGAGATTATGTTAAATGAGATTTGCATCTTGGTCATGAATGATTGCACATATTACATGAAATTGCGAATGTTATGTAAAAGGACACTTTTATCAACAAATGCGGTCAATCAACAAAGAGGAAGAGGAAGAAGCGAAGAAGGTGTTGAGATTGTGAAGGTGTTGGCTTGCTTAAGTAATGCTCATAGAAGATGGAACACAAAGACCCTATTGAGCCTCATTCAGATTGGAGAACAAAACTTCATGCTTATCTAATGAAAGGAGAAACGCCAAGAAATAGATTAGAGATGCACAAATTAAAAAGCCGTGCAACAAATTATGAATTAAGAGAATGAATATTAGGGGTGCGCACGCATTGTTTTGAGAGGACCGAAGATCCTTTAATGGACCCTCGCTTAGATGTTTAACACGAAAGGAAGGAGAAGCCACGCATGTGTTAAAAATGTTACCCACATCTTGGTGGGGATGATGGCAATCACGGTGGCGGAAGATCTTTAGCACATAAGGCGAAAATGCAAGGCTATTATTGGCCATATATGCATGAAGATGCTAAGTGAAACAAATATCAAGACGTTGCGAAGATTGTCAAAGGCACTTTAGCACATAAAGAAAATACATGCACCGAAACAAATATCAAGACGAGAACCATTAACCTCTTCAACAAGTGTATGGCCTTTTGGAAAGTGGGGGTTAGATATTGTAGGACCATTTTTACCAGTGCAGGCGGAGGAGATATCCGATTGTCGCTACTGATTATTTCACAAAGTGGGCGAAGTAAAAGCGGACAACACATTCGCGATAAAGATATTTTTACCTTCATATTCGAAAACATAATATGCATATTTGGAATTCCAAAGACAGATTGGTATCGACAATGGGAAACAGTTTGAGGACAAAATATAGAATTGCTTTGCTTAATGCATTTCAAATAAAATGTGGGAAATCAACTCCTTTATACCCGCAGCCAATGGACGAGCGGAAGCAACAAATAAAACAATCGCAGATATACTGAAGAAGAATTTAGAAGGACATAATAAGGCATGGTGTGAACAAGTGCATAATGCAGTATGGGCTTACAATACAACAAGGCGAGAAGCTACGGGAATGTCACCATTTTGTCTAACATATGGAGTTGAAGCTGTACTTAAGACAGAAGTTATTATTCCAACAACAAAGAGAGAAGCTTGGGAGAAAAATCTTAGTGCGGGTAACATTTTGGTTAAATTAGATGAATTAGAGGAAAAGAGAGAAAGAGCACTATAAAGATATGGAGAATTATCAGCGAAGATTAGCCGAGAGAATATAACAAACGTGTCAAGACACGCGAATTTCAACCAGGTGATATGGTATTGAGAGAAACACCGGTATATCGGCGAAAAGTGGTGGCAAGTTGGCGAAAAAGTGGGATGGACCTTATATCATCAAGGAGATAGTTGGAACAGGGGCATATAGATTAATGGATCCAGAGGGCAAAGATGTGGGCCAAAGATTGGATAGACCGTGGAATAGATTATATCTCAAGAAATATTACCCATAGAAGATGGAAGGGAAAGAATAGGTTGCGAAATATTGAATGGATGAAATGAAATGAATTCATATGAAAAGTTCTTGCGACAGAGTGATTGCGAAATTGCATAAAATAAAGAAAGAATGTGCGAATATCTCGCAAATAAAATAACAAGAGATAATAAAAAATGAATGATTTATACGAATGGGACGAACCTTTATGGCGTACACCCTAGTTCGCGAATGATATTTCGTAAGAGGCAAATGTAAGACCTAAAGTGCGTCATATAAAGGGGTATCTCTTGACATGGCTCAGGGAAAAGGTTACACCGCCCCTGGAACCTGAGTCATGAAATTTTGGGGTCAATAAAGCCCATCCCAGGAGAGATACCTTGGATTTCCAACTATATAAGGTTATACCCCTGGTTGGACGACCGAGGGTCTCTTCCAAGGAGTCTCGTGTATGACCAAGGCGCCGAGGTACACGGTTGAGCCAAGAGTGCCTGGGCATTTGAAGTGTCTCGGCCATTCTTGGCAAGTCTTGTCACATGATGCACTCGGCCAAGAAAACTCCACTTAGGGTGCGCCTCGTAACCATAAGCCCTATAGGTATAAGGGATAAGAGGCTGCGAAAACAACCTGGTTGTTGTTAAGACCTGGATGGGAGGAGCTAGTCTTGTATGTCCGATGTACGCCCTCCTTGAAGGGGCAACCAGGGAGATGATAAGGGCGGCACCCTCCATTAGGGAGCTGATAAGTGTCTTAAGACGCAAATGTCATGAGGCTCTATTTTCGCAAGAAAATTTAGGCTTGTCATATTTGTGCGATGATCCTGAAGAGGCAATAATACTAACGCGAGGTTAAGACGAGATCAATGGGTCTTTACATAAAAGTGTAAAGACGTCCTGCGATTTCTTCGCAAGACGGCAATGTCATGGGGCTTTAAGTTCGAGAGAATTTTTTAGGCCTGTCATATTGCCGCAACAAAAACATCCTGCAGATGCAGCAATACTAAAGAAATGATAAGGCAAGATCAATGGGTCATTACATGAAAATGTAAAGACGTCCTGCGATTTTGTCGCAATGAGGGGTGGCAAAATAAGACCTTTAACTAGGAAGGCAAAATAAGACCACACAAGAGCAATGATAAGGCAAGATCAATGGGTCATTACATGAAAATGTAAAGACGTCCTGCGATCTTGTCGCAATGATGAATTTCAACATAAATGAAGATAATGGAAAACAAAATAGTAATTATTAAATATCAAGAATTATACTCGTTGCAAGAAAGAGTAATAATAAGCAGATGAACACATCTAAAAGATGATTGAAGTACGTAAAGAAGTAACAGTACAAGAAGAAAAATTACAAGAGAAAGTCAATTCTCAAATGTCAGTTTTTTCACCAGAAGGAGATAATGGATTTTCTTCAGCAGCTTTATCCATATTTTCGCCAGTTATTATATTTCCACCAGATCCTCCTTCACCCAGATCATCGTTGACAGCTTTACTAGGAGGGATTGTCTCTTCATTTGCGAACTCTTCACCACTATTGTAGTCATAATCGCTCAGGAGGGTTAGGAACTTCATCATCGCTTACTTCCAGAGGTTCGATAGATACAGGATCAAGAGATTTAGATAGTAAAACATCATTCACAAGAACTTCGGCTTTAAGATGAAATTGACGAAGGAGTGCTTTCTGATAATTTCTACTCTCTATATCTTTACAGTCAGACATATAATCGAATCTTCTTTCTGCACGATCGCGAGAGCGAGCAAGGGAAGCAACGAGTATTCCATTTTCTTTGCGAATTTTTGAATAGTCGATTTTAGAGTGGCAATAGAGGAATGAAGATTTTTCTCAGAATCTGCAAAAGAAAAGAACATAGAAAATCATTCAGATTTTTGGAATTCGCAAGGAAAATATCACAAAATAATAAATAAATGGATTAAGGTAGTCAAATAATATGACTACCTTCCTTTTGCGAGGTAAGATATTGGATTAAAGCCGAACAACTATTCTCCAAGTGATCCATGGCATTGTCAAAATTATCTCCAATTAAGCCTTTCAGTTGAGATCGCAAGCTTTTTTCGTTAGAAACAAGTAAGGCATTTTCTTTCGCAAGAGAAGAATTGGACTCTTCTAACTTGGAACATTGATCCTTGAATTGGTTTGCCTTTACACTTAAGATTATTCTACCCTGGATAAGTTTATCCTTCTCGGCAGTAACTTCTTCGAGTTGATTTCTCAGCGAACAAAGAGATCAATCTTGTTCTTTACATATTTTTTGACAAACATCAGACTGTTGCGAGTGAATCGCCACCTTGTTTAACAGAGTTCGCTTCTCTTGAGAAAGAATTCCATTCTCATCTGATAAAGTTTCCAACTCCAAATTAGCTTTAGTCAAAGAGTAAGAGAGGCGAGATAATTCATTACTTAATGAGCCTTATTTCTGAACTAAGTCATCATTTTCTTTAGAAAGATTATCTATTTGATCAATAGAATATGTATGAAGATTATCTAATTGGTTATATTGCTCCATCCAAGCATCTCTATCCATTCGAGCTTCTTCAATAGTAGATTCCAACTGATATATCTCCATTTTCGCTTCTGGTTTAAAGCTTGAAGGGCGAACAAGGGCTTGAGGATCAAAAAAAAAAAAAGATTCTTACTTTAGAGAAATACAGAGGTAGGATTGTACCTTTCAATTCTTCGTTCTTCTTGCGAAGATTATCACGATCCAGCGAAACATTTTGAAGTTTTTGATTCTCAAGTTGGAGAATATTACACTTTGCAGTCATAGCTTGGAGATTATTCTTCAAAATATTAACTTCTTGCTCCAAAGATGTTTGCGAAATTCTATCGGAGCCAAGGTATTTGCTCAAAACCTCGCAGACATTAGATTTGATAGGATCAACAGAAGTCTTATTGGCATCGTTCACAATATCTGATAGAACTTTGAAGGCCACGTCTATTCCGTCCAAATTTTCCTTAGTAAGAGGGATTTACTCAGATAAGGAAGTAACGACGATAGAAGAAAGAAGAGATGAGTCATTTTTTGTTAAAGGAATATCATGAGAAGAGGAAGTCTCATGAAGATCAATGACTGGGGAAACGGTAGAGGCATTGACAATATGAGAAGAAATGGGCTCATTCGCAACGGGACTGTTATGAGGGATTTGATCTATGAAAAATTCAGGCATAGGAGAAAGATCATCAACAATATTTTCGCAGGTAGAAATAGTAGGTTTATCTTGCGAAGATTTCGCAGGAGGAGTTGTAAGTTTGAATGTAGGAAAGGAAACAGCAGGTGCAACAGGTTTAGAACGGCGAGGTTTCTTGGGGAACCTATCAACATTTTTGTCATCCTGCGAATTACAAGTTAAATAAGAAACAGAGGCAACAATATTGTTATTAGAAGAATAAATGTTTCTTAAATACCTTGCTATTCGCAGACTTTCTTTTAGTAGCAGTGATTTTCGGTTGCGAGCCCACGGAGACAGTAGGGACCGGAACGGTGAACTTGGTGTTAGATTTGTTCTTGCTAAAACAAAAATAGCAGGAGAATCATTAAAAGAAGAACAATATCAAAACAAAATAACTTCAATAGGAGAGATCAATCACAAAATAATCAAATTCAGCAAAATTAACAAACCTTGATGGCTCCATGGAAATAGAAGCAGAAGAAAGATGAGAACAGTAGCAGAAGAATAATAGCAGAAAGTTGATGAAGAAGATGATGAAGAAAAACAGCAGTAAAAAGTTGCAGACGATGAAGAAGACGAAGTAAAAGAAAATAAACACTTTCATAAGGAATTCCTCCTTAAATAGACAAGAAAAGAGTAACCGGATAACATTAAATGTGCCGGTAAAAAGGGATAATTTTAGACACGTGTAAGCAGTTATCCCTAATTCATGGAATTTTGTCGGCAAAAAATTGATGAAAAAACAAATGGATGCAGATGCAGCATTTCAAAATACTAGTTCTCATGACATTCTCTTCTGCGAAGAGAAGACATGAGAAGAGGCAAGATGTAGGATCAGAATATCGCAACAACAATACCTCGCGAGATCAATAAACGACGATATTGCGAAAGTGTCGCAAATGAGTAATATAAATGACGCAAATGAGTAATATAAATGACGGCAGCCAAAACACGAGAAAGATGTGAAGACCCAGCGAGATCTAAGAGAGTTGCGAGATTATATATTTGTACATTTGAGATATTTCGCAAATGATTCCCGAAAATAAAGGACACTTTAGTTTGTCATCCATTATGTAATACCCTATATAAGGAGTCGAGCAAGCCTATTGTAAGGAGGTTCTTTTCGAGTGTTGAGTGAGTCGTTAAGAGAGAGAAAGTTTGTAGAGATTATAATTTCTTTAGCTCTTTTCTATCTTTACCTTGTAAACATTCAAGAAATTAATCAATAAAAGTTATAATCGTTCATTTTCAATGGCTTAGTTGTGTGGATTCTTGTGAGGGGTTTAGTGTAGGATTTCCTGCAACTACATCAGAAAAGTTTCATCTAACGGTGATTATTATTTGTTTGGTTTCAAAGCTATCATAGCAAGAACCTAAAGCAACATATGCTTTGAATTTCTATAAAAGTGGAACTCTTAGCAATTGGTATCTTTGAATCCTGACACTACTTTTTGGTGTGTCCTAGTTGTATCTAGAGTCGTCCTCTCCAGAAACCCTTTTAGGGTTTAACGACTATAAAGAATTCACTGGGATTTGTGAAGCCAGGTCTAGTTATCTTTTATCTTGATAACTTGAGTATCCTGATCTTGATTGATTGTAGAGCTTGATCCATTGATCAAGATTGATAGTAATCATCAAAGTTCTCTTCGTCTCAAACTTTGTTGATTCCACAGGTTTTATACTTGTGAGGTGAATAATAATCTAGGATGCACTCCGGGTTGCGTAAGTCTGGATTTTGAGGATAGCTAGACTTCTGTCAAATTGCTATCAATTTCCATCACCTTGATCTTACATTTGATTTTGATCATACGTTTCGATCGTAATCAGGAAATCAATTATATAAGCATAATCTGTGGGAGGCAGATTTGGTTTAAAGTCTTCAATTAAGTTGAAGCAACTCTTAGTTGGGGTGATGTCATCTAAGGGAATCAATTACGCATAATCGGTGTGAGACTGAGTTGGGGATCAACTACATTCCAGACTGAAGTTAATTGGAAGTAGGCTAGTGTCTGTAGCGGCTTAATACAGTTTGGTGTTCAATCTGGACTAGGTCCCGGGGTTTTTCTGCATTTGCGGTTTCCTCGTTAACAAAACTTCTGGTGTCTGTGTTATTTCTTTTTCCCAATTGTATTGTTTATCTTTATAATTAAAATATTACAGGTTGTGCATTGATCAATCATAGTAGATACATCCGACCTAGTTTGTTGGATACGACTTGATTGATCCTTGGATATTGATCTTTGGTACCGTCCAAGATCTCTCTTTGTGATTAGGTTCACGGATTCAATTCTGTAAACGTTCTAATCGCAAGAGATAGAGATATATAACTCTGGACACTTTCCTTGATTGAGTTTAACTCTCGGAGTTGTGTTGATTTTTGTCCATAAAGATTGCCTACAAAAAGTTGGTGGTGTATTTTGGTACCCCTAGTGATTTCAGTTATCTATATTGGTCACTTTAATGTGACCAAAAAATAAACTTACCTACTCCCTCCGTCCGGATTTAGTTGTTAAAATTGGATTTTACACGGATATTAATAAATGGATAGAGAACAATTTTGTTTCCTCGTATCCTTAGCTATAATTAATTATTTTGAATAATTAATGGTTCCTAGCAGGAACAAACACAAATTCCTAAATTAGGAATTGATTACTATGTAGGGAGAAATATGGAAAAGTTAAGGGAAAATATCAATTTTATCAACTAAACCTGGACAAGATAAAAATGCAATTTTATCAACTAAATCCGGACGGAAGGAGTATAAAGGAACAACCCAAAAATAAACTTACCTGTAAAGGAACAGACTCAAAGAGTTTAGTTACACATACCATTCATTTCAGTAAGTGCCCAGAGAATGTGAATATATAACAAGGGTATTCGAACACATGCCCATAAATGGCCTAAGGCAAATAGTGCGCGTTACATTCGAATTTAAGTCTAGCAATGGTGATCCTAAAGCATGTTAATGAATATAGTTATGTTGCATTTTTACGAAGATATTGATCTTAATTAGGTCGTGCTATCACTTAAAAACTTTTATATTCTTACGACATGTGAACTTCTAATACATTGCATTATCTATTCCGCCAATAGAAATAAATAGCCTAAGCCGACACAAAGTCTCCATCATCAACCAAATATATTTACCCATCGATTCTATGTATCAGAAACCATAAACAGTGGGATGAAAACTTATTCAACGGCCAAAATTTAATGGGTTGATTTCTATTAATAGTCCACGCCAAAAAAAATAAAAAATAAAAATAAATACCCTCCATTTTTGTTGACCTTGCACAAATACCCCCTAGGGGTAAAAAATACATTTTTTGGAGTCAACTTGTATAAAGTTGCTTCCACTTCTGAAAGCAACTTGTGCTAGTTGCTTCCACTTTTCAGAAGGTAGGGGTATTTTTATAATATCCCCCAATTTTGAAATTGTAAGTACACTGCCGGCACAGAAATTTCATTATCGAGCATGCCGGTAGTAGTGCTGGCATGGTCGATTCCCAAGTGTACCGTGCTGGTTTGAGGACAAAAACATACAGAAAATCTGTCTGAAATAGCAAGTATCGGCATGGTATTTAAAAACCATGCCGGCACTAGTATCGGCATAATATTCATCCTAAAAACCATGACGGTACCATATATCGGCATGGTATCCATCCTAAAAACCATGTCGGCACTAGTATCGGCATGGTATTCATCCTAAAACCATGCCGACACAAAAAAAATAAAAAATAGTAGGGTATTCATCATGAACACAAGCAAGGAGTGGATTGAAACTGAAACTGAAACAACAAAACGAAGTTTATGATTCTAACCCAAACGAAGTTTTAAAACAACAAAACTTTAAATATGATTGGGTATCATGTACCTTCTCAATGAAGCCATTTCTTCTTCTTCTTCTTGCTCAACAACAATTCAATTTAACCTATCTTTAAGAAATTGTTAGGATTTGATTTTGATTTTTAGTCTTAAATTTTAATTTAGATGGAAGGGTATTTTAGTATTTTCTCCCCAAAAAACACCCCTTAGCGGACACTATTGGATGGTTCATATCCCCCATTTAATATAAGTATCCCCCAATTGCGCGTTCATATTTTAAGGGGCGAATTTTGAGGGGTATTTAAATAATGTTCCAAAAAAAAGGTCCGAAATTTCATGAAAATAGAAGTAACCACATATAATGACTAGATCAAGAGTACAAAACAAAGCTAGGCTAAGTTTGCCTGTCTGAGTGGTGGTCAGGATTTGTCCGTGGGAAAGATAAATCAAGGGCTATGGTTCTCCTGACCACCCCCTACAACTCGCACACGTGGCATTAAGTCCAATATTATGAATGAAAAATGAATACTCAAGTCAAGATATGGAATTTCAAAAATTATAACGGGGAGGTTCGAACTCATGACCTATTGTGTCATAAGAGTGGCCTCTAACCAGTGTTCCACCTTGGTTGGAATTGATAGAAAAGATAAATCAACAGTGGTGGTTTGTTCAACTTAAATATCATAATTGCTTTATTAATTAGTGTTTCATTAATTGCACATAATAAATAATCTATTCATTATAAAGTGTTTTATTAATTAGTGTTTCACTAATTGCTCATAATAAATGACTAATCATTTTTTAATTATAAATGTTTTCTTAATTAATTATAATATTTATTTATATTAATAAGTTATTTTGATAAATAAAATCAATAGACATTTTCTGCGACAATGAGTAGTAGAAGAGGTGGAGGCCGAAAGATTAGTGGTGGTTAAGGGCGGAGCCAAGCACAATTATATTTATTTTTGTTCTTTTATCGTAAAATGGGATACAAAGTCCATTTTTCACATGTATCCAACTTGCCAAGAATTTTTCTCCCTCTCTCCTCAAAATCCTGGCTCCGCCCCTGGTTTGTGGTGGAAGAAGTAGTGACGGTGAATGCTGGTGAGTAGTGATGGACAATATTAATTTTATGTTGTCGTTACAACATCGATAACATCATAGTGTGGAAGATGTGGTTGGTTGTTTTTAACACTTTTGATAAGGAAGGTACCATATATTTCAGGGATGATATCATACAAGACAATTTTTTCATGATCGTAGTTGGATCACCCAAATGGTACCCCTGTTATCTTTGGTACTATATCGTATAAATCATGATTTTTTAATGTTAAAATAAAATTGTTGCAATACAAAAAAAGAATATATACACGGAAAAAAAAATAATGAAACTAATCAATTGACAAAATTTTGTTCAATCTAAACCTCATACATGGCATTTGTGATTGAAAATTAGAATTGCGTCCAACAACCTACATGGGATGGGCGGCAGTGATGGTGGCAGTGGTGGAGTCAAAAATTGACATTGAGGAGGCCTATTTTTTTTTTAAAAAGAAACATGTAAACTTTGGTGGACTAAACCATAAATATATATATATATATGGACAAAGTACTATTTATAAAATAAACTAAAAAATTTATGTAGTTATTAAAAATTTAAGGGGTTAGAACCAGGTTAGTCAACCCTTGGCTCCACCACTAGGTGGTGGTGGATAAAAAAAGTGGATTCATATGGTTTTATGGTGGTGGCGGGTATTGGTGAACAAAAACATATTATGCTAATTTCGTAACGCCACAAAATGTGTAACGTTATATTATAAAGTATAAAACGTGGTTGATCATTCTAATGTTAAAATAAACTCGATAAAACACATGTCCATTTTAAAAAATTGGTGAAATCAATTGCCATGTTATGTAATAACTAAACGAACGACACGAATCAAGATCAGAACATATGAAATTATTTATTATCGATTTGTTTATGTAAAAAGTGGTCAGGATTTGTCCTTGGCAAAGATAAATGATTAATTAAATTTCTATTATAAATGTCCCTTTAATAATCTAACATAAATACATAATTTTACTAAAAACTATATTAATTCTAATGGTGGTAGTGGAAGTAGGGTTAGTATAAGCGGTGGCGGGTGTTTGTGAATGGTGGAGGCGGTAACATTACTATTGGTGGAAGAAATAGTGGCGGTGGATGGTTTTTATGGTGGTGCGGGTGTTGGTAATAGTAGTGTATAATAATAGTTTTTGCTTTTTAATGAGTTTTATTGTATTGTGAAAGATGTAATTGGTTGTTTTTAGCACGATTGATAAGGACAAAAACCAAATATTTCGAGGATGATACCGGAACGTATAAGACAATATGATCATGACTGTTCGATCACCCATATTATATAAAGGCAATTGGTGTACCCGCGTAAGAGAACATTATCGCTCTCTCAAGTACTATTACATTCTTTTTCCTGAAAGACCATCAATGTCGAGTTGTTTCGCGACAACTACCTACAAAGACAACAACTTTCACTCAATTCCCGATATAAAACCTTATTGATCGGGAAAATGTATTTGCATTCTAAAATATTTGTTTGAAAATTATGTTTGTTCATCAAAATCATCATAAAAAACTCTAAATCATAAATCTAAATTTCGCCTCCGATGTTTATAGAATATTTTTTATATTTTACATTCTCAAATCATGCGACCTCTTGATGACAAATCAACAATATCCAATTACGGATCAATATGTATAGGTTTCATTCACTAGGTTAGAAGGTAGAGTAGACACAGATGGGTAGATCACATGCAGAACATGACTGAGAATACTTCAATAATTTGGTCAAGAGATAAGGTCAAAAATTTAAGATTAACTTTCTATAGGACTAATTAGATCGGCTTCGATAGGAGCTGACTAAAATATGGATTAATAATAATTTTCACGTAAGACAATTGAAAAACATAGTTTGGCTAACTCTGCCTATGTAAAGAGTGGTCAAGATTTGTCCTTCCTCAATTGCTATGTTATGTGAGAAGAAGGTGATATCTAAGATTGAGGTATAATTCAAATCTATTAGATTCATACCATTTACAATTGGGTGCCTTGAAAAAATTGACGTGTTGTTATTATTATTACAGGCAAGGGATACATTGACCACACTTGCGCAAATAGCTCACTTCGCAAATGATTGGTGTTGCCTATCTTTATCTAGAATGCAACGAGGAATTTGAGGAAACAAGGCACCGAAAGCGTGTCCGGAGTATTTTGGATATAGTAACTTAGACCCGATGTAATACTTATGTTCTTTTTTTTTTTTTAGTTTTTCCACAATCTATTTATTTAAGAAAAATGAACATTGCAAATACATAACATCAACAAAAATTAGACAGATTGCGTTTGACAATAATGGCTGTTGATGGTCCGGAAACGGAAAAAGAAAGGAATTGTTGTAGAAGAATTGTTGGGATATACAACGGATTACTTGATATGAATGAAAGAGGTATAACTATTTCGATTTTGAAATCACATAAAGTTCACAGTAGAAGATGACATCAAGTTTAAAGTTAGTAACAAACATAATATGGATAACTAAAATGTTAAAAACAAACAAGATATATAAACTTAGAAATCCGTGGGACTTGAAGAAGCCAATTTTGAAAACTACAGTCTTAGAAAGAAACGATCCACAATACCATAATTTTTTTTATAAATATTCAACGTAGAATATGTCAACTTTTGGTAAAGGATCTATTGATAATCTATTAATTTGAAATAGGATCATGGAGTACAATATGTGTTCAAAGTTCTTTATGAGGTAATGTGTCGCCAGATTGTATTCCAAGTGAAGGTAGGAACATACGGAAGTGACAAAATGTCCAAGACTTTTGAAGTTACCAAAGCCTTTGTTAAGACGAATTGCTGGGCACAATACTTTGTTGAAGATTTAATGGCATAGGTTCGCAAATATACAATCCCTTCGAAAAGGTAATGGGTACACATTTTAAACATTGTCATCTAATGGGTGTTGAAAAATTACAGGAAAATCATGTCACATTGGATAGTTTGTATCATTCGTTCGATGCAAAAAAATACTATTTTCTGCCTATTTGGAGGATCGACAACATGACCATGATAGATGAGTCAGCTGGAGCGAAATAGGAGCATGTGGAGACTTTTATGGACGATATTGATTAGTTGATTTCACTGAGATGAGCGCTGCTGACGACATATTTCCAAAAAATATTTAAACTTTTATGTTCATGTAGAGCATTATCTCATTATAAGCAATGAACCTAAATAAAAAAGTGTCTGGAAGTTAAGATTATATTTCTTTCGTTTGAGCAAATTTCCGGCGGTAAAATATTAAAGGAAAAAACAAAGTAAAAAAGAGAGGAAAATCCCAACTATTTTTATGACAAACACATATTAAATCATAAGGAGTTGATAAGTATTCGGGACACAAATTATACGATGTATTAAAATGAACCAACATCATGGCCCGTGCCGTTACGACACGGGTTAAGGGCTAGTACCTATATAAATTGAGTAGTATTTGTCCCTTCAATACATTCATAATCATCTCTAACTCATACTTTAGGTAGAGTTTTAATATATGCTACACCGGCAACAACAACACTGGATAATTTAAGTGAGGTGCAAAGAGATAGATAAACATATTCAGTGATCAATTGAATCAATGTTAAGCAACCTAATTCAAGAAGTCTGGATATGTTGTTAGAAGTCATATATGGATTTCGCGGATGGCTCGTATTGACAAAAAAATATAGTAACAATATTAATGAATTATTTAATTTGATCCAATTACAACTCACTTTATAAGAATTTTTTGAAAGAGTCCAATTATTAAGCAATGACATTTATATGTAATATTGTTTGAGGCTGAGGCCTGAGCGTTAAGCCAAGATTTTTCTATTATTACTAGATTATTTATATTAATATTTTATAATGTTAGGTTACTGATTCAAAAAAATAAACGTGATAGACAAACTGTCGAATGCATGGCTTTGGATGTTGTAATTTGTGATTCTTATAATTCTAGATTTCGAACTTGATCGAAAGACTAGACATCAAAAACTCATATACTCATTTAACCCGTCAAAATTAGTGTAGGATAGATCGAAGGAACATTGATAAGATGGATTTCCATACTTTTTATACTATATTTTTCCATAAAGCTGTTACCAATTTATTAAGAACACGTTAATACATTGGTTCAGTCTTGACCAGTGTCGTTATGGCATGGGTTATTTCTAGTTCATAAACGAAGCAAGGCATACATATCTGTGCGGGAAAAAAAGCAAGTTAAACCAACAACGACAATAAGTAAAACTTTGTTCGTGTGTGTTCATTTATTTTTTATCTAACATCACGATCAATTATTGGAGACGTTTAACCAATTCAATTAATCTGGAAAAAATAATTTAGCAAATATCATCATAACTAATAACTATATATAAAATAGTAGATTGTGATGTTGCTAGAGTCTAGAGCATAACTAAGATAATTGTTAGGGGAAGCCGCTTTTACTAGAGGGAAAGCCACTTTCGGGGTGGATTTAAAAAATGCTTTCTGCCTAGCTCGATCATATTCCTCTTTCCGCTCTTCCGCAGTTCCAACTGGACTACGTTTATTACCAAGTTCATTTGCGGATCCTCTATTTGGTCTCTGCCTGATGTCCAGCTTACATGTTTAGGTTTATCATTCTCTGTCTGCTCAGCAGGGACTTCAAAAAAACGTACAGTAGCTAGGGTACTTGCTTTCGGCTATTTTTCCCGGGGACGGCCCTGGGATACCGATGCCCCGAAGTTGACTTAAGAAATGATGCCCCTATACAGACTATATATATATATAAAAAAATTGCTATATCGTCATCGAAGTTGATGTTTACACCAACGTTATTCTTATGCATGGCATTGGCTTCACTATTCCAGTATATTTCAGTATACACTTCGACCTTCATTAACACAAATGATATCCAAATTTTTAACTATTGATTCACTAGGTTTAATCAAAGATCAATAAAGATTTTTTTCCCTTTTGTTCCTGGATGGCTAGCCTAGAAGAGCATGACACAATGAAAAATGCATGAGATGGGGAAGAAAAATAAAAAGATAGTGTTGCAATTCGGCTAACTACTAATTGGGGTAAATAACTTTCTTATATTTTGCTGGCCCCATTCAATACTCCATTCAAAAGACTAATATTATATAAATACACATAAATTAACTTGAAGTCATTGGACTTTTGTGATTGTGTTCAACGATTTCCCATCATCCAAAATTGACTGCTAAGAAACCGGCAAAGAAAAAGTTTGTTTGCTGCCCCTAATATTCTGCTGCCCAAAGCACAGCTTCGGGTAATTTGCCTCAGGGCCGGCACTGATTTCCTGACCACAATTTTATCTCTCAATCCATCAGCTCTAGTATCCAACACAATAGAATACAGAGAATAGTGCTTGGCCACGCGATGTGCGGCAAGTCCTTGAAGGTATGAAGTTGGGAAATGTGGGAGCTCAAACTGCTGCTGGTCGGGATTTTGCATAAACCTCTGAATATCTAGATCCATTCGCAAAAATGACATTATAAATGACAATAGGTTAAGAAATCAAGGTGAAGACTCATAAAGAGTAAATAAATACTAGTATAACAAAATTTGAGATAAGGCTAAGCACATGTAACCAATTCATGGAAGGATATATATCTCGGTTTTCCTATAAAGCAAATTTGACCATAACAATCATTTCAAAAACAGCTTAACACTTTGGTGTCAATCTTATAGTAAGTGAACCAATACACTTGAGCACGGAGTTCCGAAAGGAAAAAGACTAATCAATATCTAACCCAAGAAATGGTCGAACTTTTAGAAGAAGAATTGAAGAACAAATACTTAAAGTGAGATTGAGGGTCAGGGGTTAAGCAATTTATCATGAAGGTATGAAGAAATAAAACTTGGTCAGGAGCAGTAAGACGGGAGGCACTACTCAACCAGATTAAAAGTGAGATCCAACACCTTGCAATGTGCATATGTTGGAGTGGCATTTCCAACTTTCGGAGACTAAACCCCTCAAAGCATATGGAAAAATCAAAATAAAAAAAGGTTATTGTGGGGGAATTTTTTGTTTAAATCCACCCAAAAGTCGGCTTTCCCTCTAGTAAAAGTGGCTTTCCCCCTAATCGAGCAATATCACTATAATTTCTTCCATAAAAATAACCGCACCACCAAGATTGTCATATAAGTATCTGAAAACCTTGTAATTGTCATATAAGTGTCTGAAAACCTCATAATTGTAGGCCGACCACCCGGAGGGCCCGAATGGAGAGAGTTCCTTTTATGACCATTTTTTTGTAAAATGAAGCATAACGCAAACGTGCAATTTGATAAAAAGATTAGATTTGGTGAAGCCTTTTCACATAATTCTTTATTATGACTTATTATCCTATTTTTTGAAAATGGAGGTATAATTGGTTACATCCTCGCAAACTAATATCTAAAAATCCGTGCCTTTTCACCCAATTTTGATTTTGGTCAAAATTTTATCTAAAAATCGTTGGAAAGATTTTAAAGAAAGATTTTAAAGAGATCTACACAATGTGTACAAACAACAATATCAAATTTTGTGTTTTTACGAAATTTTTTTAGGCATAATTTTCAAAAATTGAATGCATAACCATTATGGAAACCGCCACAAAGGATGCATAACACATTATGCAACCATATTTTGATTTATGCATCAACTGATTTTTCGTTGCAACTAATAAAACGACGATGTACTCCATCCGTTTCAGGAAAAATGATACTTTCACTTTTTCAATTTGACCTATTTATGCCCTCCCCACCATGACAACGGTGTTCTAGTATCTTCTTGAGACCTTTGCCGCGTTAGTATGTATGGAAGTCAAATGACAGACAAGCACAATGATTTTTGGTGGAGCTGAGATAAAAGGTTTTCAGTTTCAACTCAACATAACCAGCATCACGTCTTCAATGATAGCTTCAGATAATCAGGATGTGATACTTTCTAATAGTAAATAATGTTTTTATTCAACAACGAAATTATCAACATAAACAAAAAAAAAAAAAAAAAAGTACAATCGGGTCAATACCAAATTAACACCATATACCCGAACCCAATCGTATTCATAACCTTTTAATTTTGATGTCGGTCAATAAGAAAAATTCATTCCAAAAATGCACTTAAAAGGAACACGTGATTGGGGATATCAAAACTAATTGGGGATATAAATTACTTCCCCCAACCAATAGTGTCTGTTAAGGGGTGTTTTGGGGGGTAAAAATACTAAAATACCCTTCCCTCAAAATAAAAATCAAAAAACAAAATCATATCCTCCATTTCTATCTTCACCTCTTATTAATCTCTTTAAGGATTAGGGCTTTGAAACCTAAATATTCCCCGCTCCCTTTTAAATTTTAAATTTTCCCCACTCCATTTCAAATTCTCTTCTTCTTCTCTGCCGACTCCTTACTTGGAAAACGATTTTTTTTTACATTCGGAAGTGATGAAGACCATGCCGGTAGTGATGAAGACCATGCCGGAAGTGGTGAAGACATGCCGGTAGTGATGAAGACCATGCCGGAAGTGATGAAGACCATGCCGGTATAGATTAAGACCATGTCGGAAATAAAAAAAAAATATATCGCCGGAAGTGATGAAGACCATGCCGTAAAATGGTGTCGGCATGCCTGGTAACTAACATTCAATGCCGTAACTAAATGCCGGCATGCTCGATAGAAATATATCAATGCCGGTAGTCAAGTGGAAAAAAAATTAAGTTTCTGGATACTTTACATCATGTGACGGCAAAGAAATTTAAGCAACATACTATGTCGTTAGCAGTACCGACATGCTCGAGAATTAACTAACTGTGTCGGCACTGGACTGATTAAAACCAGAAAAAATTCAAAACGGAATGGGCATTTATGAAAATTTCCAACAAATGCCGGCATAGATATAACTATGAATACCATGCCGGTTTAGGTTGTTCCGGCATGGTATTCATAGTTTTATCAATGCCGGCAGGATGTTTTGCAGGTTCAGTAATGGTGAATCCAAAGTTACATCTGGAGAAGATTCAACATAAAAGACATATTTGTTGCTAACGTGAAGACTCAGAGACATCACTATGGTCACTCATCTCAACCAAAAATTTTGAACCCAACATTCATTCTTCTAATCTCTCCAAAATGATAAAGATTTTTTTATAAATCATTTTCAAACTAATCAATTAACATAACTAATTATAATTAACCACTAAACCTGATTAGTGATGGGTAGATTAGGAATTACTTAAAATACATAGATAAGGGGTGACCCTGGTTTACTATTTATATCCCGTTTTTGTCCTTTTCCTCTATCTCCAATTAGTTTTGATATCCCCAATCGCGCGTTCTTAAAAGGAAACCTCACGAAAACAAAAAAATCCAATTCAATACACAAAGCCAGTTTACATACAACGTTGTGATCAAAATTCATGTCTTCCAATGCCCGTCATCAAAATCCATACGGACATCATCCAATATACTAACTTGGAAATTTTATTTAACATAATTTACTTACAATATTTTGGAATTTTAATTTGAAATGTACAAAGCTCCAAATGAATGTCAATGGATCCGGGTCACTGGGTCAAGTTGTTGGGAGCCTTGTACAGCCATGACATATCTTTTCTATTAAGATACCTTGTCTATATTCATTGAATCCATTCCTCAGCATTTGTGGGTGGCAACTGGCAACAAAAAAATCCTCACAACGTGCATTCCATAGTTACCATTGTTGCTTACACGATTTCACTGTGAAATATTCAACACTAAAGCTTACATTCGCACCTACTACTATAAAAGAGCCAATGGTATCTCCATTTCAATTCATTGGAAGTTATCTGTCATCTCAAATACGTCTCTGAGATAACTATCCAATCCATAGCTACCCAAAACAAAACAAAACAAAACAAAAAAGTAATGGCTAATATCACCAACTTCCTCTGTGTTTTTTCTCTTGTTTTTCTAGCACTTTCAACTACTTCATCTGCTTATTATGGCAATGAAGAACCCACACCCACTCAAGAACCTAGTCTTCTTAAAGTTAATGTAGGTGTTGTTGAACCAACTTATAAGACTTCTCATTATCTTCCAACACTACCTGAAGTTTCACACCCTGAAGTACCATATGTTCCAACCGTACCTAAGGTCGAGAAGCCATATGTTCCAACTGCACCTAAGGTTGAGAAGCCATATGTTCCAGCCGTACCTAAGCCAGCATACCCATAAGGTCCATATGTTCCAGCAGCACCTAAGGTCGAGAAGCCATATGTTCCAACCGTACCTAAGCCAACATACCCAGAAGTCTCATACGTTCCAGCCGCACCCAAGGTTGAGAAGCCATACGTTCCAACCGCACCTAAGGTTGAGAAGCCATACGTTCCAACCGCACCCAAGGTTGAGAAGCCATATGTCCCAGCCGTACCTACGCCAGCATACCCAGAAGTCCCATATGTTCCAGCTGCACCTAAGGCCGAGAAGCCATATGTTCCAGCCGCACCCAAGGTTGAGAAGCCATATGTTCCAACCGTTCCTAAGCCAGCATACCCGGAAGTCCCATATGTTCCGTCCGCACCCAAGGTCGAGAAGCCATATGTTCCAACCGTACCTAAACCAGCATACCCACAAGCCCCATATGTTCCAGCTGCACCCAAGGTCGAGAAGCCATATGTTCCAACCGTTCCTAAGCCAGCATACCCAGAAGTCCCATATGTTCCAACTGTACCTAAGCCAGCATACCCACAAGCCCCATATGTTCCAGCTAAGCCAGCATACCCACAAGCCCCTTATGTTCCTGCCGCACCTAAGGTCGAGAAGCCATATGTTCCATCTGCTCCTAAGCCAGCATACCCAGAAGTCCCATATGTTCCAACCGCTCCTAAGGTTGAGAAGCCATATGTTCCAACTGTTCCTAAGCCATCATACCCAGAAGTCCCATATGTTCCAGCCACACATAAGGTCGAGAAGCCATATGTTCCAACTGTTCCTAAGCCACCATACCCACAAGCCCCATATGTGCCAACAGTACCTAAGGTCAAAAAACCATATGTTCCCTCACCCCCCAAGAATTATGCAGTTCAAGGACTTGTCTATTGTCAATCTGGTGCTGAACGCACTCCAATAGAAGGTAATTTAATTTTAACCTTCCATTATCCACTTCTGGGCTTTCTTGCTGGTTAGTAATCTTGGAGATAGATATTTTATATTTTGATAAAAACTAACTGTATTGTTTTGTATGTGTAGGACTTGTGACAAAAGTTGTATGCTTTGCTGCTGATTTAGTGTCTCAGTTATTGACAATCACCAGTACAACTGATGCCCATGGTTACTTTTACACTCCATTAGATGTATCATCAATCATCTACCAAGTTTTCCAGTGCAAGGTATACCTTGATACTTGCCCAATGACAACTTGCAGCAAACCTACTAATATCAACAATGGTGTCTCTGGTGCCCTTCTCTCTATCAACTACCACAGTCTCCCCAACAACAAGAACTTGTTCTCTGTTGGTCCCTTCTTTTACACTCCTGAGACCAAGTACTAGAGATGAAGATTTTTATTCTTTGCAAGAAATTTCTTTATCGATAGGGGTTTATTTGCTATCTAATTATTCTTTCATTTTTCATTATTTTTATTGTATTGATAACCTTATAAGTTTAATTTTATTTGGGGAGAATTAGAGGTGAAACATGGAGAGATAAGAGGAAGAAGAAGAAGAATCTTATTAGGTGATTAGAATAGAACCATTATATATTTTCCTTTATATACAACCCTAGGAATCTAGATAGACCGCACATCCATAGGCCGTAGGCCCTATAACACTCCCCCTTGTGCGGTTCAATAACAAAAATGTATACATAGAGCTTCACATGTAGTTCTTCAAATGTCATTCTTCTTGATGACTTGTGTTGAAGTCCATTGCCTCATTAAAACTTTGACAAGGAAAAAACCCCGTGGGACAAAACCTTGGTACAACTCTTCACATGTGGTACTTCACATGTTGTCTCGTACTTTACATGTAGTTCATCACATGCAATACGATCTTCAAAGGTTGACGATTCTAAGTTAATTTTCTCGTTAAAACTTCGTCAGGAAAACCCAAAGGGACAAAACCTGAACTAAAGAAAAAGAGTACAATATAAAGTAAACTTATAACATAGTTGGATTTGTATACATTGCCTCATTTAAACCTTGACAAGGAAAAACCAGTGGGATAAAACCTTGACGAAGGGAAAAGAGTACAACATGAAAGATACAAGTAAAGGTGATCTATTGCAGATGATCACTTTGCTCCATTGAAGTTGACTAGTTGCTTCACAACTCCTAAGGCAGAATATCCTTGTGGGAAAGACAATAGCCTTAGCTGAGAAATTACATTCCTGGTGTTTGTTGTTGTATTATTAAAAACCTTTCCGAGTGACAAAACCCTGTGGGAAAAATAAACCTCGGTGAAGGAAAATAGTTAAACACACCATTAGATGCTCCCCCTGATGTCAGACAATTTTCATTAGTCTAATGAAGTCAAAAGGAGTTTATCACACTTTACTTTGGTGACTTGAATGTTTATAAGACCATGTTGTTGATTCTGGAAGTTACGTTGCTTGTACAGACTATCGCGTTTCATTTCTTTGATTCATATTTTTTCAGTAATATCAACGCCATCTTTATGTCTTCAACATTCAACATACTTGATGTTTTTAATGTTGTCTCGCTAAAAACCTTGTCGAGTAACAAAAAACCTTTGGGAAAAACTATTCTCGATCGAAGGGAAAAAGAGTACAACACAACTTCAATTTCGAAGTAAATATGTCGACATCATATCCTTGGATTCTCCCCCTGATGTCGGCATCTCCCCCTGATAACTTTCAGAGTTTTTCCAGACAGTTCCTTTAGTCATGTACTTTTCGAAACTGGATTTCGGTAATGACCTATAAAATAGTCTACCATATCTCCCCCTGATTACTTTCGTTGGAGAAGAGATTATTGTTCCTTCATAATCAACAACTTTTGGATTGCACTTTCTTTAGCATTCCTTTATATCTATGCAGGGATAAAACAAATTTATGTCATTGGTTACTTTGAAGTACATGATTACATTCACTATACCATTCCAATGACGTTGCGTTGGCGCTGAGCTATATCTAGCTAACAAGTTCACTGAGGATGTAACATTTGGCCGAGTACATTATTCTAGGTACAATGATGCGTCTATTATACTTAGATAAGGAAAGTTCATCTCCCGACACAACTTCGTCATCTTCCTTTAGACGAATTGGTCATTTATGTACATTTGGAACTCGACTAATCATGGGAGTGCTAGCAGGATGCATGTCCTTGTTAAATTTCCTGACAATGGACATATACAAACTGGTGGAATAATATACCACAAGCTCGGTCTTCTAGTTCAGAATATAGATAAGATCGAAATTTCCCAGGATTTTCATCTCGAATTCTGATTTTAAAGAGCTTGTAAGATCTCTTATTCCATTAAGAGTACTTATCATGTCCATACCGTTGACATAGATGGCTATAATTCTAAATCAGGAACTTATTTAATATGCATGGCACAAAACCGTACTTGTTTATCCCTTCCCAGTCAAATAGTCACTTAGACGGGTATACCACATCCGCCTGATTGTTCAAATCAATAAGTGAGTATTCCAGTGTAACTGCAAACACATGCACTCCGTGGTTTAGAGTCATTCGACTTAGGAAGCAAAAGAGTATACAAATATCTTTGAGTCTAAATCTCTAAAGATATAATAACCACATTTACTATGTTTCAAATTCTTTTGAAACTACCAAGCAAACTAATTAACTGAACATTATAATGTTCAAAAGAGTATGCAATCCAGGGGTTTGTGAGAAACCTCGTTGCACAAGGTGATTCTTTATACTTTAAGACCTCATTCTTCTCATTACACTTTGTGACAAATAACCACATATGTCCCACAGGCTTTACACTTGGTTGGTTAGCACTACCACACCAAATACCCGTATATTTGTCAAAGAACTAAGTTCCACCTGGATTGTGTAGGCCAAATATGCTCTTTATTTGAAATTAATCAAAATAAAGCATGGTTCGATCTCATTGTACTCTACTTTTGGAGAAACTATTTATGGATTATATCATCACTGTGCACGCATGATTCTTCCATTGACTCATGTGTATTCTCATAATCTGTTAGGATTTCATTGTTCTCTAGAATCATTTAAAACCTCGGAGCGTCCTCCCGTTTGATTCATGGACATATTTAGAGACAATTTTATGAGATGATTTCAGATTATATAATTAGGTTGTTCCTAACTCACCTATTTCGTTTCTAGGTGAGCACTGATCGAACCTAGTGGTCTCTCCATCTTTCTTTATGGAGCCATGGCCTCAACCACACTTCCACCAAGTGTAGTTGTTACACCTTAGTTTTTCGATGTATATCCTTTACTAAGGATTTTTAACCTTACAGGCACGTTTGCAGTTGGTATGTGTGATCTCACCAGTTTACCGATATTAGTGTACATTCCAAAGATCGATAATCCTTTTTTCACTTCACAATTCCATTTGTGGAGTATATGAGTCTAAATGAGACAAAATGGGAACACACCACGACATTCCATGTTGTTCCCTCGGAAAATACGTTTTCCTGTATCCCCTAACAACGGGAAGACTATCCCATTAGAGTGACTATCCGCGAATCAGCGGTTGAGAGATCGCATGTCAAAAGGTTTTAAAATACGGATAATTATTGGAAATTCTTGTCCAAGAGAGTCACTTAATCATTTTGATGACCCATTATAGTACGATGTGGAGTCGTAAGGGCACATATTAGTGCAACCAAAAATGTGTAAGAACAAAAAAAATGTCAGGCTTATATCCAGTTACCAACTGGTACGTAAAGAATGGTTGACCAATTGTGGGTCTAAAATGAATAAGTGAAGATGCGTGTAATATTGCATATTCCCCAAGCAGTTAAAGGTAGGTTTGTACGCATAACCATGCCTTAGGTACCATCTGTAACCTTTAATGATATCCTTTGCGAGACCATAGGGTATAGGATGCTCTGCGTTGATCCTATTAAATACGCAATAACCATCAAGTCCTTTTGATGTACACTAGCTAGCATTTACAAGGGGTGGTGAGCCCTCACATGTATAATATGTGCTAGTAGTTTTCCAAACGCAAAATTTCTTCGGAACTATACCTAGTCCAAAATGTCAAAACATTCACCAGAGCCATAAGTCACTTTAATGGTCCGCATTCTGCATGAATATTTTTCTAAATTTCACCTTGTTTTCTTTGTAATATGGATTGTTTACCATTTGCATCTTAGGATGGTCTCAATCCTGTATTAATGAAGACTTTGTGAAATGAGCGATATGCTTTCTTACTTAAAAGCAATGGGGGGTGGGGGCATCTAGTACTTTAGAAACCACTTATTGAGAGATATGCCGTCATTCGCATTCTGTTAATCCTTCTCCCGTTTTTGTTCACTCAAATAAATTGATGTTCGTATGAGTCCTTACAAAACGATCATCATGTCACAACCAAAGTGGCTTTATGGTTATGCCCAAAGCATGTATGAGTCAATTCTCAACATTTCATCGTCGGAGTCAATATGGATTCAATAATCCAAATACTATAGTGATTTACATTTCACTAGATTGACTCACTAGTTTCTCTAATACATTAGATACTATAAAAGATGCATTCAATTACGTTCTCATCACTGTGAGGTTCCACATGATATCCATTTACATGGGTTTTTTTGGAATTTAACAAGGTGTGATTACCTCTTGGTACATATAGAGATTTTGTGACGTCTTTGTTCTATCTTGAAAACAAATTTTGATTAGTGCTGCACTAGATGATCCAATCCTCGTATTCACATTATAAGGAAATAGTTCAATAACTAGTTTAAATTCCTTAAGTTAGTGGAAGAAAAACAATTATGAGTTAGACACTTCGGTCTTGAGAGTTTTAATAAGTGGTGTGGCCTTATTACGTAATAAAAGTGAGATTCAACTCAAGTACTTTAGAGTGAATATATATTACGTGTCACCCAATATATCTCAAGTGCTTTAGAGAATTTATGTCTCGTGTTTTTATTCCATAAGTGTAGACATTGGATCTAGTCAACTCAATAAGATAGTCAATTGGCCTGGCAAAGTTCTCCATTAAAGTTGATGTGAAAATTGGTTACTACTATGATACACACATTACATTGTATATAGCAACACCTATGACCAGGTGCATTTCAACGTCTTTCATTTATGATGGGAGCTACAATTACATTTTAGCAGATCTCATACTCGGTTGATACTTGTGTATTGGTGTTATTACTACCGAAGACGAAAGTATATATTTGTCTCATGATACATATGTCCCTTTTCACATGCTTTATATGAGTCAGTACGTCTAACCCACATTACTACGGGGTTCTTTCCATTTTGAGTTTTGCTACATTTAGCTTAATTTGAGAAATTTCTTTATCTCAACAGTCCAGGAGAATTTCACAACACATGTCAACCACTTACTTTAGGTTGAATAAATTACTAAGATAGTTTTCTTGTTGTTATACTTCAACGTATACTAGTTCGCTAGTATCATGGATGAAGTAGAGAAATGGAAATTTTCTGACTCATATCACCTTTTTTGAGTTCTTCCACAAAAATTGGGATACATGTGATTTTATTTGCAACGTATTTTGAAAATATCGACTCTTTAATAGTCGAGCAAGTGGATTACATCCCACGAAACATTCCAATTTGGGAGACAATATCAAGTACGCAATAATGGTCCAAGTCCTTCTGAACCTCAAATAAATACATTGGAATCGAGTTGGTATAACCAATTGAACAAAAGATATCATTCAACTATAACCAATATATCATATTCAAAATTGAAATTGACCCTTTATATAATATGGACTTATCTAAGAGAAAATAATGTTCTAAAAACAAATAAATAAGCCCAATAAATGTTCCATTAGTTACATACCTCAAACTTTGGTTCCCGTCGTACATAGACAGAACCGAAACAACTTTCATCGCGCACGGCCATAAAACAGGCTGGAACAGAACAGAAAACAGGCCTGGCTCGGGACCGGAACCGGGTCGGACTAGAACCAGGTTAGACTGGGACCGGGTTGGCTTTCCATCTTCTCTCTTTTTCCGGAGAATTACGACGACGGAGATCATCGACCGACCTACATGGGTTTTTTTGGAATTTAACAAGGTGTGATTACCTCTTGGTACATGTAGAGATTTTGTGACGTCTTTGTTCTATCTTGAAAACAAATTTTGAGTAGTGCTGCGCTAGATGATCCAATCCTCGTAGTCACATTATAAGGAAATAGTTCAATAACTAGTTTAAATTCCTTAAGTTAGTGGAAGAAAAACAATTATGAGTTAGACACTTCGGTCTTGAGAGTTTTAATAAGTGGTGTGGCCTTATTACGTAATAAAAGTGAGATTCAACTCAAGTACTTTAGAGTGAGTATATATTACGTGTCACCCAATATATCTCAAGTGCTTTAGAGAATTTATGTCTCGTGTTTTCATTCCATAAGTGTAGACATTGGATCTAGTCAACTCAATAAGATAGTCAATTGGCCTGGCAAAGTTCTTGTTTCCATTAAAGTTGATGTGAAAATTGGTTACTACTATGATACACACATTACATTGTATATAGCAACACCTATGACCAGGTGCATTTCAACGTCTTTCATTTATGATGGGAGCTACAATTACATTTTAGCAGAATTTATGTCTCGTGTTTCATTCCATAAGTGCGGACATTGGATCTAGTCAACTCAATAAGATAGTCAATTGGCACGGCGGAGTTCTTGTTTCCATTAAAGTTGATGTGAAAATTGGTTACTACTATGATACACACATTACATTGTATATAAACACCCATGACCGAGTGCATTTCAACGTCTTTCATTTATGATGGGAGCTACAATTACATTTTAGCAGATCTCATACTCGGTTGATACTTGTGTATTGGTGTTATTACTACCGAAGACGAAAGTATATATTTGTCTCATGATACATATGTCCCTTTTCACATGCTTTATATGAGTCGGTACGTCTAACCCACATTACTACGGGGTTCTTTCCATTTTCAGTTTTGCTACATTTATCTTAATTTGAGAAATTTCTTTATCTCAACATGCCAGGAGAATTTCACAACACATGTCAACCACTTACTTTAGGTTGAATAAATTACTAAGATAGTTTTCTTGTTGTTATACTTCAACGTATACTAGTTCGCTAGTATCATGGATGAAGTAGAGAAATGGAAATTTTCGACTCATATCACCTTTTGAGTTCTTCCACAAAAATTGGGATACATGTGATTTTATTTGCAACGTATTTTGAAAATATCGACTCTTTAATAGTCGAGCAAGTGGATTATATCCCACGAAACATTCCAATTTGGGAGACAATATCAAGTACGCAATAATGGTCCAAGTACTTCTGAACCTCAAATAAATACATTGGAATCGAGTTGGTATAACCAATTGAACAAAAGATATCATTCAACTATAACCAATATATCATATTCAAAATTGAAATTGACCCTTTATATAATATGGACTTATCTAAGAGAAAAGAATGTTCTAAAAACAAATAAATAAGCCCAATAAATGTTCAATTAGTTACATACCTCAAACTTTGGTTCCCGTCGTACATAGACAGAACCGAAACAACTTTCATCGCGCACGGCCAGAAAACAGTGGAAGAACGAAAAACGAGCTGGCTGGGACCGAATCGGGTCGGACTGGAACCAGGTTAGACTGGGACCGGGTTGGCTTTCCATCTTCTCTCCTTTTCCGGAGAATTACGACGACGGAGATCATCGACCGACCTACATGGGTTTTTTTTGGAATTTAACAAGGTGTGATTACCTCTTGGTACATGTAGAGATTTTGTGACGTCTTTGTTCTATCTTGAAAACAAATTTTGAGTAGTGCTGCGCTAGATGATCCAATCCTCGTAGTCACATTATAAGGAAATAGTTCAATAACTAGTTTAAATTCCTTAAGTTAGTGGAAGAAAAACAATTATGAGTTAGACACTTCGGTCTTGAGAGTTTTAATAAGTGGTGTGGCCTTATTACGTAATAAAAGTGAGATTCAACTCAAGTACTTTAGAGTGAATATATATTACGTGTCACCCAATATATCTCAAGTGCTTTAGAGAATTTATGTCTCGTGTTTTCATTCCATAAGTGCAGACATTGGATCTAGTCAACTCAATAAGATACTCAATTGGCCTGGCAAAGTTCTTGTTTCCATTAAAGTTGATGTGAAAATTGGTTACTACTATGATACACACATTACATTGTATATAGCAACACCTATGACCAGGTGCATTTCAACGTCTTTCATTTATGATGGGAGCTACAATTACATTTTCGCAGATCCCATACTCGGTTGATACTTGTGTATTGGTGTTATTACTACCGAAGACGAAAGTATATCTTTGTCTCATGATACATATGTCCCTTTTCACATGCTTTATATGAGTCGGTACGTCTAACCCACATTACTACGGGGTTCTTTCCATTTTCAGTTTTGCTACATTTAGCTTAATTTGAGAAATTTCTTTATCTCAACATGCCAGGAGAATTTCACAACACATGTCAACCACTTACTTTAGGTTGAATAAATTACTAAGATAGTTTTCTTGTTGTTATACTTCAACGTATACTAGTTCTCTAGTATTATGGATGAAGTAGAGAAATGGAAATTTTCTGACTCATATCACCTTTTTTGAGTTCTTCCACAAAAATTGGGATACATGTGATTTTATTTGCAACGTATTTTGAAAATATCGACTCTTTAATAGTCGAGCAAGTGGATTACATCCCACGAAACATTCCAATTTAGGAGACAATATCAAGTACGCAATAATGGTCCAAGTATTTCTGAACCTCAAATAAATACATTGGAATCGAGTTGGTATAACCAATTGAACAAAAGATATCATTCAACTATAACCAATATATCATATTCAAAATTGAAATTGAAATTGACCCTTTATATAATATGGATTTATCTAAGAGAAAAGAATGTTCTAAAAACAAATAAATAAACCCAATAAATGTTCCATTAGTTACATACCTCAAACTTTGGTTCCCGTCGTACATAGACAGAACCGAAACAACTTTCATCGCGCACGGCCATAAAACAGGCTGGAACAGAACAGAAAACAGGCCTGGATCGGGACCGAACCGGGTCGGACCGAACCAGGTTAGACTGGGACCGGGTTGGCTTTCCATCTTCTCTCCTTTTCCGGAGAATTACGACGACGGAGATCATCGACCGACCCACAGAAAAAAAAATGTGAATTGTGGTCAGAAGATTCGAATCAGATTTTACCCCATACACCATATGAATGAATCAATATATTATTTTTTAATTAATTGTAACATACGAATAAACTATGAAACTAAAATATAATCAACCCATTAATGATCATGGTATAGAACAGAGATTCGAATCAAGTTTTACTCCCATACAACATATGAATGAATCAATATATTATTAGTAACATACGAATATATTATTATAAAATTCTAATCACTTGATTGGTGATTGGCTATGGTATATAGGACAGGGTATAATCAATTGTCAATCAACCACAACAATCAAATACGAATATGCTATGCTATGTTTATGGTTAGCATAGAACAGATTCAATTCTTATGGATTTGATTCTAGAAAAAATTTAAAAAAATAAATTTAGGAGAAAGCAGATCCAACTTATCTGATTTGACGATAATGATTCCAACGTAGTGTATTTGATAGCAACCCAAAAGAAGAAAAATCAAAAATTCATTGCCGCAGCTCGTGCGTGATAACGTATTTGGGGAGAATTAGAGGTGAAACATGGAGAGATAAGAGGAAGAAAAAGAAGAATCTTATTAGGGGATTAGAATAGAACCATTACATATTTTCCTTTATATACAACCCTAGGAATCTAGATAGACCGCACATCCATGGGCCGTAGGCCCTGTAACCAATTTCTTATTAATATAACCATTTTTACCTCAAAAAAAAAAGTTTAATTTCTTATTGCTTGTTTATGTTTTGATTATCTTGATTCTTCCAACAATAAGATCAAGTCTTGTTTAATTGGTTCATATGTTTTTCTTTATATATATTTGTTGACTGAATGAACTTTGTAATCTATAATTTGAAGAATCCAATATCAATTTCTTGGTTTCTTTCTATCCAATCTTATGAATGTTAATCATCTCCAACTAGGGCTGCACAAGGTACGGGACAGTACGGGTTTTTGCCTAGATCAGTACCCATACCTCCCTATGGCTGGTACATGTACTTTTTACTTGTACCTGTACCCGTGCATTACGGGACGGTACGGTACCTGTACCTGTTTAACTCCGTACGGGACGGGACGGGTCCGGTTCTTTACCTGCAACATATTTGCATACTACTATACTGCATCTGTGAATCTGTGATGCATCACTAGAATCAATATTAATACGGTTTACCTTTTGTTATTTGTTGTTGACTAAACAATCAATCCATATGAAGTTATGAACCACACCAGAAATTCCAAAACCCTAAAATCAAAATCAAAAATTACAATCGGTTTCAAATCTAGAGAAATCAACAAAAAGCCTATATAAATGAACAAAAACTAATTTGTTTTCAAAAAACCCTAACTATTATTAGTTGTTATTAGTTATTACCTGTTGCGCTTGGAGACTTGCGGTAAATAGAAAGGAAGATGGTGGTTCGGTGGCTCAAGATGGTGTTAGAAACTTAGAACTGGTGATGATGATTAGAACTTAGAAGATGGTGGTAACTGGTGCGTCGTCGATGGCCTCTTCTCTTCTCTTGTGTCTGAGAGGAAAATGAAAAGAGAGAGGGAAGAAGAATAAGGAAATGAGGAGAATGCGATGGAGAAAGGTGAAAGGGTATAACCCCTACTATAGACGGCTAGGATTTAACCTTAATATCAACGGCTAGAGATCCTCGGTACTACGGGACGGGGCCACGGGGAATAGCCTAGATACGTTACTTGTACCTACTCTAGGCACGGTACCAGCTTTTGGTACTTGTACCGTCCTTTCTGACTACAGTTCCGGATTTGGATTTTGTACCTGCGGTTCCGGTGACGGTACCATGGGATTTTTGGTTCCTGTGGCAGCCCTATTTACAACTATAGAATGCGAGCGTAACATGATGAAGGAAGGCTGGAGCAAGCCGAGGTTGGATGCTCAGTGTTCTTTGCAGCTGAGATAGCTTATGAGCTGTGATCGTGGACAACAAATGGAGGATGAATGATTGCAGGGATTGAATGGCCAGAGGTGATGAAGCCTGTGGCTGTGGTTCAGGTGGAGGTAATGATAACAGAAAATGGGTATGGTGCTGTTTCTGGAGGGAGTTGATTGAATTGCAGGGTGGTGATGAATGGTGCTGGCCTGTGGTAGTGGATTGGCAGTGCAGCTTAGAAGATGTTGCAGGGAAGTAAGCTGGTGGTGCTGTTATAGTGCAGGTGCAAGGCTGTGAAGAAATGGCAGAGAAGGGATGATGCACCATCTTTGTGCACCACAGTACTGGCTTGTGCAAAGGCTTGGCCTGGCCTGGCCAATCAGCTCACCCAGCTGAGTCTGACTCAGGGATGAACCACCTGACTCACTGATTGCTCTAACTCGATCTGACTCCAAGCTGACTCGTTCCAAGCCGATTTGACCCGATCAGACCCGTTGACCCGGTGACCGGGCAGACTTTGCCGGTCACCGGGGCTATTTTCCGACGACTTTCCGGCAGGATTCCGGCCACAATCCCAGACTTCCGGCGACCGTTTTTGGCACACTTTTACATGGGTTTTTCTCACACATGGTTCATGGGCTTGGTGGACTTTTTGGTGATGGACTTTGAAGACCTAATTTTGGAAAGTTGGAAGGATATAAAAAGAAAAAGTTTCTATTCTTTTGGGTATCACGTATTTTCTACTGAAGTTTTGGAGGAGAGCGATTCTACTAGGGTTTGCTTCCATTTTATTTTACATGTTCTTCATCTTATTTTTGATAATAATTATGTTGAATAAAAATACTATGAGTAACTAAATACCTATTATTGGTTATGGGATAATAAGTGGATTTCACAAATAAGTTTTGATTCAATGAATTAGTTTTGTCTCAAGTTTATTGTTTATGATTCATTGTTAATATTGATATATGATTTGATAGTTTGTTTGGTTGAGTCCGGAATCAATCCGATCTACTTTCATATCTAGAGCTATATTAGGGTTTTCAATACGAAAACGTTGTCTATCCCTGATTTTGAGTAGCATAAATGTGGGTAGTGCTTGTAGTGATATATCCTACTAGTCACATATGAATCGTAACTTTAGGTTAAATCGAATTAGTGCTTTTACATTTTGGTTGCCTTGATTAGTCTTATTCCGTAAAACTTATTGCTTTTAGGGAGTTAAACTTAATTGTGCTTTTACACTTTAGGTTGCTTTCTAGAAAGAATTTACATATGCATCTTTTTTAATGTGGTTGTGATGAAATCGGGAATTAGCGGGATACTCTTGCGATCAAGGTATTCTAGGACTTTTAGTAAATGAGAGATTAAAATTTCAATTCTAGTCATTGTTGAGAATACATATTTGTGAATGAAACTATCCCGTGACCAATACTTTCTCCTTATTGATAAATTTTATTATTACTTTGCTTTCAATTTATTTTTATTGCTTTGAAACATCAACATCCCCCCTTGGTTACTAAGAAACTGAAAATTTGCATAACAACATAAGCCTCTCTGTGGATACGAACTCTTTCTTATTGCATACTACTTTATTTTAGTGAAGCAAGAAAGTGAAATTATTTTTGACCGGGTGACAACCGATCAGCACTCTCATTTTATTTTTGTGTAAGGCTGTTAATGTGTGTACATATTTTCTATTGGGTTGATCCTCAACTCTTTAGATTGTTAGTTTATGGTGAATTTTTGTATATAATCCAAAGTAGGACTTGTTAAATTTTCTTTTCTTGATTCGGTTGAGTCTTCTTGCACATATATTATGCTAATCCGATATGATCTCCGTTGAGAATATTGGATTCTAGCCTTGACGAATGAAGCTCAACCTTACTCCCGCCGACATCCGGTAATCTCTTCCCTTTTATCTTATCAACATAGTTCTCGTGGGTACGGACTTGTTTAAATTTTTCCTATCTCATGACACATTGAGGACAATGTTTGATTTAGGTTGGGGGTACATTTGCATTTGCATTTAGAGTTTTTAGTCTTTTATTTTACCTTTTATTGTTAAAAAAAAAAAAAAAAAAAAAAAAAAAAAAAATCAAAACTTTTTGCAAATAAAAACCTCCAACTTTTAGAGATTTTAGAGTCACTAGCATGCTTTTAGCTATGTTTACATAGAGATTCTGACCGAAATAACAGAACTTGGAAGTACCGGAGAACACAATCGGGTTTCTTAGTTGATTAGAGCGTTAAAGTTGGATTTAACCATACCGGAGGCGAATTAGGTGTTGTTTAGATATTCGGTAGTAGAATTGTGATCACCCATAGTGGAGACTACCCATTTTACATCAAGCGAGGTACCGACCTTCACTCTTTGTGACTTTCTAGAAAAGCTTTTAGAGTGTGTGTCACCGTACGTCAATTCCGGTAGGAATGGTGAGCTACCCAACTTAGCACCACTTCAAAGACTACTTTTGATCTCTTGAGTGCTAATTCCGTCAATCATGAGGGTGACGTCTAAAGATGAAAACTCCTTCTAAATATCGATTTGCAGTTAGCATCTCTCTCTCTCAATCAGCAAGACCTATAGAAACACATCATCGCCGACAACCGGAGCGTAATCAATATTGAAAGAAAAATTGATATAGTCCAAGGTTTATGTGCAACAAAGAAAAAGAAAATAAGATGAGAATTAATGAAGTTTGTGAAAAATTGAGTTTATCGTTTTATTGTAACCAAAAAAAAAAAAAAAAAAAAAAAAAAAAAATTATTATTAAGTTTTTGTGAAGTTCAGAAGTTCGTCATCAATAGTGAAGACCGAAGACCAAAGACCGAAGATTGAAGACGTTTCTATGGTTTCTTATGAGAGAGTGATATTAATTGCCGATCGGGTGAGAAGTGAGTGAGTACTCCCACCCTTGCTAATGGTTGATTTTCCTTTCTTAGAGATCATTAGAAAAAGATTCTTTTGTCCACACTTTCGTGGAGTCTCCGATTTTATTTCGAAGGTTATCCTTCTTACCTACAACGTGTGCAGGATTTCCCTCTTTATTCCTGCCTGCACACATGAGAGACTAAAAGCGATCTTTTGAGTGCAATTATCATAAAACCCTAATGGTGAGGCAGAAGTCGAGGCTTATGATCACAATCGAATCCGAATTCTTTCATATGGTATGGTTTACTTCTCGCTCAGCACTTAAGGATGAGAATGCGTTCTTCGATAGTTCTAACTTCAGCACTAGCATGCAGAAACTCTATGTCCTCATAGCTTCTTGGAGGCTTGAGACTCTTTTACACTCTACGGGTTGGAGAAGGTTGTGGGTACACCTCTGGTAAACCCTCACGAGACTACAACTCGTCCACTAGGGACACCTAGGGGTTTAAAGGCTTAGTGCATATGCTAAATGCATTCGAGAGACCGCGACAGGGGTATAGTTAGGATTTCTTATTTTCTGTTTCACTTGAGGACAAGTAAAATTCAGGTTTGGGTTATTTGATGAGTGCCAAATATTGCATATTTATACACCTTTTTATTGGCACTTTACTCATCTTTTTGCGCTTAGGAATCAGATATTATCCTGATTCTGTGTTTTCTTTGTTTTCAAGAATAAATATTTGTATTAATTAATTTTGTGTTTTTAGGTAATAAATAAAGCTCGGAGAATTTGAGGAGCCAAAGAGCGAAGAATTGGAGTCGAGCATCTATGGAGCATAAAGCCAAAGCTCCGCGCGCAACAGCTTGCAACCCAACAAGTAGCAACTCATCTACAAGACATGGGCTTGAGCTAGTCCCGACCCGCGACCCGGATCCGAGCTCCGTCCACTCCAAGCCGTCGAGATTTCGATCTTCTACATCCTACGGTCGCTGCTCCCACTAGCATCGATGTTCGATACTCCGCGCTACACCAGATCACACCAAAACCGCTTACCATCCTCGGCCGTTCAGATCTCCATCACTCCATCCTACGCTCGCCGAGGCCTTCCCATCGTCCGGTCGCGTCACTCGCTCCAACACCGTATCGACTCTATACCCTATACCCTCTCGACTCACCTCATTTCTCCTCTCCTTCTTCTCTTTCTTCCCTTCACCCGACAGAAACCTCTGCAACACCTTCATCTTCTTCCCCGACCAAAGTTGCAGAGCAGCCATCTCCATCACCTCCTGACACTAGCCACACCACCACTACACTCCAACAACTCCTAAATATCTTTCCTCTCTCGTCATAGCTTCTCACCCTAGGAGCTAAGATCGAGAAAGAGAGAATTAGGGTTATTTCACGATTGGGAGAAAACCAAAGCAAGGAAAGCCTGAGACGATGGAGCAGAAGCAGATAACGATTCGAGCGACATGGGTGAGAGGTTTAATGTAATTTTAATTTCGATTTTTGAAATTAGGGTTAGGGTTTTATGTTGCATGTATAAATTGAAGTGGTCTGTGTATGTGTAAGGGTATGCCTGGACTAGCCAGTGCTTCAATTAGGGTTAATTTGTAGTTGTTTTCATCTTAATTATGTTTTAAATTGATTTTCTAGGGTTGAGATGAAACCCATGGTCTGTTGCTAATTTTAGTTCATGTGTTGATAATTGTTCTTGATTGAGCTTGATTGTTTAGGATAAACTTAATTTGACACTTCAGCATATTACTTTCACAAATTGTCTATCAAGTATTCATTGTAGTCGAGCATTTCTATGATTGAATGTGTAGCAATTCATACTTCAGGTGTTTATTATTGATCTTTAGACTAATTGTGCCCCGAGAAGACAATTAGTACTATGGAAAAATACTCTAATTGCAATTAGATATCCATTTTAGGATGAGTTTGATCACCGAGTAATGAAACTGATTTGTGATTAGTTGTACTATGACAAGACAACTAATACTAGGAATTAGTTAATTGCCTTAGTTGATAGTAAGTCAGTCCATAGAAACCCCTCGATGAATGGCAGCCTTGCCATTACAAGGGACAAGAACTTTATCAACCATTGATCTGATTTAGCTGAGACTAGGTGGTGGATTCGACACTCTAGTGCCTTATAATCTAGTCATTCCTTAGTTCACTGTCACATTTCAAATCAGCCGTCTCGGCAACAACCTCAATTTTGTGTCACTTACATTCACTTGAACTCAGTTGAAGAAGCCTTAGATCATATAAGAGCACACCCTCGTCTCTGTGGATCGACCCGTACTTGCCGCGTCTCCGATAGACGCCGTGCACTTGCGGTATAACCCGTAGGCTCAAATATAAACATCTTTAAAGGCCTACACTCCCTCTTATTCTAGCTTAGTTTCTACCTTTGTCGAAGTGAGCAACAACTTCGCTGCGTGGTCTCTTCACTTCGGCCTTCACGAGTCTTGCTAGAATAACTACCATAGTCATCCCCAACTGATGCATTGAGTTGCGCCTTGAGTGGACGACTTCTAGCGAAATGCAAACCTTTGCAAATGAAACATCCCATATACTTAGGGATGAAGGGAATAATTCATCTTCTTTTGATTCATGCTTACGCTTACTGCCTACAGATTTTTCCTTTCCTTTGGCCTTACCTTCACAACTTTGCACATCTTTAGTTATTGTGCAACTGGCAAGCTCTCTTACCGCCTGAAAAGCCTACTGGATACTCTGAATTTTGCTCTTCTTGAGTTCAACAATGACCAATAAACTCGCGCCCCTCGTAAATTGGAACATCCGATCTTCTTCACTCATGCCAAGCACTTCTTTCACCAATGCAAGGAAGTTTTCAGCATAGGCCTGTGGTTTAAACTTTATTTTCATTCTACGCAAACTCTCTCTTGCGTACCAAGCACCATTGCTTGGCCATAACTGACATCTCAGTCCTTCTTTCATGTCATTCCAAGACATAGGATTGGCATAACCAGCCGCTTCATCTTCTTGCAGCATAGTTCTCCACCAAACCTTTGCATCACCACCAAGGTAATTGCCTGCGATATTTACCTTTTGTCCTTCTCCAGTTCCATTCGCCTCAAAGTATGCCTCAACGTCATACAAGAAATTCTCAATTTCTCTAGCATTTATGGAACCAACGTAAACTCTTGGCTCGGAGAATCGATTAGAACTTTCTCCATTCATGTTTGCCTCTGCAAGCATGCCATCACTGATTAACTTGTGAATGTTTGTCATCTCCACAGATATTTGCTTCGCATGGCTTGTTAGTATGGTCTTAATGTCACTGAATTGATCCTTCAATTGGTCACTTCAAAGATTGGTTTCGCAATTCAACAAGGTTGCATCGTACACCTTGTCCTCAACAACACCTACCCTTTCGTAAAATTCATTAAACCAATCTGGTGTTCTTCCTTCAAGTAAATCTAGCATGCCATTTTCTTCAGAAATAAGAGGAATATCTAGGCCATCACAACTCATATCAATGGTCATACTTCCAAGATCACCATACTCCTCTAGTTGATCAAACGTACCTGGTAGTTCTTCTTCGATCATCATGCCATAAGAACTCATTTCAAATGCAATATCTCTGAAAATAATGCGCCACTTACTTGCTCACAGGAAAATAGCTTAAGAGAGAAAGAAGTACCAGTGTATTATCCAACAAATACACTTGAACTGTGTACCAAACACAACTATGATACCCGTACTGTCACACCTTCAAATGTCTCTTGCAAATTTCTGCGAAAGCGTAACCCGGCAGCACAGTGGTTCTGTGAATCAAGCTTCACCCACCTGCACTTCAGCCTTATAAGTTTGGACCAATGCAAACAGCCAACTCACCAGTTCTACAGCGGAAGTCTTTTAGCCTTCTTTCTCTTCTCTAAACTTCTCAAATGCACCCCATAATGCACTCAAACATTGCCATACATTACTAACAGCAATCAGCCAACCAAGAACACTTAGAACATGACACAATCAACTCTTATTATTGCATCAAAGGGAAGAAATACAAAACTTGCCCACTTAGGGACTTACACAGGATTGTTCACCTTGAACCAAGACTTAGCCTTACAAAAACTCTCATATTTTGAGTGTCACACTCTCCTATGCAAGCCTGCCAAATTTTACATGCCTTAGGACTATTTATACAGCATATTTACTTGGCCAAACCGTGCACAACAGTTGCACACGCATGGGACAGCCATCTGTCCCAAAAAGGATCCCCAGAACCGCCACTAATCGTGCTAATCGTCCAGTTCTCTTCAAACTTACGACATCATCCAACACATGTTCTCTAGCAGTTATGAACCTTCTCCCCCACGCTTATAAACTCCTTTTATAACCGTGCTAAGTAGTCTCACACCATTGGCATGCTTGTGAAGCCGTAACCAACTCCTAACCGCCACTTGAGCTATATTGCGCCACCGTTGCGCGCTTTACTGACTTGGCTTCAGAATTGCACCACTATTGCGCGTTACCATATTGCATAAATGTTGCGCTGCAATCATCTCGACCACTTCCTTAACTGATTCTGGTTATATATGCGCCATATGCTTCACTTAGCCAATTTGCTCGACAATAGCAATACCACTCTTGCATTACTAGCTTGTTTGCATTACTCAAGATTTGGCCAACCTTAAACTAATGCATATAATAACTCTTAGCCTATTCTACCTTCTTGCATCATCCTTGAGTTTGGGCCAACTCAATTCCATGGATATGCCTTAATGTCAACATCGCATGTTACATCTTGTCACTTTGGCTTTGCCTTGCCTTTCCCTCAATAAAGCTTCAATGTGTCGGCAAATAAACTTCATTACTTAGCCAAGTGTTCTTACAGTATAGCGCAACCTTTGCGCTTCACTGGCCCTGCAGGGTGCCACTATCTTAGTGCTTGACAGTCTATGCAGCATAGCGCTATTATGGCTGAGCATAGCGCTATTACGCCTGAGTACTGACTTGGTCCGCAACACTGTAACACACAATCATTGTGCAACACTTGCACGACCGGTCATACGAGTCGAGACAATATAACTAATCGGTTCACACTTCGTGTGATCATCTATGGATACGAGATCGAGACAATACGACAACAAGATAACTTGTGTGATTGACTATGGATACAAGATCGAGACAATACAACAACGAAGTATGTTTACTTGATAATAGGTTCAGACTTAACCAAACACAATACGATTGCTATCAAGTAAATAGGAATTAACGTTTGTGTATTTTACTTCTAATTATAATAAAAACAATTATAATTACGGAAATAGAAAAGTAAAATACACAACAAGATTTTGTTAATAAGGAAATCTCAAATGCAGAAAAACCCCGGGACCTTGTCCAGAATTGAATACTCTCGGGATTAAGCCGCTATACAAAATCTAAACCAACTTCGTATAGTTGAGACCAAGCAAATAAACCTATAGGTCACCTAGTTCCATCTGTATCCCTGCGCCCCCAACTTGCAATAAGTCACGCACTTGGAACAATTCCTTTGGTTCGTATTCCAAACAGTAAAGGAACAACAAATCTGTTCGGTAACAAATCTTTTCAAACAAGTGATATGAGTTTGACAAAAGGCTCTTCCGTTTATCCCAATAAACTCCTTTATCCGGTCCTTAGATCTATCTTTTCAACAACTACCAAAGTAATTGTTAAGACTATGCAATCAATACTTTGAATCACAAAGAAACATATTGATGCCGATCTACTCAACTAATCAATCAAGATTATCACAAAGATAAACCGATTATAGTTGGATCCCCAGCCGATCAAGTTTTGTGCACACCAAAGATTATGAACCCAAATCAGAAATCTTCTTCGTTTTCAAATCTTCTTAGATCTTCAATAAACACCTGCACACAATCAACTTTAATCTCTTGTGATCAATCACACACATAACGGAGTCTGTTAACAATGGATTATCACAAGACGTCTTTAGATCTACAAACAGTGTAAAGATCCCTGTCGAAACTTCGATCTAGTTTGAGTGAATCTTATATCAGAAGAGAAGATTCTTAAGCATAAACAAACTAGGTGCAATCAAAGTTCAACAACCGTTAGTCAATCAAATTAATCGAAAACTAATAATAAACTGCAATTATCTAGTTTCCCACCAACGGTACTCGTAGAGCTTCACAATCCCAAAGAAGTCTTTAAAACGAGCGGTGGTAAGAGATTTCGCCTAATTAGGGTACTTTCCTCTCCGAATAGACGGCTCCACCAGTAACAACACAACAAGGTAGTTTTGCTGGCTCTGAGGATTAGTTTGATCGAAATGCAAACTTCAATATTTATAGACCAAGGAAGTTTGGACACCAAGGAATTTCCAAAACCGAAAATATTCTCAAGATATGCAATATATTTTCAAATTCGGTTTCCATAATTCCTGGAAATGCTTTGTCCAAATATTGACCGAAATCTCAGTAGAAAATCTCTGATTAGTAAATGCACATTACCATTTTTATTTTCTAAAGATATGCATTTTAATTGCTGGAAATTAAAAGCATATAAAGCTAAAAACCTTAATTAAAAGATTCTCAATTTATTTCGATCCGGGATTATCCTTTAGCTATTAAGGAATATCTTTGAACAATAAAAGATAAGCGTTACTGTACATGTTCAAAGTATGTCGACATCCTTACTTTGTAAATCCTTTATCATATTTACAATTTTGAAACCGATTTGCCACACTTCCAAACAATTTTAGAATTGGTTCATCTGACTACCAAGAACTATGTGATTGATTATCCTATCAAATCACCAATCATGGGTTTCACGGTTCTACCAAAATAAGTTTCGGTTCTACCTCCATGTAGGTACTAGGATCAGTCACACTAGCTTTCCAAAATTTGGTTGACTAGGTACTAGGATCGGTTACCACATATTTATGGTATCTAACTTGTACTCGGTTGCACAAGTCATAGGATCGGTTACCAATATCTAAGACTTGTTGTACCTCTTACAAGGATCGATTCCCCTTTGCTTGTGATCGGTTGCACCTCTTACTAGGATCGGTTCCCCAATGTCTAGAGTTGGTCATACCAATTACAACAAATCGATCATACCATCTTAGGTGATTACTTAAGATCGTTTTCACTAATAAAAGTCATACCAATACAAAAGTCAGGCCTTATGAATATTTTTACCAAGATACATAAACAAGTTATGAGCGGCTATACTAAACACACATATTGGTAATCCAAAGATTTGCAATGAATAACAATACCAATAAGCCTAGCGATTTCTCTTTCAATTCATAAAACAAGTTTATGAATTGTACTTCCTTTAAATGAATGTAAAACATTGTTTCCTAGGAAGAAATCTTCACCCATACCCATACATAATCATAATAGCATTCATACGATTATATCGATGTCTTATATACGAAGTTCAGAAGATAGACGTTATACTTCGTATTGTAATTCCTTAATACTGTGTCTAACTAGAGTATAATCATTCACAGCTTCGAAGTTATGTTTTCAATATGCACGACTTGAAAGATACGTTAGGGAATGAAACAGTTCAAGTCAAATATTACTAACCTCAAGTAGAAGGATGATGTCGTCGTTGTAGCTCCTTACTTCTTCACATTCTTCAAGTCTTCACGTAATACTTGTAATGTCTCACAAGCTAACCTATACGAAGTTGACTCTAGTAAATAATCAAGCGACTCTTTAAATGAGTTTTGGTTCACTAAAATATGACAACCAAACTTGACATACCAACGCTTGGTGGGTTCAACCGAGCTATGCTCTAACACAATGCAAAGGTCATTTTAGGTGGGGGTCTTATTTATACTTTTTTATTTGTGGTTCATTATACTAAACCACAAAAAATGGCGAAAATAAAACTTTTTAGCTAAAATTCATCCCCACTCCCAAGGTCTTATTCAACACTTTTTATTTGAATTTAGAGAAAAAAATGACTATGTGGACCTAAGGTCCAAGGTCATGAAGAAGGTCTAATCTAGATTTTCTCATTTATCCCCACTTAACCATGTTATTACTTTATATGACCTTGACACTTACATTGGAGACATAAATTTTGTGGAAAAGGTCTTAAATCATATGTGGCATTCTTTTTAACACCTTGACCCCTTACATTCGAGATGCTCTTAGCAATTCAAAAAGATTGTAGATCCTGAAAGCATGCACACAAGGAAGCCGGTAGAAATATTTCCTACTTCATAACATCTAATATAGTATAAATTCCTAATCCACAACCTTATTATTTTGACAAAAATTGTTTTTCTCTTTCCTCTTTTCCCACTCTCTCAACAGGCGATTTCAGGCGAGCTTACCTTTTTCTCTGGCGAGCTTCAACTGCTCAGGTCTGCTATTTTTGGAGTGGATCTGAGAACATACCCATTTCCCTTTCAGTTTTAATTAGTTATTCTTAGTTTTAGTTAAATTTTAATGTTTTTTAGGTTTAGATAAGGGTTAAAACCTCCCTTGCCGGTGGCAAGTTTTATGCATCTTTATGATGTTTCCTTCTATGCTCTTATAGCTTCTTTTATCGACTTTAATGCTCTTATACTTGTCTTAACTTCGCCACATGCATTTTCATAACCTCTTCTGAAATTCAGCAATCATCGTTGGCTTTAGCAATATGCCCTCTACCAACTTTCATGCAATAGCATCAGCATCGCTTAGCTTTACTGATTTGCCATTAATATCATATACTTGATCTACTTCTCGGCGTCGTGCACTACGCTTCAACTGCTACTCAAATCATGCATCAATACCCAAATGCAAAACTGAAATTCTTCTTAGCCAATTCTCTTTAGGCCTGAATTTCGCCTTGAATCATTTACGCCTAAGTGTACGCACAGAATGATTCTTCTCCAACTCGATCATTATGATCATTGCCATAGCCTTTCGCCTCCCGACTTTGCCTTTTGCATCTAACTCAACATGACAAGGACTTATAAATGACTTGGCTTCCTTTTCAATCAATTTTGCTGGCACATGCCTTGGAATGTTGTCCTACATGCCCTCCTTTAAGAACGTCACAAAGTGCATAGGGGTTCTCTTCGCATAAGATACCCGAACTTAGCACTTCATGCCTCGCAAATTCTGATTATGCAAAACCCATTCAAGAACTCATTTCTATGAATGTGGCTAAGTATAAACTCTCTATACTTAATGTGCCATCTTGCATACCCGTAATCAAACTATGCGAGTTTGCTTTTCCTAACTCGCTAAAGCAAAACTATTGAGTTGCACAGCCCATCTACGCAACTGTGACTAACTATATTTTGGACATAACATAGCTAACCTTTTAGTTGTCCATACGCCATGCCATCAAAGCCAATATGTCTCCAACTATTTCTTTGAACTACATTGCTCGTTTCCTGGAAAGTGTGTGTCTTTCTCTAGGACATGAGTTCCATCCAACTCATGCTTGCTGATGGAATGATTTCTATCTTGCTGCATTGCTTTCTCCGTCGCTACTCATCTATCGTCGTGACATATTGCAATCCCCAAAAAGCGCTTATTAGCTTTCACCTTGTCTCGCTATTGCATAAGTTAGGCTAAGTATGTTACTGCAGCATCTCCCCATGAACTAGCTTTACATCGTAAATAAAGAGGAAAGACCTTATAAACGAAAAAAATTTCATTCATTACCGCTCTTACATAACAAGACCATGTACCATTACATGATTTGATCCACCGATCATTTTGGAAAGCTAAAACTTCATTAACAAAGCAACTTTCTTACACCAAAGCAAAGTATATACAAACTTGAAGACTCAAATAAAAGTCTGTACAACCAAACTCTACACACAGAGTTTGCAACAACCAACAACTAAAGCTACATAAAACAAGATCAAAAAACACCATGTTTTCTGCACTAAGTGTTGCCAATGGAGACAACAACACTCCCTCTTATTCTAGCTTAGTTTCTACCTTTGTCGAAGTGAGCAACAACTTCGCTGCGTGGTCTCTTCACTTCGGCCTTCACGAGTCTTGCTAGAATAACTCCCATAGTCATCCCCAACTGATGCATTGAGTTGCGCCTTGAGTGGACGACTTCTAGCGAAATGCAAACCTTTGCAAATGAAACATCCCATATACTTCCGGGATGAAGGGAATAATTCATCTTCTTTTGATTCATGCTTACGCTTACTGCCTACAGATTTTTCCTTTCCTTTGGCCTTACCTTCACAACTTTGCACATCTTTAGTTATTGTGCAACTGGCAAGCTCTCTTACCGCCTGAAAAGCCTACTGGATACTCTGAATTTTGCTCTTCTTGAGTTCAACAATGACCAATAAACTCGCGCCACTCAGAAATTGGAACATCTGATCTTCTTCACTCATGCCAAGCACTTCTTTCACCAATGCAAGGAAGTTTTCAGCATAGGCCTGTGGTTTAAACTTTATTTTCATTCTACGCAAACTCTCTCTTGCGTACCAAGCACCATTGCTTGGCCATAACTGACATCTCGTCGGCGACCGGAATATACGTCTGAATCTTCATCACCTTGGTCAAGACTTCAAGCAAATCACTCCTAGTTTGGAGCATCTCTTTCTCTAGAAGAAGAAAATCAACAAAAATGGTGGACTTTTGATCCGAAAACCATTTCTCCTCCGATTCAATCGGTTCTCTACTCATACATGTGTCTTGTTTTTTTTGGGTGTTCTTTCTCTTTTCTTGTTAGGACACTTGATATTGTATTATTGTTGTATGGTATTTCTCTATGGTTCTTAAAATTTGATGTACTTGAACTCTTTGTAACCTTAACTTTGAATTATCAATGAAGAAGAAGAATTTTATCAAAAAAAAAAAAAAAAAAAAAAAAAAAAATCCTAAGCCACCATCTCAAATGGGTAAAGAAAATCAACTAATATTTCCTACTTTAAAGTTTTTATTTTATTTTTTGATACAAAAGAAAATTGTGTTAAGAGAAAATCAACTTGCAACTTTATAATCTTCCTTTACAAGATTTAAGATATTTTTTATTTTCTAGCTTTTTTGGTCAGGCACACCATTTAAAGTTCTCTTAACATAAGTACACACCCATGAAGATAAGTCTGATAGATGGTGTTTTATTTCTATAATAATCTCCTGGTTTTCCCAATTTACAACAGGGGTTGCACCATTTCTAGCATTAACTACTGACAAACTATCCGACTCCAGAATTAGATTATTTAGCTTTAAATCTTTGGCCCCTAAAGTTGCTTCTTTGATGGCCAAACACTCCCATGCTCAGCCCATAGCCCTCCATTGAAGTATTTTCCTCTAAATCCTTTGTAGGTTCCTGTAGAATCGTGTATGATTAGTCCAATGCCAATTTCATTAGTGAATTCATCATAAAAAGCATATATATTCAATTTTAATTGCTTCCCTGTTGGAGGGATCCAAGGTTGTTTAGATTGCTTACTTCTTTTTCTTTATTCTGGACTGGAGCATATTTTGACCATGTAGTTTATTCTTGAAACAGTTGAATAAAGATTTGCTTTATTGCTTTGAAAGAGCTTAGTGCACATATCCTTCCAAAGTTTTCAAGATGTTATCATCATGATGTGAGTCCACTTTTCGTCCCAGCTGGCTTGGTTTGTAATGAACTAACTCATGATCCAATCTTTGACATTACAATTTTGTTGTTGCACTTGATGAAGATTAACATTCATACTAAACCAAGTATCCCTTGAATGATCACAATGAATAAGAACATGGGATAATGTCTCTTGCTCTTTCTCACATAAAGGACAAAGAGTTTCTATTTCAGGTTTGTATCTGCTTAACTTAACTCTTGTTGGAACAATGTCTTTTGAACATTTCCAAATGAAGAGTTTTACTCTGTGGGGGACATTAGTTTTCCACATTGTTTTCCAAACTTTCCGGGGAATAATGGAGTTATGAGTTTGGTTACCTTTGAAGTTTTAAGAGCATCTTAAGAGATTTAACAGTGAAAACTCCATTTCTACTGGGTAGCCAGCCCATAGTATCATTTCCATAATCTGGCAACCACATATTAAGAATCGGATCGGCAGTTGCTTTGGGAAAAAGCTGGGTGACTATTTGGACATTCCACTGTTTGGGATTTTGATTTATTAGCTTACAAACATAAACATATCTAGCTGGTTCTGAAAAAATAGCGGGGAGGTAGTCATATGAGATTTCAAATGACTTCCGGAGATTTTCCAAATTTATTGTTAGTCCATAGAAATTTTCGGAGAGTCTCCTAATATCTCTTGTTATTCGTTGGAGACTTTTTTTAAGTCATTTAAATTCTCTTAAACTCCATGTTATTGTATTAGGATTTCATAAGAGTCACTCCAACATCCATGTTATTCGAAGGAGAATTGGAAGTTATCGATTTGTTTTTTTTCAGAGATTTGGAGAGACTTCTTTAGGAAAATAGGCATGGTAGAAATATCTTCCCAACAGGTGATATTTTGGGAGACATGGTAATTTGGGGAATATTTTTTTTTTGAGAGTAGGACCTTTTTTTTTTTTTGTTTGTTATTTTTTGTTTGAGCTGATGACCAAGGAACGCGCCATTTGCGCATTCAACCAATAGCGAGATACAATAGCAAATAAAATGTGGGATGAGTGGAACAAAGAGAATGAAAACTTAGGCATATGACAACAATGAGATTTATTTTGACAATAAATATATAATTGACAAGGTGTATGGTTCTATTAACATTATAACGTGCATAATAATGTAATCGGTAGTTGTTTTAAATTTTTGATTAAATATTAGTATACATTTTTTGTCTCTACAAATTATAGAGACTCTTTACAAATCTTATTTTTTTGTCTCTACAAGTCACAAAGACTCTCTAATATACTCTCAGAGAATCACTAGAAATCTCAAGATTTTCCGAGAATCTCCGGGAGTCACTCAAATAAAAAATCTATGAAAGTCTATAGATATCTCATTTGACTACACCCCTATAGGATTTGGTGTAGGAGGGTCTCTAAACCCTTGACCCATTTATCATACCATATCATAATCTTGGTGCCGCATCTAACATCCCAAAAGTGATGTTCTATCACAATTCGTAAACCTTGTTCAATTCCTTTCCATGCCCATGGGGAGTTATTGTGCTCTTCCGAGAGATGAAGGAAATCACAGTACAGTGAGTATTTTGGTTCCAAGATTTGCACCCAAAGTTGGTTTGAATCACTGCACAATCTCCAAGCCAGTTACCCATAAGAGCATCATTAAATTGCTCAAGATTTATAAATCACAAACCACCCTCATTCTTATTTGACATAGATTATCCCAAGCTATGAGGTTAAGACCCTTATTTTCTTTATGTCCCACCAAAAATTCCTTTAAATAATATCTAATTGTTTTATTAGATTCTTTGGAAGTTTAAAGTTTCACATGTAATGGGATGGAGTTTAAAACAGACTTGACTAAAGTGGATCTTTCCGCTTGATTCAAAACTATTGGCATCCAACCTTGAAGCCTATGTACAAAAGAGTTTTTGATAGAACTACAAGATTGTTGTTTAAATTTACCAAGAAGAATGGCGAGACCCAAATATTTATTTGATTTGCTCAATTGCTTGATACCTATAGAGTCGACTATTTGAGAGTGAATTCGTTGATCAATTTGACCACAAATAAAACCTGCAGACTTATTAAAGTTAATAAGTTGCCCTGATAATTGGTCAAATTCGTTAAGGATGCTTAAAATGGTTGATAATCCTGTTAAGGAAGCTTCAAAGAAAAGCAAACTATCATCTGCGAAGAGCAAGTGACTTATAACTGGAGCATTCTTTGCAACCTGAAAACCTCTGAAGTGTTTGTTTTGTTGAGCTAAAACAAATTTCCAAGACAAATACTCCATGGAAGTGATGAAGAGATAGGGAGACAAATGGCCTCCTTGTCTTATTCCTATAGAAAGAGCATACTCTTCACTTTACAACACCTACCATTTAGAAGAACTGGAATTTTAGTGGTTGATATGTATTCAAAGACAAGAGCATACCATTCGTCACAGAAACCAAGAGATTTATGCATCTTAATCAGAAAAAGCCATTCATGACGATCGAAATCCTTGGACATGTCTAGCCTTAAAGCAATTTGAGTTGTCTTCTTCTTTGATCTTTTCATGAAATGTATCACCTCATGGGCTATAATGATGTTATCATTGATCATCCTATTAGGAACATAGGCCACCTGATATGGTGATATAAATTTGTTCATAAGAGGTTTCAATCTGGACAATAAAAGTTTAGAAATTATTTTGTAAGTGTTATTACAAAGACCAATTGGTATGTAATCACTTGGAGTAGATAGGTGGTGCTTGCGTTTTAAGAATTAGAAAAGGATTTGTTTTGTTTAGGTACCTGAGAAGTTTTTTTGTTTTGGAAAAAATTTGTACCATAGCTGTTGTCACACCTTCAAATGCCTCTGATAGGTTTCGGAAGATACCTATATGAATAATAACCGCAATCGCACGGTTTCTAACTAGTAGACGACGGCAAGTACGGGTCGAACCCACAAGGAGCGGTGGAAATATCAATAACCAATATTCCTAATTGACTAGCCAGAAATAATGTTTTTGGGATTTTTCGAATAAAAAACGAAACAATAAAATTAAACTAATAAAATCAAATCAATGGGAAAGACGGTAACCAGGGTTTATAGTATCCACCACTATTTTTATTCAATTACTGAAATGAAACATAACTTATGAATAATTATGTATCGTCTGTTCTATCGACATCACCTATTATATGTATTAGAGTCGCAAATATCACTGGGACACCCTAAGCATAGCGCATCAAAAGACTAAATCCAAGCATGCACCATCAAATTGTATTAGTGAGAGAATTATACGAAAATAAATATAAGTTCACAAATAATACCTTGCTATCCTAAGCATATCCCATCAAAGGAATTAACCCAAGCATGAAATATCAGACAATGAGACAAATATATTTGTTATCCTAACAAATATGCACAAAGGTTCTACAAAACCGGTGAAGCAACAACTCATATTTCGATAAATCGATAAACAATATTAAGAATTAATCATATTCAATTCATAATGGTCTTTCGCTCAATCAATCAATTCAAATAGCCTAATACCCCAAGTGATTGCAATAATAAACCCTAATTATAAAAAGTCTAGCCATACATGGCTTTCTCAAATGCCATTAAAATAATTAAGACAAGATAGAGAGGTTAAACCGAAGGAATCGCCATCTCGTCTTCTCTTTGTTATGTTCCAAAACTCTAACCGCCGTCGGCACTGTTCGTCTCCGCCCCCCCCCCCTGTCACGAACAGAGTTAAAAACCTTAGATGATCCTGCCCACCGGCCTCCCCAATCACTCGATACCCCCTCTATGACTCCTCAAGATCCTTTTATACCCAGTAGCACCATCGAATCTCGTAATTAACTCAAGAATAATCCTCTTTTACTCCCCTGCCATTTACGTGAAATATTTCCTTCTTTTTCTTTGCACGCATCTGCTGGTGATTCCCATGCATCACAAACTCTTCAAACACGTTAGAAACATTCTTAAACCGATGAGAATATCCCTTCTCACCCTGATTTCTTGTGTTGGAACACTTCAAACACGTTGATTCGTTACCCATACACGCTGCAGATTGAGTAAAACACTCTTAGGTCACCAAAAATATCTCAAAAGAAATCGAGAATCCTTCTTACTTTGTTTTACCAAAACTCCGTATAATGACCTTTTTTTTTCTCGAAACAAAAGCGATTACCTTTCCCTGTTTAGCTGTAACAAGAAGATACCATTCCATATTCAACATAAAATCTACGAGAATCTCGTCAGCAATCAATCCAGAGAATTTCGCATTTTCAAAACACATTCTCCCGCCAAAATGTTGTGTTGTACGTGAGGAAGATGAAGGGTGCCCCTTATCCTGTTGCTGGGGACTGATAGAAATTGGGGTGCCCCTTAGTAATTTGGTCGGGTGCCAATATCAACTCCACGTGGTGCCTTTAACACTTTTCTAGGGTGCCCTGAGTAATTTTCTCAGGGGGTGCAAAACATCATTTTTCGAGCAACATTCTCCACAAGAGATTATTTCTCCAAAAAAAAAAAAACACCTACAAAAACATAAAATAATCAAATAAGTATATAATCGAGCACTAACAATACACATAATTGAGAACAAAATAGACACATAAATGCGTCTATCAAATAACCCAAAACTTATTATTTGCTAGTCCTCGAGCAAACCAAATCTACAAAATAAAAATACTAACTTACTGTCGCAGGCATCGCGATTGCACTTAGCGTGTGCAACAAGCCTTTAAGCCCCTAGGTGGCCCTAGTGGCCGAGTTATAGTCTCGGTAGGGTTTACCAGAGGTGTACCCACAAAACATGTACTCCAGACCCTAGCTATCTGCGCAGAACCTTGGAATAGCACTAAAGAATCTCCTTGGTTGACATACTCTCATTGACTACAGGAGGAAGTACCCTGATGCGAAATTTCAATTGTTGTACACCAGTTTGCACTCACATACTAAAATTCATATATAAGTGACAGAACTCTACTCAGATAGTCACACTATGGACATCAATATCCGGAATCAAACAAATCACATGAATAGATTAAGAAGATGGAAATAGAGATAGATGGTTGTGAATGGACGTCAATGCTAAGATAAATCCTATTACCTAATGGATTGAGATACTGGTCTGGACTAATATCAACACAGCTGGCATATACAAGGGAACCAATGATCGATAATCCTAATTCTAGATCAACTCATCTGGCATATACTTGGGAACCAGCGGTTGATTTTAATGAACAATTTATTCTGGTTGGTCTGATGGTCTGTTCTCAATCTCTTTTTTTTTCATCTTTTTTCTTTTTTTTTTCATTTTTTTTATTGGTAACTCAATCACCCTATTTCAACCCAGCAGACATCAACATAAAAATTTTGCAAAAAATAAAAACAGAAAGTAATAAGATGATTCCGAGACACGGTGAAACTACCATGTTATTTCTAACACCTGAGCTATGTGCTTTTATGAATAGACTATATTTAGATGTTTCCATCCACTCAGATTGGTTCCTCAACTCCTACAAGCAAGATGCTTCCATCCACTTAGATTGGTTAGTGCCATCCTTAATAGGCATAAATTTCTAGGCATTGGAGTTTAAAATAATGCAACTAAAAAGTTTCTCCCATACCCCCAATCTAACATTATCCTCAATGTTCTAAAGATGAAATTAAAAGCATGAACAAGGAGAAATTGTTACCACTTAAAGCAAAAGAGATAAGGAAAGATATTACCATGTCGCATGAGCATGGGTTACCTCCCAAGAAGTGCTAAGTAAAGTCTTAAGCCAGACTAAGAAAGGAATATTTGTGGGTCATCAAAACCAAATAAAGCTACCACAAATAAAAGGAATCTGCAACATATAATTGACAAATAAAGTACACCCTTGTCTAGTTTCCTGTTTAGGATAACTACATCTAGATGTGGTTCAGGTTCAGGCTCTATGAAAGGGTCTAGATAAAAATATTTTCATGTGCTGGAATTCCTTAAACCTAAGATCCGGTTCAGGTAATAGAGTCTGGAAAAACGCAATTAATAACTTAGAAGCACATAATAATAACCTGAATAACTGATGATCCTTAAAGTCAATTAGGTTTGATTCACACAGTTGACCACAATGAGAATGGCGGTCATTCTTAAGAAAATGTGTCGATTCTAATCTCCTAAAGTACTTAGGCTTAGTCTCAAAACTTAATAACTGACACATTTCAAATTCAAACGTTCCCACATTCGGAAGAAAAATATTTGGTAGGAAAACAAAGTCAAACTTGGAATCATAGCCTAGGTAAACCACATCAACCAGAGGATGGATTTATAATAACTGAACTTCTTTATGGACATCACTAGGTTCAGGAAAACATGTATGAAGGTAATCTTGCAAAATGGTTGAGGCACATATGTCAAGTCCCAGGTGAGGGATCTTTCTAAGAGTCAATGGTAAGGCACAGGGAGATTGATAATCACCCCCAAACTTAGAGTTTTCAGTATCTCTAGATAGACTAGTCACAATCTCCCTAATTTCTAGGTCATTGGATTCCTGAAAATGGTCAGGGAGGTACATCCTGACTCATACTCATATTTGAACTCTCTACGAGTCTATCTTCTTTGTCTACGATTAAGGTTTCTAAATCGCTAGACTCTAAAACAATATTCTCAGAAGAAGCTCGTTCCTCTAAACCATTATTGGCTTCGTAATCAAAAGGAAATACTACATCGTTTAAAACGGGGGTATCTCTAGTCAAATCCTCGTCCTTTTGAATAGGTGAATAATTGTTAAAATTATTTGGATCTGGACTAGAAATATCAATCGGAGTAACAAATTCCTGATCACTATGCCTACATACATCAGATTCTTCATCAAAATTATTCTCATCATAATTATAATAATATGAAAATGGTTGAACCTTATCTACACAAGTAGTGTTACCAATTCTAACCTCGCCATCTTGATTCTGCAAATAACTTTCCTCATTTTCAAGGGTACTATTGGAAACACTATATTGAAAATTAAGATTATTTTGAGCAATTCTTTCGTTCGTCTCAGCCATTTGCTTGAGGGATTCCTCTACAGAAAATTACTCACTGGTGCAGTTTGCTTATTCATTTCTAACACAAATCTATTTGTATTCTCGATTAATTGCTTGAGAGACTCTTCTAGAGATGTGGAAGGACCATAAATAGCACCAGGGTTCAACTGTTTGATTAAATCATTCAACGGGGAACTAGTACTATAATATTCCTTATTTTCTTGCTCACCGATGCACGTGCGGATAGTAATTGGGCTCACCATGGTATGAGCCATAACCTTGAAAAGGTTGATGTTCCCAACCACTATTCACACTATGGTCAAAGTAATGTCCATTTTGAAAATCAGTCGGATATTCACTGTATTGGCTATTGTAATACCAGTTCGACATTCTATTTTGCACAGGTGTGTGTTGTCAGAGTCTCAACACAAAATAAAACCCACTGACAGGGGATCCGTGGGTGGATAGAGTCTTACCTCCCGTACCAACGGTCGAGTCGTTGAAGTCGACTCAGGCCACAGACTCCTATGTCATTGTACGAACTTGAGGGGCCGAGACAGTATCGTAACTGTCGTCCTTCCCTGTGCAGTTTATATTAAAAAAAATTACCCTTCCTTAGGGTTTAAAATAATAAAGTCCAATGTCCCAAAAATAAAGTTCAAAAGTGTCCAAAAATAAAAGATTACAAAAATAAAACCCTAATTACAGTTTCTAAAAATAAAGGAAATAAAATCTAATAAAAATAAATTAACTATATACAAAAATATTCTTCTTTACTCCTTTGGATCTCTCCTTTCTTTCCATTCTTTTTTTGGATTCGCTTTTCTTTTCAGCACTTTCTCTTTTTCATTAGCTCCGCTCCAAATCTGAAAGCAAACAGAAAATACCAAAAGGCGTAAAAATTAACAAAAATAAAAACCTAAAAACAAGTCCCCGGCAGCGGTGTCAAAAACTGATATGATTTCAATATTGTTGTAGTAAATAAGATTCAAACTCTAAGACTTGTGAAGATTAAATTTAAAGATGTATTTTCTAAAACTAATAAAAATTAATATAAACAAAGTATTGAAAGGTACTGGAACTCAGGATTCTGCCAAACTCATAACATAAGGTTCAAATATTAATTCTTTTAATGATTATAGCTCAATAAATAAAAACATCGACTCTTAAGGCCTTGTTTGGTAAAAAATTTGATTATCTATTTATGATTATAGATAATCATAAATTGATAAATGATTTTGATATAATCATTTTTAAGATAAATTTTCCCAAACACATTTTTTCAAATAATTGATTATCTTAAATGATGATTTCAAAAAGGAAAGGAAAGAACAATGATCAAGGATTTTTTTTTAGTCATATGTTGTCTTTTTGTCTCTCTCTTAATAGTTTAGAGAAAATAAGAAGAAAAAATTCAATTTGAGTTTGTTAGAAAAAATAATAATAAATTTTCAAAACAACTTTTTTCTGTTTATCGAAAAAATGGATTTTTTCAATTATGATTAAAATAATCAATAATTATAATGGTTACCAAACTCATATAGAATCCATTATAATCTGGATAATGGATTATGAGCTAATAATCCATTAAAATAATGGTTACCAAACAACCCCTTATTTTTGCCAAGGCAGATTCTCAAAATATTAGTTGTAAATCCTAAGCATGGGTTATCAAAACATCTAAGCAAGCATGACCCATCAAATGACAACTAATTAATCAAAATCATAATTCAATTTTAATTAGTGCAAAAGTCATAAAAATAATTAATTTAAATTACTCACGTATGACATTCGGCTTCCTCCATTGTCCCAGTGATGGGGTTTAGCTCCTCATGATGTAGACACTCTCAAAATATTTTTTTTATAGCTCAAATGGTGTTTACAATGAATAAAAGGAGAAAAATAACATAAATCGGGAATTTGCAATGCTTAATAGGCGTTACAAAGTCACCGTTACAATTTTCAAAGCAGTTGTTATAGAAACTATATCAGGAAACTGTCGTAGAAAAACTGTCACTAAGCCGAAAAAAGGTGACAGTTTTAAAATGATAGACACGTAGCATCGTATGTGTTCTTCGTCTTCTACCTCTCTGCAGCAGCAGAGAAGTTTCTGCAACTTCTCCTATTCAGCTCTGTATCCTCCCCAATCACTCGATACCCTTATATGACTTCACCCATCTCCTTTTATACCCGGCAGAATTCAAATCTTTCATGTTTAATGTAAGAAATCGTTGAAACCTTTCTAGAGCAGTCACGGGTAAAATCTTCTTTATTTAGCTTCTTCACGCTGTTATCTCGTGTCTTCTTGCATCTGGCATATATAATATAAACACGTTTAGTACGTGTTTTAAACTCTCCAAACACACGCAGACATTCCAAAAGTAGCTCGGAATAATCCCGAGAATACTTCACCCTCTGTTTCGTGAGAAAAACACGTAACTTCCCTTTTTATTCGATTCCAGCTCACTTAACAGTCTTGTTTCAGTGAAACAGGTGTATTTCAATCAAATCCCGTGTCGACCTCCGGTTAAATCTCCCTCCAATCCTTACCAGAAAACCCGAGAAAACTATTCTCCCCTGTTTCATCGAGTTCCCGATCATCCAGCCCAATTTAGTTGAATTCTTCACGTATACCGACCCTGTTTAATCGAATCAAGACTATCCCAGCCAAAACTAGCGATTGGATCTCGCCACAATTCCTCCAAATCTGATACAGAAAGTTACGCATGTGATAAATATTTGAATGTGACTTCCCGCCAAAACTGATTATTATGGGAAGAAGATGGGTGGCCCGAATCCAACAGTGAGGTGCCTTTATCAACTCGTGGTGGGTGCCTTTAGTAATTTTCTCCAGGGGTGCAAATACAACTTTTCGAGCCGATTTCTCCACAAGAGCTTATTTCCTTGAAAAGACTTAAAACAATATTATTAGTGATAAAATGAGTCATAACTAATGTAGTTATGGGTGAAAATGCGTCGCACTTACGTGTTTATCATCCCCTTGTAAATTTCTGCGAAAGTGTAACCAGACAGCACAGTGGTTCTGTGACGGACTGGAAAATTACGCCTGTCGCGCCTGGGCGCGCAGGCCATAACTCCCCCGGTGCGCCATGATGATGCTACAGTCCGGCCCTTATCACTAGGCAAAGGCACGTTCATTTGCTCCCCGCAAGCATGCTCGTGGAGCATGATGTAGCTAACTTAGCTTCCACACCATTCCAACTTACCATAGAACAAGGGTATAAAGCCTTGCCTCAACGTAGAAAGTTCATCACTAAATTTCCTATCTAGTTGAGTAACCGTCATACTGCCGAGTCTTGTACATGCATAAGACATTCCTTGAACTTACGCATAGGCTATCGCAGGCCTAATACCCCCTCGTCACTTAGCTTAGGCATTACTGAAAGCATGCACTTTTCCAGCTCGTGCCAAGGGTGCATCAATCAGGCTCATGCCGTACTTTCCTTAGGCTTATGCAAGATCCGCTAACTTCCATACCGATGTAGCTTAATTCGAGGCCATTCCCAATGCGTTATTGGCACATGCCTAAGTCGAACGTCTTGATAGGAAGTATGGACATCCAAGGAATGTAATGCAACTTACCTCATCAAGTTTGGCCACAATCATATCTTGCATCGCAATACCGAGCTAGATGATATGAGAGGCCAATGTAGCGCAATCATCTCTCAATTAGATGATATGTGCGACAAGGTGCGGGACCGGCAATGTTGCAACTCATTGTGGCTGCCTACGTACCATTCCCTACTCTAAAGGGATCAAGCACAGACCGTATTTCATCCTCGAATGGACAACAACTTAAGCCAAACTCGTTTGCAAGGACGTGGCCTAGCAATAATGGTAATGGTCTAGTCCGTATAAGCCGTTCCGTCAAGATGCACAATGATTTTGCATTATCGGGTCTCCAACATGGCATAGTGATGCCTTCGCATCATATGCCCCATTGGCAAGGTTATGCAGTTATAAATTAGGCTTACGCATTATTTATACTCTTTCGGCTAAGCTATGAAACTTACTTGGTACATGGTCTGCATATGCACCTTCAACCAACTACCACTCCTTATATATGTTAACTTGTAATTTATACAACTTAGAAAAGGGGAGAGGATTGACATGCTTGCTTCACTAATCATGGCTGTTACCATGTATTCCTGAATAACCGGCAATGATTGATGAGTTCTGTTCTGTAATGCACAATGATTGTTCACCACTCGTTCTGGCTATTGCACAATGATTACGTAACACTTGTTCTGGCTATTGCACAATGATTGTGCAACACTCGTTCTGGCTATTGCACAATATTCACTCAGCCAGCCCTATTTGGCCTGATGCACAATGATTGTGCAATATTTTCCCTAGGCCAATCGTCCTCATAATGGGCGATGTTTGCGCTGCATCGTCCAAGGCCATCTACCCAACTGGCCTAATGCATCATTTGATGCGAAATTTGGCCCTTAGCCAAATGCCAAACATAATGCACCATTTTGGCGCGATATTGGCCTTAAGACAATCTACCTCTTACCAAGCAACATAAGCTTTGGATGAAGCTTCATCTCAGGCCATGGCGCATCTTTTAGCATGCGCCATGATTAAAATACGGGGTGTTACAAGTTCTGTGAATCAAGATTCACCCACCTGCACTTCAGCCTTATAAGTTTGCGCCAATGCAAACAACCAACTCTTCAGTTTTACAGTGGAAGTCTTTTATCCTTATTTCACTTCTCTTAGCTTCTCAAATGCTTACCATAAAGCACTCAAACAATGCCATACATTACCAACAACAATCAGCCAACCAAGAACACTTAGAACATGACACAATCAACTCAATTTTATAACCGTTCTACCTTGTCTCACATCTTTGGCATGCTTGTGAAGCCAATACCCAACTCCTAACCGTTACTTTAACCATATTGCACAACTGTTGCGCTTTACTGAATCTTGGCCTCCGTATTGCACAACTGTTGCGTTTTACTGAAACCTTCATATTGCACAAATGTTGCGCTTTACTAAACTTGGTTATTTTCTTAGCTCATCCTAGTTGTATATGCGCCATATATATGCTTCACTTAGCCAATTTGCTCGACAATAACAATGCCACTCTTCCATTACTAGCTTGTTTGCATTATTCAAGCTTTGGCAAACCTTGAACTAATGAATAGACCAACTCTTGGCCTATTCTAACTTCTTGCATCATCCTTGAGTTTGGGCCAACACAATTCCATGGATATGCTTTAGTGCCAACATTGCATCTTGCATCTTGTCACTTTAGCTTTGCCTTGCCTTTCCCTCAATGAAGCTTTATTGTGTTGGATAATAAGCTTCATTACTTAACCAAATGTTCTTACAGTGTAGTGCAACCTTTGCGCTTCACTGTCCCTGCAGGGTTCCACTATCCTAGTGCTTGACAGTCTATGCAGTATAGCACCATTATGGCTGAGCACTGACTTGGCCTGCAACACTGTAACGCGCAACCTTTGCGCATCACTTGCCTGAGCGGTCATAGACCTCCCCCACCTAATCCGTTCAACGCCCTCGTTGAACGCGACCTAGTATAATCACAATACTTGTCTTAACCTTGCTACATGCACTTTCAGAACCTTTTCTGAAATTCAGCAATCATTGTTGGCTTTCGCAAAACGCCTTTAGACAACTTTTCATGCCATAAAATCAGCACCTCTTAGCTCTACTGCTTTTCCATTGATATCATATACTTGAGCCACTTCTCGGCTTCATGCACTACGCTTTAACTGCTACTCAAATCATGCATCAATACTCAAATGCAAACTTGAAATTCTTCTTAGCCAATTCCTCTAAATTAGGCCTGAATTTCACTTGAATCATTTACACCTAAGTGTACACACAAAATGATTCTTCTCAAACTGATCACTACGATCTTTACCATAATCTTTCGCCTCCCGACTTTTCCTTTTGCATCTAACTCAACATGACAAGGACTTATAAACGACTTGGCATTCGTTTTCAATCAATTTTTCTGGCACATGCCTTGGACTGTTGTCTTCCATGCCCTCCGTTAAGCATGTTACAAAGTGTACAGGGGTTCTCTTCGCATTTAACACTTCATGCATTGCAAATTTTGTTCCTTCAAACGCCATTCAAGAACTCATTTCTTTGAATGTGACCACTAAGTATAAACTCTCTATACTTAGGAGGCCTTGTTGCATACTCGAACTTGAATTGCAAGTTTTCTTTTCCTAACTCGCTAAAGCAAAAACTATTGAGTTGCACAGACCATCTACGCAATTGTGACTAACTATCTTTTGGACATACATAGCTAACCTTTTAGTTGTTCATACGCCATACCTTCAAAGCCAATAGGTCTCCAATTATTCTTTTGAACTGCATTGCTTGTTTCCTGGAAAGTGTGTGCCTTTCTCTAGGCCATGATTTCTACCCAACTCATGCTTGCTGATGGAATGATTCCTTTATTGCTGCATTGCTTGCACTGTCGCTGCCCATCCACCGTCGTGCCATATTGTAATCCCCAAACAACAATATCATTTTCGCATCAACTAGGACCTCTGTCATATGCTTTGCTTATTATCTTTCAACTTATCTCGCTATTGTATACGTTAGGATAAGTATTCTATCGCAGCATCTCCCCATGAACTAGCTTTACATTGTAAATAAAGAGGCAAGACTTTATAAACGAAAACACATTCATTCATTACTGCTCTTACATAGTAAGACCATGTACCATTACATGATTGATCCACCGACCATTTTGGAAAGCTAAAACTTCATTAACAAAATAACTTGCTTACACCAAAGAAAAGTATATACAAACTTGAAGACTCAAATAAAAGTCTGTACAACCAAACTCTACACACAGAGTTTGCAACAACCAATAACTAAAGTTACATAAGAACAAGTTCCGAAAACACTATGTTCTCTATCCGTAGTGTTTCCAATGGAGACAACAACACTTCTACTTGTTCCAGCTTAGTTCATTCCTTTGTCGAAGTGAGCGACAACTTCGCTCCTAGGTCTCTTCCTTGAACCTTCACTTCGGCTTTCATGAGTCTTTGCTATAATGACTCATATAGTCATCCCCAACTAATGTATTAAGTTTTCCTTGAGTGGACAGCATCTAGCGAAATGCAAACCTTTGCAAATGAAACATCCGATATACTTCTGGGCTGAAGGGAATAGTTCATCTTCCTTTGGCTCATGCTTGCGCTTACTGCCTACAGATTTTTCCTATCCTTTGGCTTTACCTTCACAGCTTTGCACATTTTCAGTTTTTGTGCAACTGGTAAGCTCTCTTACCGCCTGAATAGCCATCTGGATACTCCGAATTTTGCGCTTCTTGAGTTCATAAATGACCCAAAGACTCGCACCACTCAGAAAATTGGAACATCTGATCTTCTTCACTCATGCCACGCACTTATTGCACCAATTCAAGGAAGTTTTCATCATAGGCCTGTGGTGTACCCGTCATTTTTAGCCTACGCAAACTTTCTCTTGCATACCAAGGACCATTACTCGTCCAGAACTGACATATCAATCCTTCTTTCATGTAATTCCAAGACATAGGATTGGCATAACTAGCAGCTTCATCATCTTGCAGCATAGATCTCCACCAAACCTTTGCATCACCGCCTAGGTAATTGCCTGCGAGAGTTATCATTTGTCCTTCCCAAGTTCCATCCACCTCAAAGTATGCCTCAACGTCATACAAGAAATTCTCAATTTCTCTAGCATTTCTGGAACCAACGTAAACTCTTGGCTCGAAGAATCGATTAGAGATTTGTCCATTCACGTTTTCCCCTGCAAACATGCCATCACTGATTAACTTGCGAAGGCTTGTCATCTCCTCGGACATTTGCTTCGCATGGCTTGTTAGTATGGTGGTCATGTCACTGAGTTGCCCCTTCAATTCAGTCACTTCAGTATTGGTTTCGTAATTCAACAATGTTGCATCAGACACCTTGTCCTCAAATGCACCTACCCTCTCGTCAAATTCTTCAAACCAATATAATGTTCTTCCTTCAAGTAAATCTAACCTGCCATTTCCTTCAGAATTAAGAGGAATATCCAGGTCATCACAACTCATGTCTATGGTCAAATTGCCAAGATCACCGTACTCGTCTAATTGATCAAACGAACCCGGTAGGTCTTCATCTATCACAGCGCCATTACAACCCATTTCTAATGCAAATCTTCTGAAAATAATGCGCCACTTACTTGCTCACAAGAAAATAGCTTAAGAGATAAAGAAGTACCAGCGTATTATCCAAAAAATACACTTGAACTGTGTACAAAACACGGCTCTGATACCCAAACTGTCACACCTTCAAATGCCTCTTGCAAATATCTGCGAAAGTGTAACCTGGCAACACAATGGTTTCGTGAATCAAGCTTCACCCACCTGCACTTCAGACTTATAAGTTTGCACCAATGCAAACATCCAGCTCTTCAGTTCTAATGTGGAAGTCTTTTAGCCTTCTTTCACTTCTCTTAACTTCTCAAATGCTTACCATAAAGCACTCAAACAATGCCATACATTACCAACAACGATCAGCCAAGCAAGAACACTTAGAACATGACACAATCAACTCATTTTATTGCATCGAAGGAAATATATACAAAACTTGCCCACTTAGGGACTTACACAGACGTGTTGCTCTTGAACCAAGCCTTAGTCTTACAAAAACTCTCTCAATTTGAATCTCACACTCTCCTATGTAAGCCTGCCAAATTTCCCATGCCTTGGGACTATTTATAAAACAGCTTTACTGGCCAAAAACTGTGCACAAATATTGCACACGCATGGGACAGCCATCTCTCCCATAAAGCAGTTCCGTAACCGCCTATAATTGTGCCAACTTAACCATTTCTCTTTAAACTGGCTCCATCATCCAGCACATGTTCTCTAGCAGTTATGAACACTCTTCCATGCTTATAAACTTGCTTTATAACCAATTTACCTTATCTCACGTCTTTGGCATGCTTGTGAAGCCAATACCCAATTCCTAACCGTCACTTGAGTCATATTGCACAACCAAGAGCTTTTTTCGAATCTTGGCCTCCGTATTGCACAACTATTGCGATTTACTGAAACCTTCATATTGCACAACTATTGCACTTTACTAAACTGGGCTATTTTCTTAGCTCATTCTGGTTATATATGCGTCATATGCTTCACTTAGCCAATTTGCTCGACAATAACAATGTTACTCTTGCATTACTAGCTTGTTTGCATTATTCAAGCTTTGGCCAACCTTGAACTAATGCATATACCAACTCTTGGCCTATTCTACCATCTTGCATCATCTTTGAGTTTGGGCCAACTCAATTCCATGGATATGCCTTAATGCCAATATCGCATGTTGCATCTTGTCACTTTGGCTTTTCCTTGCCTTTCCATCAATGAAGCTTCATTGTGTCGGCATATAAGCTTCATTACTTAGCCAAATGTTCTTACAGTGTAGCTCAACCTTTGCGCTTCACTGGCCCTGAAGGGTGCCACTATCTTAGTGCTTAACAGTATATGCAGTATAACGCCATTATGGCTGAGCACTGACTTGGCCTGCAACACTGCAAGGCGTAACCTTTGCGCATCACTTGCCTGACTGGTCATAGCTGCATAACAATTATGTTCTTTCCAACTATTCTCCATTGGAACTGATAAAAACCCTGCGGGAATCCATCAGGCCCTGGTGCATTCCAGCTAGGCATGCTCTTAACAACTTGAAAGATTTCTTCTGGAGATGGTATCTCCATAAGTAACATGTTTTCAGACTCAAAGATGATTGAGTTAATAATATTAAAATGCCTATCTTGTACAACCAGATTTGAGTACAAGTAATATCACAGGGAAAGCTATTCTTCCAAAGCAAAATCAGATCTCCCGAAGACCATTATATCCAACTATGTTATGGTTTGGATATCTGAACTGTTGAATTAAAATAAAAGCCATATTGTAACTAGTTTTTATCTTTGAAAGGAAAATAAAATCAGGATTATGCCTATTTATTTGGACAGACAAGTGATTTATAGTGTTGTTGATGGTGGTTTTTAGTTCAAGGCTAAAACCATAAAACTACATATTTGTATGCCCGCTTTCTGCAAAGAAGTAGAGCTGTCAAGAAGCTAATAAGCGCCTATACCTCTCTGCTTACATATGAACCCATCTGCATTATTCACTAATGCAGGGCTTGCTGAGTATTTATCCTATGTTATGTTCCCAGTTGAACTCTTAATATTGACATGATATGACAATTAATGTTCACTCTCAGCTGAGTAGCATGAATTTCCCGAAGTGTCAGGATTAAGATGTCATGAAGGTACTCAATCAGAGGTGCATGAACTGCGTTGCTCTCCAAGATAAAATTAGTGATTTTGTACCAACGTGCAAAATTCACAAAAATTGATTTATTTTGTGCCAACTCACAAAATTCAATTTTTTGACATAATTTTGTTGATTTACAAAATTAGGTTTTTGCCCCAAAACGGAGCCTGCACGATATCTCGATCCCTATTGGTCGAGACTAAACCTAGGCAAGCTAGGAAACTAGGCTATCATATAGCTAGTAGGAGTAGAATCCTACCAAAAGTTGGAAAATAAGGAAGAAAGATAACTGCGACAAAATGGGAAAGTAGCAAGGGAGGCGTGAACATGCAACTTGGCCGGTCGGTTTGCCCTAGCTGACATATCTCCTTGCCGACCGGCCATGCCCCATGTTGCTTTCCGCCGGTCCCTCTTTCCCATTGACCAATCAAATCGCTCCAAAGTTGTAACCAGTACTTTTAATTAAAGGTGGAAGTAGGTTGGTCGACGCGTTTAAATCCTTAAGAAAATAGATCTTGGCCGTCCAAGACAGTCGCAAGTTGATCACAACCACACGACTTGGTAAGCTCCGTTAGCTAACCCGAGGTCTTGCAAACATGACCAAACAAGTCCCATGGTATTCATCGGCGGGCCCACTTCTATTTCAGCCAATCGGAACTCTCCTAGCTTGAAGGCAACATCCATAATCGCTAGCCAAAATAGGTTAGTTTCGCGGTTCAAAAAAGGCCTTTAACGAGGTTAAGACCGCCCATGGTAGTCTTGAATCCATCGTGGCCATCCAACTTAGCCAGCCTAATTGGATGGCTTGGATTTTATTTAGGCAACCAATGAGGTGCTGATATGCTCACTGGCGACAAGCCTTTGGTCTCGACCAATCACGTTGCTTCAAGCCTGCAATCAACGCCTCAAACCGATCGCCCAAATAAGGTTGGACACACGGCTTGAATTCGACTAGCGGAAGTACGTGGCTGTCGCAAAATGATCTCGCCCGTCTAACTTGGCCAGCCAAATCGACCGGCATAGATCTGATTTTTGGGGGACCAATAAGGTGCCGTCGAGATCACCGGCCGCCCCTCTCCTATGAGGACCAATCGACTTGTCCTCAATATACCCAGATAGCTCCTGGCAGCTGCTCAAAGTAGGTTAGTCACGCCACTCATAAGAGTCTTAAATAAGTTAACGATAGACAACAAATGTCGCAAATCATCTCAACCATCCAACTTGGCTAGATGATTTGACCGGCTTAAATCCAATCTTAGGCGACCCATGGGACGCCATGATTGCTATCAGTTGCTCATCTTATTCATGAGCCGGTCACGCCATCTTTAGTCGACTTACTCGGCTGGCAATCGTTCGACCAAAGAAGACTGGTTGTGCTCCTAACAGTGGCACTTCATATGTACCGATTTAATTTGAGCTTCTTGCTTAACAGCGATGCTTTACATGCATTGAATATAAATGATATTTCATAAATATCGATTTCACGAATAATTTAATTATTTAACCTAAAAGCACCATATGCTATTTTTTAGTACCAACTCACGCCAAGTCTCATTTACACGACTTGACTTATCACATATGACCACCTACCGCCTAGCCTGCGCGGTCGAAATTACTAGGTCTTTCCTGCAAGACCAACTTAGCAACTATCATGAAGGATTTGTTCTACTCTTCATGTAACTTATTCCATATTTTCTACAAAAATGCTCGAGACATCAAACATGTCACAAACTGGGGGATACTTATCAGGGTATTGGTCTGGCGGTTTACAGCGTGCGGTGTGCAACACGCCCATTATGAGAAAGTGTTACGAAGAGCGAGCAATTGATGACATTAGAGAAGTAGTGGGTGTAAAACCGACCAGTCTTCCCTTCATAGTAGGGACGTGGTTTTCATCATCCCACTTCTCCATCATCCAACTACTCCCACTTCCTACGAGATCAACGTGTTCGACTATGACTTGTATAAATAGATTTTCAATCTATTTCAACAACAACAAGGTTATCTACACAAGTATTTAGAAACCATCCGGAACTTACAGCTTACACTCTGCAAGCAGGTTTTACATTCTGATAGAAGTCATAAACAACCACACCTTACAGAGATTATCACTCTGATCTCAACACCTTCTCTGCTTCCCTCCCTAAGATCAACCCTTCTTCTTCCTTTGTGACCGAATTAAATCTGGAACGACCATTTCTTGGTTTACGCCAGAGTCTTACAGATTGATCTCTCGAATCTAAAAGTACTCATGTGCAGTATATTTGTTTAGGGTTTAGATTCGTTTCTCATCGACACACCCAATTTACCATTTTCGGCAGAATCAGTTTCTACCCTACTATAAGTGTCATCTGAAGTGAAACCTTGAACATTCCACGCAATACTTTTCATGATTATACTATTGTGATACAATAAGGAAATGTAAAAGTTTATAAAGGAAATATGATGTGTGGTACTGATAAAGTTAAAAAAGGGAATGATAATTAAGATAAAAAAAATCATAATTACCATAAGCAAATTGTGGGAAAGAGAAAAACGATAATACATGAATACCAGCTTTAAATGCATCCACATGGAATCTTCTAGAATGGTTCGGCGCTGAAACAGTCCCATGGAAAATAGGGTAAGAAATTGTAGAATGAGGATCTTCATCTAGAATAACACGAGTACCATCACTCGAATCTTTAGGATCAGCAGTGGACATGACTGATTTTGTTCATACAGTTGAACAAGGTTATAAATTGGTTGTTTATATGATCTAGTTGGGTGGTTAAATAAAATATTTTCCTCTACAAAATTGATGGGGTTGATCGTATTAGTGTTTTCGTTATTATCTAGATGGGAAAGTAGAGGATTATTAGAAATCCAAATAGATCCTGAACCACCTTTTAAACTTCGACCCATGACCCGTTTGAAAAAGGATTGGACATCAAATTTTGGTTATCTATATGATTGAAATGCATGGCTCCTTGATTCCCCTCTAATATTAACATCTCTATAAACATTTGTTCGTACAATATTAACTTTGGTCATACCTTGTTGATCACATCCAACAGATGTACCAAGGTTTGTCTCATTGTATCTCAGAATCCAGTTGCATAATACTACTTGTACCTCCTCGACCAGGCCCAACAATTTGCATCTATTCAGGATGACTCATTAGTATATCAGTTAATGAATTTTAAGCAAAAATTAATTCCTTATTAATCATTTGTATGATTGGAATTTAAGTATATCTAATCTTTTCCTTCCAAGTTAATTGGAGGATCCACTGAAGATTGATAAACAGTGTTTATGACCTTTGCGCCTCTAAGATCCGGGTTTTTCCAAAAGGGAGGCTCAATGAGTGAACTTGACAGATGCCCTTTTTGTTGTTGTAACAAAAACTCAGCAATTTCCGCATACTCATTTTCCTTATGATCGATTGTGAAGCAATACCCACATAGATTAAAAGGTGTTTTTTCATTAAAAAAAAAAAAGTTTAATCCGGACTAGTTCTCCAACAACATTTGGCAACCATAAACCCCTTCTTAGTGGATCTCTGACATCTTATAAAACAAGTGCTTTCTGAACTTTACCTTTAGGAACTATACAATCCGGACGATCTAGATCCTTGACTTCACCCACAGCTTCATCAATAATTTTCACATTTACAACATATGAAAATTCTGGTTGCATGTTATGAAATCTTAACCAAAACAACTGCTTATTGAGATCCTTGCGTTTTGCTATCATGGGATTCCAAGGCTCCATTACTATCAAATCCTCTTATAAAAACCATGGCCCCAGCTTTGAAATCATATCATACTCTTCTTGTGAACTAAACTTCAACATATATTCATATCTTTTTTTATAATAATTTATTTACACTTCAACCACAGTTTCTTAAGTTCCTTATCAAGATCACTTACCGAGTACTGTTTTGCAGTGTAAAATCTTGTACAAAAAAGCATATTTATACTGAGCATCTCTTTGAACCAAATCCTCATTGGTTATGATTGGTTGTTTTAAAGCTCTTAGCCTTGAAGAAATATAGGTAGTCTCAATTGTTTCTTGTACCTCCTGAATATTAGTCTCCATCTTCTGAAGAGCAAGGCCAAAATATTCTCAATGCATTGTTTGCAGGAAAAATAAGAGCAAAAATAGTTAAATATAAAGACATGCCTCTTTTTTGCTAAATGAATGTTGTACACTTTTATGTCAAGTAGGGTTTACAGTCATCGATAGAGAGGATTATAAACTAGGGAGTAAAGTTATTATGGCTGAAAGATAACCGAGGAATATAACAGCGCATGGGTTTAAAGGGAATGAAGTCCTTTGGCGGAGAATTAAAATATTCATTCAAAAGAGTGATTTTAGAACTCACTGATAAGGATCAAATCGAGAGTAGAGACAAATATAAAGTTTTAACAGAGAAGATCCCTGTAAAGATATAAAAAGAGGAGACGAAATGTTAGGCAAAACCACTCTAGAAGCCCATAGGAATTTTCCAAAAGCCGGTCTTCAGGTACCTAAAACGAAAAAGAAAGAGAGGAAGACATTAATTATTAGAAAAATAGAAGAAAGATTAAACAAGCAAAGATAATAATAAAAAAAAAAAAAGTGTGAAAATGGAATGGAGGACAAGATTATAGCATGAAACATAGAAAATCGGAGATCGAAGACGAATTCACATAATAAATTTTGGAAGAAGATGACAGTGGTTCAACTCCGAGTCAATCGCCGATTTAATCGCACACCCTATAAAAAAGAGGTATAACACACACTTTAAGTTGATTTTTTCCCTACTTTAAAATTTCCCAGATTTGTATTATTATTGTTATATTTTATACAACTTCTGGCAAGATGAGCAAATTCTATGTAGTTTTATAAACCGATGATGAATAATGTCTACACTAATGTAGTTAATATTGGATTTTGGTACAACTTTATATCGGGGAGATTGTCGTTGAAATCTCGGCGAAATCTAGGTTCCAAAATTTATACATATAATTATCATATCGAACGTTTTTCACATATATCACCTTTTAAGATATGAAACTCGTACTCTTTTTCCTAAAATACCACCAAACAAACTCAGGATATCACCAAAAACACGATATTTTTATGAAAGAGATAAAACCTACAAACAAAATCATAATTGCAAAGCTCAAACCTAAGAGAGTTGTTAATTTTAATGCAAATTTTCGAATTTCAAAACTCAAACCTACGCAAATTGCTATCATATCATCGGTTATTGTACATGAAACAATAAAACGTGAAATTAAAATGAACCCCATAAATCATGAGAAACCATTGGAAATTGTTGAAAGATGTAATGTCGTTTGACAATCTCTTATATTTAATTTCATTAATCTTCTTCTCAATTTTTTTCTCACAAACTCAAGAACATAATCGTGTATTTAAACCTCGTCACAACCGCGATCGTTTCATGACCTACCGCACTGCGTACACATCAACTACTAGGTACCGGTTACGACATTCTTGCAAGACACGCTTACATGAATACAAATGACATAAGAACTGACATCACAGGTCACGGAAAACACATGACACATTGTATCAATAACAGTACTTGATACACATAAAATTGTATCAACAATAATATTTGACACGCAGAACAACTGACAGATAACAACCATTCTCTAACACCCCCGCACCCCCACCCCGCAAGTGAAGGGTCTATGGAGGTTCATATACACTGAGCTTGAACCGTAGTTGATGAAATTTGTTAGTTAATAGGCCCTTGGTAAAAATATCAGCAATCTGTTCTTGAGTAGAGATAAACTGTACTTCAAAGCATTTAGCAGCGACTAGCTCTCTGATAAAGTGAAAAGCAATCTCAATGTGCTTCATCCTGTTATGAAAGATTGGATTTGCAGTTAAGTACGTTACACCCATATTATTACACCACAAAACAGGAGTTCTAGGAGATGGAAATTGTAGCTCTGACAGAAGCGATTGCACCCACACCACTTACAAAGCATCTGATGAAGCTCTATACTCTACTTATGTACTTTATCTTGAGACCGTCTATTGCTTTCTAGAGCACCAAGAGATCAAATTTGGACCCATAAAGATATCCATACCATTAGTTGATCTTCTGTTAGTAAAATCACCAACCCAATCTGCATCAGAAAAGGCCTGCAAGTGTAAAGATGATGACCTTTTAAAATGTAACCCAAAAGAGACCGTTCATTGTAAATATCTGAGTATGCGCTTCACAGCTGACCAATTTTCCTCAGATGGAGCTTGCATATGTTGACATGCTATATTAACTGTAAAAGCTATGTCTGGTGTAGTGATAGTAGCATATTGTAGAGCACCAACTGTACTTCTGTATAAGACTGTGAAAAAACGGGGGTCTAACAACCTCACCCAATATTTCGTTTAGCAATCTATATGGAAAAACTCCAATATAATTCCAAGAGAATCAACTAGACAGTCAGACTCAATCAATAGAAATATATCCAAGAGTTGTATCTCTGTTTCACAATATAATCAGCAAATCAAACATATAGAAATCCGCGAGTCTGATTATTATGTGAAACAACTTGAACGGTACCAAAGAACAATGTTCAAGTGTCAATCAATTACGCACAACCTGTGATATTTCAATTATACAGAAAATATAATGCGAAAGAAATAACACAGACATCAGAAATTTTGTTAACGAGGAAACCACAAATGCAGAAAAACCCCGGGACCTAGTCCAGATTGAACACCACACTGTATTAAGCCTCTACAGACACTAGCCTACTACAAGTTAACTTTGGACTGGAATGTAGTTGAGACCTAACCAATATCACACTGATCAAGGTACAATTGCGTTCCTTACGCCTCTAGAACCACGCCGGATTCTGCGCACTTGATTCCCTTAGATGATCTCACCCACAACTAAGAGTTCCTACGACCCAAAGTCGAAGACTTGATAAACAAATCTGTATCACGCAGAAAAGTCTATTGAATAGATAAATCTGTCTCCCACAAATATACCTCCGAGTTTTGTTCCGTCTTTTGATAAATCAAGGTGAACAGGAACCAATTGATAAACCAGACTTTTATTCCCGAAAAACAGCCAAGTAATATCAATCACCTCATAATAATCGATTAACGAAACAAGATATTGTGGAATCACAAATGATGAGACGAAGATGTTTGTGACTACTTTTCAATCTTGCCTATCGGAGAATAAATCTCGAGAAAATCTTAAAGAAGATAATACTCAATCACAATAGAAAACAACAAGATCAGAACACGCAACTACAGAGAAAATAGTTGGGTTTGGCTTCACAATCCCAATGAAGTCTTTAAGTCGTTAACCTACAGGGTTTAGAAAAATCTAAGGTTACAGGAGAATCGACTCTAGTCACAACTAGTATCACACAGGAGGTGTGGGGATTAGGCTTCCCAGTTGCTAGAGTTCTCCTTTATATAGTCTCCAAATCAGGGTTTGCAATCAATGCTACTTTGGTAACAAAGCATTAAATATTCACCGTTAGATGAAAACCTGATTAGATTCAAGCTAATACATTTCAACCGTTATATCGAACTTAGCTTCCCATACACAAATGAAATGTACCAAAATTTAGATAAAGGTAATCGTACCTAAACGTGTACACTTAGTTGGTTCAACAATAGTGAACCGAGGTTAGCCATATGAACACTTTCATATCAACCTTATTCATCTTTATCACAACTAGTTCAAATGAATCAAATGAAACTAGTTAGAGAGTTGTTCAATTGCTTATATTCTCATAGAAGTATACAAGACACAATTGAAGCAAAATCGATTTTGATTCACTCGAATCATTTCATGAACATTATAGCCACGGTTTGCAAAAGATTGAATTCCTTAATATATAAATGTATTAGTTCATGAACAACCCGATTTTAGAACATAACCTACTCAAGTACGCAAACGGGTACACATACTCAAGTAGCCGGACTAAGTTTGGATTCGCCAGTACACAAATGTGTACGCATACCATGGTTTTTGGACTTGGAATTTACAAAAATGTGAATACACACACTATGTTTATAACCAATCATGGTTACATGTTCTAAACTCTCATTTCAATCATTGAAACATTCCTAGAAGACGACAATAGATGTCTCACACAACTATTAGCTCCAAAGCAATTTTCAAGTGATCGAATGATCAATACGAAACATTCCGAGTCTACACCAAATGATTGCATCACACAAATCATGTAAGATGTTACACTGCGATTTTCACATGATCATCTTTTGACTTTCGTCAAGAATAAAAGATGAACTTGGTTAAAGCGAAAGCTTACCAACACATATTTCGAGAAATAGATAAGCGAGATAAACTCGACTCGAAATACCAAATGTTTATAATGGAAGTCTATTTAGCAATACGACTTTTGTCTCAAATAGGAGATAGAGTAGATAGACTTTTGAGTGATAGATAAGTTCAAGTCTCCACATACCTTTTGTTGATGAAGTTCCATAAGTTCCCTTGAGTAGTTCTTCGTCTTCATTCGATGAACGCCGTGAAGTCTAAATCTCAACTACACTTTCTATCCTAATCCGTGACTTAGCTATAAGTAGACTAGAAATCAAGACTTATAGTTTTGGCAGTTGAACTTGACAAACAAGCTTGAGATAACAACGCTTGCGAGTTCGACCGAGCAGTGCTCTAACAATTTCCCCCCTTGTCAATTTTAGTGACAAAACTATCAATACATATGGATTACAAAATAAATAAACTTTGTAGCTTCTCATCCAAATGCTTGATCTCCTTGGTTCTTCAATATTACTCGAAATCTTCGTCACTTCCAAGTACTCCAGTGATTCTGAACGTGTTCAACTCAGTATCATAGTTGTTGAAGATCCGTAGCTATAACAATAAGAAAACAGTTGTTCTCAATCATTGTTATACAGTGTCATAGTATTATTACACAGCATCAAAGTTCAATTGTACCACAACTTTGACAACAATACTATGGTGGTATGTATCACTCCCCCTTAGTCAATACTTCTTCTCACAATAAAAACCACTCCCCCTAACATAATGATCCGTAAACCATATTGTATTTTTAGTGTGAACTACGCATTAATTATCCCCCTTTTTGTCAATATAAATTGACAAAGGTAAGAAAACTAGAGGGATCCTAATGAAATTTTCATAGAGATACTTCATGACCAAAAGAGAAACACATATCAACTTTGTTTCGATGATTTCACATAGTCGAAACTTAGTGTATTCATCAAGGAGTAAAGATACAAGATAACCCCTATAATACTCTACAACCGCACTCCCCACAAAGATTTGGCAATTAAGCACAAGTTCAATTAAGAACTCTCCCCCATAAAAATGTCATTCCCAAAGGAACAACAAGAGCGACCTTACTTTTACAAGAAAAGAAGGATTTCTTTGGACATTAACAAATTACATGAAACATGAATTCGTATCCATAACACTCAATTAAATTAACCACAAGAGAACCTGTGATTAAATTAATCGAAAATGATCAACATAAGAAGACTTACGGAGCCGCACAATATTTACACAATGAGTGGATCAGGGAAAGACCAATACTGCGGAATATCCAAAGATTCATTCTATTTCATCAATACTTGCATAATGATATCATAGACTTAATCTTTGTTATCAAAAGTTCATTCTATCTTCCGTCAATATTTGCATAAAGACATATAATAGACTTAACTTTTGACGTATATGGGACAATCATAGTTCACAGATGCAAACACACATATCTCATAGAGTTTTTGCAATATAGAAAACCATAAAGATTAATACTTCAAAATCATCTTCCAAATCAACTTTAGAATTTAAATAAATAAATCTAAAAACATTGCAAGATGAAAAACGTTGGCAATAGCTATGTGTACTCACAATAATTTCTATTCCAAACCCTTGTTATCCTTCTTAAAACACAAGAATAAATTCTCTCATAAGAAGTTTCCTAAACAAAATCAAAAAACAACTACTAAAAACCAGAACCGATCACAAGCTAACATCAAGGTTGACGTTTGGAAACTTCACGGATTTCAAGACCTTTGAGCTTGTGATTTACAACATCAACTGCTTCTTCGGAGAAGGTATTCTCAATGAAACGATCCTTAACATGTGACTTCATGAGAGCAAGGTCAGAGTTAACCTTTTTCAACTCAGTTCGCAACACATCAAGACCTTTCATGGTATCAACAAGCTGCAGTTTTGCTTCCTCAAAGTGACTAATAAAATCAAGAACCACTGAAGCAGAATTCTCTTCATCATCCTCAATGTCTGAATAAGAGTCATGTGATTGAGAAGAGAGATCATCAACTTCTACAAGAGTTCTTTTCTTCTTCCCTTTGGACTCAAAACCACAACCCTTATCAAGAAAACCTTTTGCAAATTCACAAGTGCCAGGAGGTGACGCTATTCTTGACAAGAACAAAACCAGGAGTACGTGTACTCAACTCAAAAGGGTTTGGTATTTAAAAGGTTTCACAGGAAAAGATTTTAGGGTTTCTAAAGACAAAGTGACAAGTAACATGGGTACCCATACGAGTACAGTCTTGACCCATAAACTAAAGACACTGAAGGAACAACCCAAGAAAATTGTTTGCACAACAAAAAGTTGCTAAGTGAAAAGTTTCACATATCTTAGCTCAATAAATTTTATATTCTCACAAGAGGAAAAATTTAGAGCATAAGAGTGGCAAATAAACCACTGAAAATTCATGGGATAGAATTATGTTTAACCAAAAATCACAAAAACAAGAATTAATAAGAATACTTGTGCAATAATGTCTGCTATCGATAATCCAGTTAAGGACGACAAGAAAATAGCTCGACCAATCAGAGAACATTTAGCCACAATGTATTCCTGATCATATCTCACTCAACCGGGATTTTTTTTTTTTGAGTGAGGTTTCAACCTTGTGATTAATTAGCACAAGTATGAGCCCTAGGCTCATTAAATGAATGGTGTTCTCGGTTGAGTCTCTTCTTCCTTCCAATTCTATAAGAGAACTCTTTTTGATGTGAAGAGTTATATAAAACTTACTGTCATCAAAATACGAGACTATGGTTGAATCCTTACCTGAAGAAGTGTGTATGGAGGATTTTGACAGCCTGTTTATAAGATCCTTGTATCCTTTAATTATCAGATTAAGATTGTCCTTCATATCTCCGCAGTTGCTTCCATCTTCAGAAGCCCTTTTTACATCAGGTTGATAAGATTCTTTCTGAAATCTCCTTGAACGATTTGTATAAGTGCTACCATTAGTTTGAGCGTTCGATGAGCAACCCGAACTAACATTCCTGGAAGAACTCACAGGGAGAGTACTAACACCAAAAGGTTTAGACATCCGGATGTCAGTTACACCTTTGAGTATTAAGTCTAAGGTGTGTTGAAGTTAACAGAATTAATTGTCATTTGGCTTCAGTTTGCTCTTCTGTTGAACATGTCTTTTTGAATCACAAAAAATACATACTCTCTGATCACCGGAGTAATTAGAGTGAGTAGCGTTAGAAAAATCGTTAGAAGATTTCATCCTTCCATAAGACATGCTAAATCCATGATTAGTGGAAGAACCAAACACTTCTTTATCAATAAAAAGGGTTTCCAGTTTAGCTTATGAAGCTGTTTTCATTTGAGAAACATGATTAGAACTTTTCATGTTTTCCAAGATCACAGCACAGTTAGAAGTATTTGGAATGACTGACTCCCCAGAACAATATTTATTTTGAATAGAGAGATTACTCAATAGTTGTTCAATTTCACAAGCATCTTGTTTGAGTTTTTCCTCACGAAGAGCCCTTAGTTGGGAATCACGATATTCTATTATTGTATTAACCTTGTGTTTCAGCCTATTAATTTCAAATTGCCCGATTCTAACAAGTTTTAGAATCGTTTGTACTCTCTCTGTTGCTTCCATTTTTACTTGTAATCGATTCGTCAGTAAGATCAACAGGAGAACACATATCAATACTTGTCTGTTTCGTAGGAATAGAATGTTCATCTATATGTGAGATTGACAAGTCTTTATCTTTAGTATATTTCATCGAAACAGAACTTTTGTCTCTGGTGATACGTTTGTCAGAGATAGCACTATTGTCCATAGAGTCAGATCGCTACAAACACAGACTTATGAGGTCTTAAACGTGTTTGCCTACTCTGATACCAATTGAAAAAGCGGGGGTATAAAAACCTCACCCAATATTTCGCTTAGCAATCTGTATGGACAACTCCAATATAATTCCAAGAGAATCAACTAGACAGTCAGACTCAATCAATGGAAATATATCCAAGAGTTGTATCTCTGTTTCACAATGTAATCAGCAAAATCAAACATATAGAAATCCGCGAGCCTGATTATTATGTGAAACAACTTGAATGGTACCAAATACCAATGTTCAAGTGTCAATCAATTTATATTAACAACCAAAGGTTGGATTATCTAATTGATTGAACTACGCACAACCTGTGATATTTCAATTATATAAACAAATATAATGCGGAAAAGAAATAACACCGACAAAAAAAATTTTGTTAACGAGGAAACCGCAAATACAGAAAAACCCCAGGACCTAGTCCAGATTGAACAACACACTGTATTAAGCCGCTACAGACACTAGCCTACTCCAAGTTAACTTCGGACTGGAATGTAGTTGAGACCTAACTAATCTCACACAGATCAAGGTACGGTTGCATTCCTTACGCCTCTTGAACCACGAAGGATTCTGTGCACTTGATTCCCTTAGCTGATCTCACCCACAACTAAGAGTTTCTACGACCCAAAGTCGAAGACTTGATAAACAAATTTGTATCACACAGAAAAGTCTATTGAATAGATAAATATGTCTCCCACAGATTTACCTACGAGTTTTGTTCCGTCTTTTGATAAATCAAGGGGAACAAGAACCAATTGATAAACCAGACTTATATTCCCGAAGAACAGCCTAGTATTATCAATCACCTCACAATAATCTTAATCAATTAACGAAACAAGATATTGTGGAATCACAAACGATGAGACGAAGGTGTTTGTGACTACTTTTCAATCTTGCCTATCGGGGAATAAATCTCGAGCAAATTTTAAAGAAGATAGTACTCAATCACAATAGAAAAATAGCAAGATCAGAACACGTAACTACAGATAAAATAGTTGGGTCTTGCTTCACAATCCCAATGAAGTCTTTAAGTCGTTAACCTATTGGGTTTTAGAAAAACCTAAGGTTAAAGGAGAATCGACTCTAGTCGCAACTAGTATCACACAAGAGGTATGGAGATTAAGTTTCCCAGTTGCTAGAGTTCTCCTTTATATAGTCTCCAAATCAGGGTTTGCAATCAATGCTACATTGGTAACAAAATATTCAATATTCACCGTTAGATGAAAACCTGATTAGATTCAAGCTAATATCTTTCAACCGTTAGATCGAACTTAGCTTGTCATACATAAAATGTACTAATATTTAGATAAAGGTAATTGTACCTAAACGTGTACACTTAGTTGGTTCAACAATAGTTAACCGAGGTTAGCCATATGAACACTTTCATATCAACCTTATTCATCTTCTTCACAACTCGTTCAAATGACTCAAATGAAACTAGTTATAGAGTTGTCTAATTGTTTATATTCTCATAGAAATATATACAAGACACAATTGAAGCAAAATCAATTTTGATTACTCGAATCATTTCATGAACATATAGTCACGGTTTGCAAAATATTGCATTCCTTAATATATAAATGTATTAGTTCATGATCAAACCGATCGATTTTTGAACACAACCCACTCAAGTACGCAAACGGGTACGCATACTTAAGTAGCCAGACTGAGTTTGGTTTCGCCAGTACCGAACAGGTACGCATACGAGTACACTTCCAAACTCCAGCAGAAATTCACGTGACCTGAACTTACGCCAGTACGCGTACGGGTACGCATACCTAGTTCCCGGACTTCCATTCACCAACCACGTGTACGCATCTCATGGTTCACGGACTTGGACTTTACACAAATGTGAATACACACACTATGTTTATATCCAATCATGGTTACTGTTGAGGGGTGAATATTATTTTGGTTCTACAAGTCTTAGCCTCAACACACCCAATTCCCAAGAGAAGAGAGAGAAACAAAGAGAGAAAAAAGATCCCCCTCCATTGTACCATATGCCTCATTTTATAGGCTTTACTAGAAGTCCTTCCTTTTATGACATTACGCCACATGTCCTAAACCTCCTAAATTACCACTAATGCCACTCCTCCTCTAATATAACCTTCTTCTTTTCCATTAATTCCCTCCTTATCCTTTCCACATTATGGATACTTTCTAGTGGACTTGGGCCTTAGTCCCCATGTTTTGTGTTGGGTTTGCCTCCCCTTTAGGGGATCCCAAGCCCTGCTAAGGGGCAATAATTTTCATGTATCAACATTAGTCCCCTGACTACTGGGTCAATTATCAAATGACCCGGTAGTCACATCATGTCTTGTCTTAAGTTCTACTTTTAACAGTAGTCATTGTCCTATGATGATGCCATCCTAAATTCCCCATTATAGGTTGCCCCATATCTGGTTGTCATCTTCATATCTCTGATCGAGTGACTCTACAGCTTCTTGGATATACCTTGATACTGGCAGTCTTATCTGCGCTCATATCTCCATCCTACCTTCAGGATGAACTAGTACGCTTATTAGTGTTGAAGGAGGGGGTGGTCATGTTGTGGGTCCTTAGGGTGATTCATTAAGACTAGGCGCGTAAAGATTATGACGAGCATGAAGATACTGTCTCACTTGCGCGGGGGTCACAGTCGTCTGATAAGATTATGGACGATATCCGCAAGTTGGTAGACGAAGTTGATCGGTATTTGGCTTTGATGAGTGTTTTGTGAATAGGCGCTTTTAATGGTGGAGACTCTGGCTGTAGATACTGCTCGTTATCATGCGTTGATAGCCGGCTAAACTTGTGCGGGTAGTCCCAGTATTGTTCCATTCTTTTGGATAGGCGAAACGTATCGTTTGGCAATGTTGGATCTAGGTTGTAAAACACGCCTACTCCCTTCTTTTTATTTTCAATCAAACGCGGCGTTTGGTGCTTCGCCTTGGTGGGGATGGGTGGAGCGTGTATTAAACGCGCCCACTCCCATTTTCTGTAGCCGATCGAATGCGCCGAGCAACCCATCGCCCTTCTTTTCCCTTTTCCCTTTTTTTTTTCTTTTTTTTTTTTTGTATATCTGTGGCCGATCGGATAAGTGTACCAACCCGTCGCCTTTTTGTAAATATGTGGCCGATCGGATGCGCGGAGCAACCTGTCACTTTTTTTTTGTAAATTTGTGGCCGATCGGATGCGCGGAACAACCCGTCGCCTTCTTTTAAATCTGTGGCCGATCGGATGCGTGGACCAACCCGTCGCCTTTTTGTAGATCTGTGGCCGATCGGATGAGTATATCAACCCGTCTCATTTTTTTGTAAATCTGTGGCCGATCGGATGCGCGGGGCAACCCGTCACTTTTTTTTTGTAAATTTGTGGCCGATCGGATGTGCGGAGCAACCCGTCACCTTTTTGTAAATCTGTAATGTTGGCTCGATCGGAATTCACGGCCTTTTGTAAATTTGTCAGCCGACCGGGCGCCTTTGGCATTTCTGTAGCCTTTTATAGATTTGTCAGCCGACCGGGTGCCTTTGGCATTCCCGTAGCCTTTTGTAGATTTGTCAGCCGACCAGGCGTCTTTGGCATTCCTGTAGCCTTTTGTAGTTTTGTCAGCCGACCGGGCGCCTTTGGCATTCCCATAGCCTTTTGTAAATTTGTATTTGTTCAAGCGGCCTCTATGGACCCTTCCTAGCATGGTGCCCTGAACACGTTACTAGAGATTTTTTTTTCGTTGTGTAGCCGATCATGAGATTCAAGACAAGATAGTATGCTTTGTAAAATTAATAAAGTAGCACCCTATACATGCGACTATATGACATGCATATTTCATGGAGCGCGAGTAAACATTCAAGTTAGCTTTAGATTAGACGCTTCATGCTTTAAATTGACTAAAATATGTGTGATGGACGCGTACAATCATAATAGCAATACCAATCACATCTTGCATGCTAAGAAAAACCATAATATAATCATACTTAATAACCATATGCTCCCAACTATTGCATGCTAGCGATGTTTGATAATGAACAAGCCATGAGGTATCGTGACACTTATGCATGAAAATTAACATATACATCCCTCCTCCCCCCTTTTATTTAGGACGAGAATCTAAACGCTATAAAAGTTGTGAAAAGCTTCAGCGAAGCGCTTGTGCTTAAAACATGCCTTCCGTAAACTTACTATACATGCTAATATGCTAAGGTGACAACATCATAAAGTGGGCATATTCCCTCAAACAGCTCATGGACACGCTAGGCAGACATATAATACAACAATATCGACTCATATGTTATCGGCATACATGATTTCAAGCAAAGAAAGGAGAACTTTTGTGGGTACATCCTTATAGAATTTTAGGCGAGATATACATTTACAGGGATGTTAGGCTGCAATTTAACCAATATCATGACTCGAATGCGCACAAACATTATGGCAGAAATGTCATGAAGTGAGTACCGAATATTCGTCGTATGCATTTGATGGTGTATGTACGAGTCAGGAAAATGTGCAATGTGTCGAAGGCATTTCGTTAAGCAGTTGTAATGCTAAGAAAGAAAGACGAAAAGAAGCTAACCAGTATGTAATCGTATTGTTTGAGTATTCAAAGTCTTCTTTCCCCCCTCTTCTTTTTTATCTCAAGCTTTAACTGAACCAGTCAAGTGTAAGGTAAAGCGGCGTGAGGAGTCAGCGGACGAGGAACTGAACAAAGGATGAAGGCTCGCTATTGGGACTATCAGGAGTTAAGCTGGTGGTCTTTTTTGCATGGGCAACGCTGGTGGTGATCTGACAAGTTGAGCCGACAGACGCTAAGGGTAGAGGTCGTCGTTGTTGTTTGATGCAGTTGGAGATTAAGGATGGATCGACGCTGGTGAGTCCAGATGGCACTGATGAGGTGTGTTGGCTGTCAGCTGATGCGTGGTAGTTGGAACTGAAGCGCTCTTCCAGGCGGCCGACGGCTCATTGTAAGGCAGCGGTTCAGTCAGGCGAGGGTCACTATGATAGCTGCTAACGTGTATTCAAGAACATTTTCCACGAATCGAGCGGGTAAAGCTCCTCTCTGAGCAGGTGCTTATACTTTGAAGTTGGTTCTTCTCTTGAAGTCGGACTGGAGGTATCGTAGATGTGAGAAGCGCTGGTGCTGACATTGGCAATTGGGCAGGTCGCAGCTTTGGATGAAGGGCGCGAGTGCTATTTCTACCAGTGGAACTAATGGCGGCTAGCTTCGGTTTTATTGAGGATGGCAGTAGCTCGTAGATACATGGCGGCTGGAGTTAAATCTCTCTTCTTCGAGCGACACATTTAGTCCTCAGAAACTACCTGTAGCTACCTGTGTCAAACTAAAACAAATCAAATTGCGGTATAATGAATTGCTAATGCTTAGCTAGAGCCCCAACAAAGTTTCTCAAAGAAGTGGAATTCATAACGTGGACACATCTAAACATCCTCGCCACTAACTAGTAAGGTAACTAGTAGTTCAAAGAGATAAACCATGTGCAAGTTATCATTTGAGAATGCAGTTGAGTTAAACAAGATAACACTTAGCCTTTTGCGATATGAGGCAGGCGTCTCGAGGGCTTTGTTCTGGCGCCTTGTGCTGAGGTATATTACGTGGAGGGTATGAGAGGGCCTTTCGTGACGCCAGTGCGCATGAAGGATCTTGATGATGGGTTTATTATTTTTATAAAATTTCTGGATATATCGTACCATGTACTTATCTATAACTTCTCTTCATTGCTTGGGGCTCAACTGAGAGGAAATTGGCACTATATGTGGCGCTGGTATAGCCAAGCAGTAGTGAGGTGGTCGAGTGGTACAGTTAGACAAAGACGCTTGTGAAAGGTAAGCGGTGCTGATGAGAGTTATCATTGGTTATCAGCATTAATTAGGCGCCTTCTAGCTGTCTTGCTGGTCAAGCGATGATGTAGGTGGTGTCTGTTGGGTGGTAAGCAGAAACAAAGGGCCCATGAAGACGCTTGTTGGATTGGTTCTTCTGTGTTTGAAGTTGATGTTTTTCTTATCAATGGTGCAATACCCCAGGACTCCAACAATCGCAGCGGCTGCGACTTCAAGGTGATGAGTGATGGGCGGCTTAGTTGTAGTAGTAGTCAGCATATCTTCCATAATAGAGACTGCTAGTTACTCTCTCCTTTTTTTTTTTTTTTGAAGAGAGGCAGTTCAACATCAACACTACTTGTTATCATGATCTCGGTGCCGTTTGTAGTAGTTTTATCAACTAGAGTACTAGTCTGCAGAGCGTGCTTCTCGTGATAACGAGATGACCTCCTTCTATATCTGCGCCTCCTTTTATAGCTTCTCAGCCTAATTTGTATCCCACACTTCGCCAACACACATCGTCTTCTTTTCTTGTTCATAAACTATGCTCAGTTTGACACAACAACCTTACATTGTCCCGAAATTCAGCTCAAGACGCAACCCAAACTTCGCCAAGGAGGAATAAGTTTCATCATCGCCAACTGGATTCTATTTAACCAGACCATTGGAATTGATTCTGAAAACAAGAAACCAGATTTTGGATCAATTGACTGCTGAAATTCTTATTACCCTCTTGCAATTAAGAAGTAAGAAAAATTCAAGTCATTGTAACCATCCAAACACAGCTATAAGTGCGGGTTAGACGAAAAGGTTAGTAAGCGAGTCGAAATAGAAATTACTGGAAAAGTACAAGGTTCAGAATACGATTCAGGTTTTCAAAGGTTGCAAGATATATCAAATCTTATCGAAGATCGCCCTTAATCTTTGCAAAATTAGGCGTGGGTTTTATCTAAAAACGACACAAATGGCAAGATAATTATCAATAAGATCCCAAACTACTGATCAGCTGATATGACATCGAGTTCGATTTCATGAGAAAACCCTAAAATTCCATTTCGAAATCAGCCAATCGATTAATGATTAAAATGAATGATAAAAAATGGGTTAACTTATCTGTTCAATTTTTGGTTGGTGAGATTGTGTTAGATGTTGCTGAAACTTCAAAATCCATCCCCTGAATTCATCTGAGAGACGACTTTGTTGTCTGAAATGGAAATCAGACTCGTTGTCTTGGCGTAGGTTCATGCTTTCAACAAAGGCGCGTCCTGATTTGAGAGGCTGCTTCTTGATGTAAAGTGAGATAACGGGTACAAGTATCAACAAAATTTAGTATAACCGGAGGGGAAGGAAGCGGCACTAGGGAGGTTGCGCGTCCTTAGGCTAACCCCTATGGGCTAGATTGAGCTGCTAGATTGGCCAAAAAGTGTTGCAAATCAAGAAAAAAAGTGTGGGAAAAAAGTTAACAATACTTCTGTCTACTTCTCTCTCCTAGCAAGTGCTCATGAGCTTAAACTAGCAATGCCGAGATTGAAACGCCCGAATGATTCAAGCGCTAAAAGTGGTCCCAAAGCTGAATGGTTCGGCGCTCACAAAAATCACACGGATCACAAAAATCATAAAATTTGATCTGATGGCTGAAATTTAAATCGCTGAATGGTTCAGCGCTCAAAAAGTGGTCCCAACGCTGAATGGTTCAGCGCTCACAAAAATCACATGGATCACGAAAATCACAAAATTTGATCTGACGGCTGAAATTTAAAATGCTGAACCAAACAGCGCTGGACAGTGGTCCCAGATGACGTGGACTGCTAATCTAGCTTCTAGATTAGCAATACCATAGGACTTAGGAGGTTTCCCTAGCTGACGTGGATGACCAATCTAGCCGCTAGATTAGAAGACCATATGGGTTAGCCTAACAATGACTAGCTCCTAGTTTTTTTTTTACGCGCTGAGGCAGTGAATGCAGGAGTGCTTTGATAACCTTTGAGAGCGGCCATGAAAGTGGAGGAAGAGGCGCTGGTATTTGTAGATGGCTGATAGGGTGTAGAATACATCCTATTTACTATCTATTGTTTATGCTTTCTTCGCTATTTTTCTTGTAAATTATGTATTTTACGCTTGTTTTGAGTTTTGTAGCTACTTTGGAGTCGCACGGAGGAAAAGAAGAAGAAATCACCCAATTTGAGCCAAAAGGGCAAAAAGGTCATTTTATAGGCAATTGATATATGGAGCCCTAAGTCAAGGTTAAGGGCCAACTTTTGGAGAAATACTAAGGGGCGACCACATGTGTTATAGGGCACTCAATTTGGGGTGTCCCCAGCCTGTGTAGTGGGGTGTGCCTATCCTTATCGACACAACCCTAAATCAAGAGATTTCTTCCGCCACCATTTTATTCATCCATTTCTAAAATTGAGAAACTACCCGCTAACACCCGAAATAAACGCGAGATCGAGAGAGGAAACTGGATTCACGATGGCGGTGGTGCTGTTGAAAGTGAGCTAGAGGAGAAGCAGAAAGATGGGTTCGATTTGTGTATGGTCTGTGAATGGATCGATGTTGTTGAGTGAAACAGGAGCTGGGTTAGGGTTCGATTATTTCAACAGAGGAGACAGGTCACGGATCTAGATTGAGCCTCGAGAAGAATCGATTGAAGGAGGTGATATATTGAAGTGGTTGATGCCGTGTTGAATTGGTTGAGCGCTTTTGTCGCTGATGTACCGAGAGATCGAGAACTCGGTGAAGTAACACGCTTCGGGATCGAGTTGGTCTTGTTGATAATCACCGATGGTGCAATTCGGAGATTGAGAGCTGAATGTTTATCAACCAGTGCCGTCGAAATCGAGATGAGAACAGTTGAGAAGAAGAAGCAGAGAAGAAAGGCGCTCGATTAAATGGTCGGGCCATTGATTAGATCGAGATTGAAGCGCAGATGAAGACAGAGAGACGGATATGGTTCTCATCAAAGAGATTGAAGATGGGTTCAAGATGAAGAATGGGTTGATCGAATCATGATGGGTTTTGCAGAAATGGATTAGACAGAGATTGAATGGAGATGGTATGCAGTCGGATTGTGAAGCTCCGGTGACAGAGGAGAATAGCTGTTGGTGGCGTTCGAATGAACATTGGAACTATGAATGTTTAAACCACTTAGATGAATGTTAGGCGTGCAGGAATTGAAGAAATTGAGGCCTGAATTCGGCCGGAAATGTTGTAGAAACAAAATAAGCTCGTGATTTTTCATCTCGCCGAGTTAACTCGACGGGCCGACATCGGTCCCAACTCACCCGAGTAAGACCATTCGACTAATTCAAGGTCCGACTCGTTCTTTGATTAAGTGGCCGACTCGGATGCCGACACAACTTATCTCTTTCCCCTTGACTCGTTGACTAACCGTTGACCGACCGTTGACCCTTTTGACCGTTAGTCCTAACGGAGGACTCGACGGAATATTCCGTCGAATATTCCTTGACGGAGAAATTTTCGGATGGCGTGCGGCGACTTAATCCTACCGGATTCCGCCACAATCCCAGTTTTCCGGCGAGCAAAAATTCCAGAATTTTCTATGGACTTCTCTCATGGGTGTGAAGACTTGGACTAGGAATTGGATGGAGAATTTGGCTCAAATTTGGAAAGAGAAGATGAAGAGTTGAGAAAAGCTTGGTTTTGGAAATTGAATTGCAAAAGGAAAAGGATTCTAATCCTTGGAAGAGTTGGAGAATATTGAAGCCTATAAATAGAGAAGTTTTCTACATCTTTTAGACACATCTCCACACACAACACTTTTCTTTTCTTATTCTTTGTGTGAACTCTTTAACATGAGTAGCTAATTTTATTGATTGAGGATGAATTCCTAGTTCTTAACATGATTTGAGTTTTGTTTCAATTCTATCTTGAGATTTTTCACATGATTATCGTTTGTTTTTACTAATAGGAATGATCTTAAAGACATTCATGATTGATTGATAGATTGTTTGGGTGGCCAACTAAATTGATTTGTCGATTTAATCTAATGCTAGTGAAAGTTAGGGGATAAGTAATCGTTTCTTGACTCTTTACATAAGTAGCAAACACAAGACCTTGCGGAGGGATTCCGTGGAGCAATTGTGTGTAGAAACAACGCTAGAAAGTAAACCAAGCGAACCGAGTTTAACTACTAGTACTAAACCTAAATTCATAAATCTTAATGCATTCAGGGAATTACATCTTGTAAGCGAACCTCAAGGTGGTTCTTTTGGATAGAATCGATAACTAAGCGGACTTGTTACTCGGTGAAATTAGGGATTTTGGGGCTAGCTAAGCGGACTGCTATCCTACGGTTGGTGATAATCTGTGACTAATAACAAGTAGAAAAGAACATAACTTGATTCATTGTTTCGTAACGAAGAAGGATTCCTTGGTCTTGTCTCTCTTATTGCTTTCAACTTTCGATTTTAATTGCTTTGTTTATTTTCTTTTGCTTTTTACACCCCCCTTTTGTGACAATTTTTACAACTAGAATCTCTTGCTCCTCGTGGGAACGAACTTGACTTCCATTATATTATTTTTAATTGAGTGGAAATATTGATTAATTTGATTGCACCTACGACACGCATCAAATTTTGGCGCCAATGCTTAGGGAGCAACGGATGATTTTAGTTGTTTTTATTTTTCTTTTTGCTTTATTCTTGCTTTGTTGGATTCTATTTTGTATCTAACTTAAGTTTTTGAATCTTATTTCAGGTGCCAGTTTTCCATGTATGGTGGACAAGAGCAAGCATATTACAACAATCAATACGGTTTTCAACCTCAACATTATGGCAACTTCCAACCATCCTTAGGATACAATCAAAACCAATCTTTTGGCTATGATCAAATTGCTACAGAACATTATGGATATTCTCATACATATCAACAACCTTATGACGGGTATGTAAGTGGACAATCACAAGGATGGGAGGATAGTTTTGTTTATGATCACAAATTCTCTAGTTTTGAAGATAAGATGTCTGCCATGATTGGGGATCTTCAACAAAAGTTGCAAGAATCACATCGAGAAATTCAAAGGAATTCGGAGAAATTATATGAACAAATTAACCAACCTTTAGAGACTTTTGAAGACGCTAGTGTAGCTTACTCGAGCCTTGATCTTAATAATGATCAAACACCTATTCAAAAGGTAGAGCTTGAGGAAGATGCATTTATTGCTTGGAAAAAATTTCTTAGGGAAAGATGGGAGTCCGCGGAAGTGTATGAGCGTTGCAACAATGAGGAAGTTATTCCAACTCCGGATCATAATAACGATCCTTCACCTATTCAAAAGGAGGAGATTGGGTGTGACTTACCTATTGTTATAAACGGTGTAACACCCGCACATGAAGATCTTACAATCGATACCGATGAAAATCATTTTAGTGAATGGCCCGATTCCGATGATGAGAATGTTGAAGAGATGATGCTAGAGGATGAAACTAAATTGATTGATTTTGTGGAAGACCCAATTGAACTTGCGAATGATTTTAATGATGCCAAGACTTTGGTTAAGGTAGAAAACGACGAAGAATGGTTGCAAGGTTTAATAGAGGACCACGATATACAAGAGGTAAGTAATTCACTCGAATTTTTTAAGGATGAAGAGGACTCTATAATACAAGAAATTGTGCACGGTTTGTCTAACCCTTTGCATATTGATTCTTCTCCGTTACCTCTTATTGGTTTGAATGTATGTGCTTCGAAAGTATTTTTGGATGATTTTGTTTCTAAATATCCACCATTGGAAACACTTGATTCTAACACCATGCAGGTTTGCAAAGAGGAACACATGGAAATTCCCTAATTCTATGTTCTTTATACACTTCCGAGTGTGGAAGAGAATAAGTGTGGGGGAAATTTCTATCGAGCGATAACATCACTATTGTTTTCTTGTGCTAATATTTGTATGGAGTTATTGTTTTCAAAACAGGTATTATGGGTGGATCCCCAAATTTTCCGATTGTTAGTATATGGGGAATGAATCTTGCAAGAGCTAAGTCGGGCCGTCGACTTTAAAACAAGCGCTTAATGGGAGGCAACCCATCGGTTTTGTATTTCTTATCTTTTTGCTTTTTGTTCTTTCTTTTTCTTGTTCCTTATCATGTTAAAATTTCCCACCTTAACTTTACTAGGAGGATTCAATTACATTGAGGACAATGTAAGGTTTAAGTGTGGAGGAGTGGTTAAGCATGTTTTTAAAACAAAAATTACAAAAAAATTAAAAAATTTTGAAAAAAAAAAAAAGTTTTACATAAAAACTCCAACTTTTAGAGATTTTAGAGTCACTAGCATACTTCTAGGTATGTTTACATAGAGATTTTGACCGACATAATTGAACTTGGAAATGTTAGAGAACTACATTCGGATTTCTTGCTTGTTTGAGTGTTAAATAATGGATTTAATCATGCCGGTGATGCGAATTTGGTGCAGGGATAAGGGCATTATTAGAGTTGCTGATCAATCATTAGTGGAGACTACCCGTATTCATATCATGAGAGGCACCGACCAGAATTCTTCCATCTACTAAAGAGCTTCTTTTGAGTGTGTGTCACCATACGTAAATTCCGGGTAGAATGGTGAGCTACCCAACCTCCCACCAATAGAAGCACTACTCTTTGATCTCTTGAGTGCTAATTTTGTCAATCATGAGGGTGACGTCCATGGATGAAAGCTTCCTTCTTGTAGTTCGATTTGCAGTTAGCACCATTCTCTCTCTCGACAACAACGGATCCATAGAAACACTCTCATCATCAACAAGGAGCGACATCAAAATCTACAAGGAAAGTTGGAAAAGGTTCAAGGTTTACAAGCAACGGAACGAGAAAAAAAACAAATTTCAAATACAAGTAAAGCAACATACAAAGAGCGGATTTCACATATATGTTGAAGACTTACAATACAATGAGGTAATTTTATATCCAAGTATGAAGACTTATTCATGAAAGCGAAGAAAATTAAAAGGTGAGAATTTTTGAAGTTTATGATTTCAAGACGATACAAGTTGTGAAGAATCAAGCGGTAAAATACTTCTCCCACGGCCATGGTTTAATTTTTGTTTTGTATTTTATTTCTCTTGTTTCAAAAAAAAAAAAAAAAAAAAAAAAAAAAAAAAAAAATTTTTTTGTTTATAAGCCGTGGGGAAGGAAAATTTATAAGAAAGTTTCAAGCGAAAAGGTTTTAAGGTAAAAGAGTTACAAATTGTTAAGGATTTATGAAATTCAAGGGTTTATCATCAATAGTTGAAACCGAAGACCATGAAGATCAAGACGAGGAGCGGAAGACGTTTCTATTGGATACCGTGAGAGTGGTGTTATCATAATTGGCGATCGGATGTGAAGGTGAGTAAGTAATCTCATCCTCAATAATATATGGTTGATTTCCTTTCTTAGAGATCGTCAGAAAAATGGTTTTTCAAAATATTAAAAGATGTGGGTTTTTAAAAATATTTCTAAGTTGTCCTTCCCACCATTCAACGTGTTGCAGGATTTTTCTCTTCATTCCTACCTGCACACATGTGAGAACCATAAAAAAGCCGTCTTTTTGAGTGCAATTATCATAAAATCCTTTTTGGTGAGGCAGAAGTCGAGGCGAAATGCTTATTGATCGTTTCTCAAACACGCGTTCTCTCATTATGGGGTGGTTATTTCTCACTCAACATTCAAGAATGAGAATATGTTCTTTAGTATTTCTAACTTCTTATTACTAGCATGCAGAAACTCTATGTCCTCATAACTCTTTGGATGCTTGTGACGCTGGAACGCTTTGAAGTTGTAAGTTTTGGTTTGGTTTGATTTGCTCGAGGACTAGCAAAGTCTAAGTGTGGGGGAATTTGATAGGGTGTAGAATACATCCTATTTACTATCTATTGTTTATGCTTTCTTCGCTATTTTTCTTGTAAATTATGTATTTTACGCTTGTTTTGAGTTTTGTAGCTACTTTGGAGTCGCACGGAGGAAAAGAAGAAGAAATCACCCAATTTGAGCCAAAAGGGCAAAAAGGTCATTTTATAGGCAATTGATATATGGAGCCCGGTCAAGGTTAAGGGCCAACTTTTGGAGAAATACTAAGGGGCGACCACATGTGTTATAGGGCACTCAATTTGGGGTGTCCCCTAGCCTGTGTAGTGGGGTGTGCCTATCCTTATCGACACAACCCTAAATCAAGAGATTTCTTCCGCCACCATTTTATTCATCCATTTCTAAAATTGAGAAACGGCTGCTGCTAACACCTGAAATAGCAGAATCGAGAGAGGAAACTGGATTCACGATGGCGGTGGTGCTGTTGAAAGTGAGCTAGAGGAGAAGCAGAAAGATGGGTTCGATTTGTGTATGGTCTGTGAATGGATCGATGTTGTTGAGTGAAACAGGAGCTGGGTTAGGGTTCGATTATTTCAACAGAGGAGACAGGGTCACGGATCTAGATTGAGCCTGAGAAGAATCGATTGAAGGAGGTGATATATTGAAGTGGTTGATGGTGCTGTTGAATTGGTTGAGCAGTTGTTGCTGCTGATGTACCGAGAGATCGAGAACTCAGTGAAGTAATGGCTGCCGTTCGGGACTGAGTTGGTGCTGTTGATAATCACTGATGGTGCAATTCAGAGATTGAGAGCTGAATGTTTATCAACTGTGCCGTCGAAATCGAGATGAGAACAGATTGAGAAGAAGAAGCGAGAGAAGAAAGGCGCTCGCGATTAAATGGCCAGCTTGTTGATTAGATCGAGATTGAAGCGGCGTGAGATGAAGACAGAGACGGATATGGTTCACAAAGAGATTGAAGATGGGTTCAAGATGAAGAATGGGTTGATCGAATCTGTGATGGGTTTGCAGGAAATGGATTAGACAGAGATTGAATGGAGATGGTATGCAGTCGGATTGTGAAGCTCAGACAGAGAGAGAATAGTCATTGGTGGCGTTCGAATGAACATTGGAACTATGAATGTTTAAACCACTTAGATGAATGTTAGGCGTGCAGGAATTGAAGAAATTGAGGCCCGAATTCGGCCGGAAATGTTGTAGAAACAAAATAAGCTCTGTTGATTTTTCATCTCGCCGAGTTAACTCAGTACCGGCCGACATCGGTCCCAACTCAGCTGAGTAAGACCATTCACCCAATTCAAGGTCCGACTCGTTCTTTATTCGTGGTCGACTTCGGATGCGACACAACTTTATCTCTTTCCCCTTGACCTGTTGACTAACCGTTGACTGACGGTTGACCCTTTTTGACCGTTAGTCCTAACGGAGGACTGACGGAATATTCCGTCGAATATTCCCTTGACGGAGAAATTTTCAGATGGCCGGCGGCGACTTAATCCGGCCGGATTCCGGCCACAATCCCAGTTTTCCGGCGAGCAAAAATTCCAGAATTTTCTATGGACTTCTCTCATGGGTGTGAAGACTTGGACTAGGAATTGGATGGAGAATTTGGCTCAAATTTGGAAAGAGAAAATGAAGAGTTGAGAAAAGCTTGGTTTTGGAAATTGAATTGCAAAAGGAAAAGGATTCTAATCCTTGGAAGAGTTGGAGAATATTGAAGCCTATAAATAGAGAAGTTTTCTACATCTTTTAGACACATCTCCACACACAACACTTTTCTTTTCTTATTCTTTGTGTGAACTCTTTAACATGAGTAGCTAATTTTATTGATTGAGGATGAATTCCTAGTTCTTAACATGATTTGAGTTTTGTTTCAATTCTATCTTGAGATTTTTCACATGATTATCGTTTGTTTTTACTAATAGGAATGATCTTAAAGACATTCATGATTGATTGATAGATTGTTTGGGTGGCCAACTAAATTGATTTGTCGATTTAATCTAATGCTAGTGAAAGTTAGGGGATAAGTAATCGTTTCTTGACTCTTTACATAAGTAGCAAACACAAGACCTTGCGGAGGGATTCCGTGGAGCAATTGTGTGTAGAAACAACGCTAGAAAGTAAACCAAGCGAACCGAGTTTAATTACTAGTACTAAACCTAAATTCATAAATCTTAATGCATTCAGGGAATTACATCTTGTAAGCGAACCTCAAGGTGGTTCTTTTGGATAGAATCTGATAACTAAGCGGACTTGTTACTCAGTGAAATTAGGGATTTTGGGGCTAGCTAAGCGGACCTGCTATCCTACGGTTGGTGATAATCTGTGACTAATAACAAGTAGAAAAGAACATAACTTGATTCATTGTTTCGTAACGAAGAAGGATTCCTTGGTCTTGTCTCTCTTATTGCTTTCAACTTTCGATTTTAATTGCTTTGTTTATTTTCTTTTGCTTTTTACACCCCCCTTTTTGTGACAATTTTTACAACTAGAATCTCTTGCTCCTCGTGGGAACGAACTTGACTTCCATTATATTATTTTTAATTGAGTGGAAATATTGATTAATTTGATTGCACCTACGACACGCATCAATGGCAGATGTACCTTACAGGCGCTAAGATTGGTGTAATGACTCGGCTGTAACAAACACGGAGATTATTTGGATGAAGATTGGTGAAAGAGAAACGCGGGGTGAAATAAAATCAGGGACGCGGATGAGAAAATAGTGTTTTAAGGGATTGGACGGCTGGGCTAGAGACGAGCCTTCGGGTGTGGTCGCCAAATGTTGAGAGGTGAATTTTGGTTCTACAAGTCCTAGCCTCAACACACCCAATTCCCATGAGAAGAGATAAAGAAAGAGAGAAAAAAGACCCCCCTCCATTGTACCATATGCCTCCTTTTATAGGCTTTCATAGAAGTCCTTCCTTTTATGACATTATGCCACATGTCCTAAACCTCCTAAATTACCACTAATGCCACTCCTCCTCTAATATAACCTTCTTCTTTTCCATTAATTCCCTCATTATCCTTTCCACCTTATGGATAATTTCTAGTGGACTTGGGCCTTAGTCCCCATGTTTTGTGTTGGGTTTGCCTCCCATTTAGGGGCTCCCTAGCCCTGCGAAGGGGAAATAGTTTTCATGTATCAACAGTTGCATGTTCTAAACTCTCATTTCAATCATTGAAACATTCTTAAAAGACGACAATAGATGTCTCACACAACTATTAGCTCCAAAGCAATTTTCAAGTGATCGAATGATCAATACGAAACATTCCGAGTCTACACCAAATGATTGCATCACACAAATCATGTACGATGTTACAAGGCGATTTTCACATGATCATCTTTTGACTTTCGTCAAGAATAAAAAATGAACTTGGTTAAAGCGAAAGCTTACCAACACATATTTCGAGAAATAGATAAGCGAGATAAACTCGGCTCGAAATACCAAATGTGTATAATTGAAGTCTATTTAGCAATACGACTTTTGTCTCAAATAGGAGATAGAGTTGATAGACTTTTGAGTGATATATGAGTTCAAGTCTCCACATACCTTTTGTTGATGAAGTTCCACAAGTTCCCTTGAGTAGTTTTTCGTCTTCATTCGATGAATGCCGTGAAGTCTAAAGCTCAACTACACTTTCTATCCTAATCAGAGACTTATCTATAAGTAGACAAGAAATCAATACTTGTAGTTTTGGCAGCTAAACTTGACAAACAAGCTTGAGATAGTAACGCTTGCGAGTTCGACCGAGCATTGCTCTAACACGGAGGATCATATCCATTAACAACACGAACCCATGATTAAAAATCACGCACTTGAAAAAAGGCACGCATAACAATTTTCTGCCATAAGTAGTTTGAGTCATCGAAGACTGGCGGTACGTTTATGGAGATAACGTTTCTGTCCATAAAGTCAGATTGCTACAAACACAGGCGTGTTTGCCTGCTCTGATACCAATTGAAAAAACGGGGTCTAACAACCTCACGCAATATTTTGTTTAGCAATCTATATGGACAAACTTCAATATATAATTCCAAGAGAATCAACTAGACAGTCAGACTCAATCAATGGAAATATATCCAAGAGTTGTATCTCTGTTTCACAATGTAATCGGCAAATCAAACAGATAGAAATCCGCGAGCCTGATTATTATGTGAAACAACTTGAACGGTACCAAAGACCAATGTTCAAGTGTCAATCGATTTATATAAACAACCAAAGATTGGATTATCTAATTGATTGAACTACGCACAACCTGTGATATTTCAATTATATAGAAAATATAATGCGGAAAAGAAATAACACAGACACCAAAAATTTTGTTAACGAGGAAACCACAAATACAGAAAAACCCCGAGACCTAGTCCAGATTGAACACCACACTGTATTAAGCCGCTACAGACACTAGCCTACTAGAAGTTAACATCGGACTAGAATGTAGTTGATCCCTAACCAATATCACACTGATCAAGGTACAGTTGCGTTCCTTACGCCTCTAGAACCACGCTAGATTTTGCACACTTGATTCCCTTATATGATCTCACCCACAACTAAGAGTTGTTATGACCCAAAGTTGAAGACTTGATAAATAATTTTTTATCACACAGAAAAGTCTATTGAATAGATAAATCTGTCTCCCACAGATATACCTACGAGTTTTGTTCCGTCTTTTGATAAATCAAGGTGAACAGGAACCAATTGATAAACCGGACTTATATTCCCGAAGAACATCCAAGTAATATCAATCACCTCACCATAATCTTAATCGATTAACGAAAAAGATATTGTGGAATCACAAACGATGATACGAAGATGTTTGTGACTACTTTTCAATCTTGCCTATCGGAGAATAAATCTCGAGCAAATCTTAAAGAAGATAGTACTCAATCATAATAGAAAACAACAAGATCAGAACACGCAACTACAGAGAAAATAGTTGGGTTTGGCTTCACAATCCCAATGAAGTCTTTAAGTCGTTAACCTACAGGGTTTAGAAAAATCTAAGGTTACAGGAGAATCGACTATAGTCGCAACTAGTATCACACAGGAGGTGTGGGGATTAGGTTTCCCAGTTGCTAGAGTTCTCCTTTATATAGTCTCCAAATCATGGTTTGCAATCAATGCTACCTTGGTAACAAAGCATTTAATATTCACCGTTAGATGAAAACTTGATTAGATTCAAGCCAACATCTTTCAACCGTTAGATCGAACTTAGCTTGTCATACACAAATGAAATGTACCAACATTTAGATAAAGGTAACCGTACCTAAACGTGTACACTTAGTTGGTTCAACAATAGTTAACTGAGGTTAGCCATATGAACACTTTCATATCAAACTTATTCATCTTTATCACAACTAGTTCAAATGACTCAAATGAAACTAGTTAAAGAGTTGTACAATTGTTTATATTCTCATAGAAGTATACAAGACACAATTGAAGCAAAATTGATTTTGATTCACTCGAATCATTTCATGAACATTATAGCCACGGTTTGCAAAAGATTGCATTCCTTAATATATAAATGTATTAGTTCATAAACAAACCGATTTTAGAACATAACCTACTCAAGTACGCAAACGTGTACGCATACTTAAGTAGCCGGACTAAGTTTGGATTCGCCAGTACGCGAATGGATACGCATACTACCAAACTCAGTTGAATTCCGGAACTTAAACTTACGCCAGTACGCGTACGGGTACGCATACAAATTTCCCGGACTTCCATTAACCAACCAGTACGCGTACGTGTACGCATACTATGGTTCTTGGACTTGGACTTTACACAAATGCAAGTACGCGCACTGTGTTTATATCCAATCTTGGTTACATGTTCTAAACTCTCATTTCAATCATTAAAATAATCTTAGAAGACGACAATAAATGTATCACACAACCATTAGCTTCAAAGCGATTTTCAAGTGATCAAATGATCAATACGAAACATTTTGAGTCTACACCAAATGATTGCATCACACAAATCATGTAAGATGTTACCAGGCGATTTTCACATGATCATCTTTTGACTTTCGTCAAGAATAAAAGATGAACTTGGTTAAAGTGAAAGCTTACCAACGCATATTTCAAGAAATAGATAAGCGAGATAAACTCGGCTCGAAATATCAAATGTGTATAATTGAAGTCTATATAACAATACGACTTTTGTCTCAAATGGGAGATAGAGTAGATAGACTTTTGAGTGATAGATGAGTTCAAGTCTCCACATGCCTTTTGTTGATGAAGTTACACAAGTTACCTTGAGTATTTCTTCGTCTTCAATCGATGAACGCCGTGAAATCTAAAGCTCAACTACACATTTTATCCTAATTCGAGACTTATCTATAAGTAGACTAGAAATCAAGACTTATAGTTTTGGCAACTAAACTTGACAAACAAGCTTGAGATAGCAACGCTTGCGAGTTTGACCGAGCAGTGCTCTAACAGACTGCATCCTCAAAAGCTGGTGATTGATCAACAGAAGATGCAGCAACATAAGGAGTAGGGAAAGACTTAGATACTCTCATCTTTGTCTTGGACAGCAAATTGGACACATATTGTTTCTGAGAAACAAGAATTCCATGAGGAGTAGTTTTTGCCCGAATTCCCAAGAAAAAATGTAAATGACTCAAATCTTTGATTGCAAACTTAGTGCTCAGAGTAAGAATGAGATGGTCCACCTCAGATTGACAGCTACCAGTTACCAAAATGTCATCCACATAAATGAGAATATATAGTGTTGAAGAAGCAGTTACTCTATAAAACAAACAAGTATCTGTCATGGATGTTCTAAAGCCATGTGCCAATAAGAATGTACTTATCCTTTCAAACGATGCCCTAGGTGTCTGCTTGAGACCATAATGACCCTTCTTCAGTTTTCATACATGAGTAGGAAGTAATTTATCTGATATCTAGGAGGCTGCACCATGTATACAGTTTCCTTTAAATTCTCATGCAAAAAAGCATTCTTGACATCAAGTTGTCTTATTTGCCATCATTTATAGAGTGAAATGGACAAAAGCATATGCACTGTAGTTGGTTTTACCACTGGACTAAATGTATCCTGATAATCAATGCCTTCTACCTGATTATACCCCTTTGCAACCAGTCTTGCTTTATATCTTTCAATTCAACCATCTTCTATGCTCTTGATCCTGAAGATCCATTTATAACCAATAATATTTTGTGTAATATTAAGAAAGACCAATTCCCAAGTAACATTCTGCAGTACGGCATTAATCTCTTCATCCATTGCAGCTCTCCGTTTTGGATCTTTGCAAGCTTCAGAATAATAAGTAGGGACAGTGATGTCTTCACAAACTGTTTGAACTTCAGAAGCAAAGACTTTGGGTTTAAAAATTCTCATTTTCCCTCTTGTGTTCATGGAATGCTCATTAGTGATGACAGGAGGTGATGGAGACACATTTGACAAAGCAGGAAATTCTCTGAATTTCTGAAGAGGTATATCAACTGAATTTGACACTGTATCAACAACAGGTGTTGACACAGGAACAGTTGTATCAATAACAGATGTTGACACAAGATCCTGAAGGAACAACTGACATTGTAGATAAAATAGCTGAACATGAAGTTCCTTTCTTGAAGAAATTAGCAAATGGAAAAAGAGTCTCATCAAATTTAACATCTCTAGAGATAATAATCTTACTTGTCTGAGGATTGAGGCATCTATATCCATTATGTCGCTGACTATATCCCAAAAATATGCACTGTACAGATCTTGGTTGCAGTTTGTGACTATTGAATGGTCTTAGACATGGATAACATGCACATCCAAATGTTTTTAAGAAATTATAATCAAGTTGAAGATTGAATAAACACTCAAGAGGAGACATCTGCTGCAAATTATTTGTTTGGAGTCTATTGATAAGAAAATTTGCAGTTTCAAATGTATAAGACCAATAGGATAATGGTAGAGTTGCATGAGAAAGAAGAGCCAAACCAGTTTCAATGATATGTCTGTGTTTTCTCTAAGTTGTACCATTCTGAGAATGAACATGAGGACAAGATACTCTATGACCTATTCCACAAGAGTCTAAATAAGAAGAAACATTTTTGTACTCACCTCCCCAATCTGATTGCACAAACTTTATTCTTCCACTTAGCAAATTTTCTACATGCAATTTGAACTTGAAAAAAGTTACAAGAACTTCAGATTTGTATGTTAAAGGATAAATCCAAGGGAATCTACTAAAAGAGTCAATGAAAGACACATGGTATTTATAGCCATTGATAGAACATAAAGGAGATACACATACATCTGTGTGAATTAGATCCAAAGGACCATACACATTATTTGAAGCTAAAGGAAAAGGCAAAGCATGACTCTTAGCTATTTGACAATCATGACATATAGTAGTAGATACATTATCATGTATAACTTCATCTATTGATGCTAAAACATGCTTCATAGTTTGATAAGCAGGATGTCCAAGTTTCATGTGCCAGCTTGTTGTTGTAGAGACACCAGAATTGAATGCTTTTTTAAGTTGAACAGTAGTAAACTCCAAATGATACAGACCGTCTTTAACCGGACCATGAAGTAGAACCTTGTGAGTAGCCATATCCTTAACAAAGAATTCACCCGGATAAAATTCAAAGAAACAGTTATTTTCCTTTGTAAATTGATGCACAAAGATTAGATGCTTTGTAATATAAGGAACATGAAGAACATTAGATAAAGTAAATCTCGCAGTATCAATATCAAAAGTAGAAGAACTTATATGAGTTATATGCAAACCTGATCCATTTCCAACTCTGACTTGATCTGTGCCTTGATACTTAGAATACAAATTCAAATTTTACAAGTCAGAAGTAAGATGATGTGTGGCTCCTGAATCAGGAACCCAACCAGAATGAGATATAGAAGAATCTTCATTGTACACTGCAAATGCCTCAGGTTCATGGCACCAGAATTCCTCATAATCTTCACTAAAATCATCAGTAGTTTTATGATATGCTTGTGCCATTGAATAATCATTTGTGGCAATATCTGTATGTACATTCATTAGCTAAGTGACCAGGATTTTTGCAAATTTGATACTCAATGTAGTAATTATATCTCATGGATGGAGGATGAAAATTATTGAAATTGTTTGATATGCCAAATCTACCACCAGCATTAGGATTTATACCACCATGAAATCCTCATCTGAATCTACCACCAGCTCTATTACCTCTAAAACTATTGGATCTGTTAAAGCCACCTCTTATAAAATATTGATTCCAATTATTAGAAGCATGAGAGTTATGATAAGATTGATCATTATAGTGAGGATAATTACCAACTTATGAAGAAGTAGATCCTTGAAATTGTTGACTAAAATGAGGAGAAGAATAAACCTGATTTTGTTGTTGCAAGACATTAGCAGAAGCAACTGTTAGATCAACATTGATATCAGAATTCATACGAGTCTCCCCAGAAAGAAGTAATCCCAGCAATTCAGAGGATGTAATGAGGTTCCCATTTTTTCAGTTGTTGTGTACTTATAGAGGTTTTGAAAGCATTAAACTCAGAAGGTAAGCCTTGTAGAATATGGAAAAAAATATCCTCATCCGTAATTGGACGATCAATTTGAGCTAATTGGTATGAGATGGATCAAGCTTTGTTGAAGTAAACTAACATAGAATCAGAACTTTTCTTCAATGTTACTAGATCTGATTTTAACTGCATCAATCTAGATTTAGTTGTAGCATTATAGTTGTTTTCCAAATGAATCCATAGCTCATGAGAGAATGTACAGTCAAGAACTCGAGAGTGTATTTCTTCAGTGCAAGAAGAGAATAGCCATGAGAGAATCGTTTGATCTTGATTCTTCCAGTAAGCATATGTCAGATTCTTCACAAAATCATTATCTGGATCAAGATCTACAAAAGCAGGATCATCAAAAATTGCAGCACCAGCAGGAGTAGTACGTCTGTAATATTTAGTTGGACATTGAAACAATCAATCAACAAAACGAAAAAGATCATAACTACGTAGAAGAGGTACAATTTGAGATTTCTATAATGAATAATTTGTGTTTGATAGTTTGGATGGTGGTTTGAATGTTAAAGGAATCGCCATTGATTTATATAGAAAAAGATGATTTTAAGATGGATTTAGGTATCTGATACCATGTTGAAAGATGTAATGTTGTTAAACAATCTCTCAAATTCAATTCCATTAATCTTCTTCTCAATTTCTTTCTTACGGACTCATGAACAAATTTAGGTATTTAAACCTGTCACAACTGCTGACCATTTCATGACCGATACCGTACACATCAACTACCAGGTGCCGGTTACTACATGCTTGCAAGACACGCTTACAGGAATACAAATGACATAAGCACTGACATCACAGATGTCACAGAAAACACATGACACACTGTATCAACAACAATATTTGATACACACAAAACTATATCAACAATAATAGTTGACACGCAAAACAACTGACATATAACAACCATTCTCTAACAGAAACTCAAGAATAAGAAGATTAATTATTTCTTTATTAGTTTTTTTCTTAAGACCCCCACCTTAATATCGGCCATCTTAGCTAACTCGTCTCGGTCCGATATCTCGGCCGAGATATCGGTGGTATACCATGTCTCATCTTGTGTAACTGCCGAAATCGATATTACAGGCGATATCTCGACATCTCAGCGTCTCCACTTTATCATCTAAGTAAGCAACGGACTAAGTAAGCAACGGATGGTTGATTCATGCGTCATTTTCTTCATCTTTAGCTTACACTAGTTCTCGTGGTGTACAATGTTTGGGAAAACAGATGCTCCTTTTGCAACATTATCTCCACGGATCTGTTTGTAACGAGTCGAATTCAACCGAGTTAAGAGTTGTTTTTTTTTGTTCAATCGGACCCGGTTGAATGTGAGTCAACTCTTTTAGTCAAAGCAAATAGCACAAAACCCCAAATGAATCGTGTTTTCCTCCCTTTGTTTTCTTTTTCAAGTTCACTCCTCCTCGTTCTTCCTCCTCTTTTGAGTTTCTGCAGAAGTAATTTCTGCGAGGCCACCAAATTCTTGCTTGACAGAGTTGTAGGTGAAGATAATAAGTGATTCATTAAACGTACCGAGTACAAAGACTGTTGTTCTATATAATGGAACAACTTAGGTAAAACACAGAAAGCGAGAAATAAACTAAACCCTAAACAAAGAAAGTAAAAGATAAAGAAGAGTTTGATAATAACACCTCAGTTACACATGTAAACCAACATAAAGACGTATACGTCTAACATCCCCCCTCAATCTGATGCAGAGTAAGAACAATGCATCAGTTGGTTTGTAAGGCTGTAGAAAGTCGTTGCAGACAGCCCTTTAGTAAAGAGATCAGCTAACTGTTGAGAGGAAGGTATAAATTCGACAACCACTACACCAGCTTCCATCAGGTCCCTAATGAAATGATGATCAAATTCAATGTGCTTTGTACGAGCATGGAAGGCTGGATTGGACGCCAAGAACTGAGCTCCCATGTCATCATAGTAAATATGAAAGGTGTAGTAGGACTGATCTGCAGTTCTTGAAGAAGGCCAGAGACCCACATTACCTCAGCAGACAACACACTCAAAGCCTTGTATTCTGCCTCAGTAGAGCTTCTGGAAACAGTTTGCTGCTTCTTAGATGACCATGATATCAAGGAATCTCCCAAGAAAACACAATATACAGAGGTTGAGCGCCTAGTATCAGGGAAACCAGCCCAATCAGAGTCAGAGTATCCAGTAATAGTGCTAATATCACCAGCTTGAATAACAGTTCCAGATCCAATGGAACCTTTTAAGTATCTTAGCACTCTCTTGGCAAGTAATAAATGAGTGGTTGTGGGAGAGTGCATAAAATGAGAAATATAATTAACAGCATAGGTAATATCTGGTCTAGTGAGAGTAAGATATTGAAGTCCCCCTACCAAACTTCTGAACTCCAAAGGATCTGTAAGAGGCTCACCATCATGAATTGAAACTCTCTTGTCAGTTGTAGCAGGTGTAGAACATGGCTTGCAGTCTTGCATTTTGGCTTTAGTAAGTAAGTCCACAGTATACTTATTATGTGTAAGAGTAACATTGTTCCTTGAGGAAGAAAAAACAGCTTCTATGCCTAAAAAATAAAAAAGATCACCAAGATCCTTCATTGCAAACTGAGACCCCATATCCTTGATAAGAGAAGTAATAAAACATTCAGAACTGCCTGTAAGAATGATGTCATCCACATAGAGAAGAATAACAGCAGATTGTGTCCAAAGATGATAAATGAACATGGAAGGATCTGCTGCAGACATGACAAAACCAGCATCAAGAAGATATCCACTAAACTTCTCAAACCAAGCTCTGGGAGCTTGTTTAAGCCCATAGAGAGACTTGTGAAGAAGACATACATGATCTGGCTTGGATAAATCTTCAAACCCCTTTGGCTATTTCATGTAGACTTGCTCAGTCAGGTCACCATGCAGGAATGCATTGGATACATCAAGTTGTTTAATGCACCATTTGTTTGTTAAAGCAATGGTGAGAACAATCCTGATGGTAGTAGTTTTAACTACTGGACTAAAGGTAGCATTGTAATCAATGCCATCTTGTTGAGAACAACCTTGAGCAACCAGTCTTGATTTGAACCTGTCTATACTACCATCTAAATTCAATTTCAATTTATAAACCCATTTACTGCCTAAAATGTTCATGTCAGGAGTTGACTGAACTAATGACCATGTATTGTTCTTTAACAAAGCCTCATACTCTTGTTGCATAGAAGAAACCCATCTTTCATCTTTGATAGCTGACTTGTAGGTCCTAGGTTCTTTAGGAAGCTCAACAAAGAGTAGTAAAGGCAGTGTGAATGGGGTGTGGAATAGTAAAGTTGGTAACAAAATCTGGCAAGTATTTTGGTTTAACTATTCCACCTCTGGATCTGGTAACCATAGGATGAATAGGTGCAAGAGAAAGAGTGGTGTCAGATGGATGAGGAGCTGAGTACTCAACAGGTGGAGGTTCAAGTGGTGGGTCAGATTGTAATTCAAGAGATATGTCAGGTGAAGGCTCTGAGGAGGATGTAGAAGGTAAAATGTAATCAGATTCTTGAGCTGACATAGGTGCAGTGGTAGGAGCTGCTGGTAAAGCTGTAGTACATGAGCAAAAAGGATAAGTAGTTTCATCAAAAACTACATGTCTGGATATATAAGTTTTCTTTTTCAATAAGTCATAACACTTGTACCCTTTATGAAGAGAACTATACCCAAGAAAAGCACATTTAGATGATTTAGAGCTTAACTTATCCTTCTTATAAGGTCCCAAGTAAGGATAACATGTGCACCCAAATACCTTCAGAAAGGAGTATTCAGGGGACCTGTGAAATAACACTTCAAAGGGAGAAGTATAATGTAAAACCTTTGAAGGTATTCTGTTGATAAGATAAGTTGTTGTAGTGAAGGAATCAAACCAAAATTCCTTAGGTAGACAAGCTTGAGCAGATAGGGTGTTTCCAACAGAATTAATGTGCTGATGTTTCCTCTCAGCAAGCCCATTTTGTTGAGATGTGTGAGGACACGAACAAGAAATGCAAATACCAGCTTGATCAATAAACCGTCTGAAAAGTCCTTTCATAAGCTCATAAGCACCATCACATTGAAACCACTTGATCTTAGCAGAAAGAAGATTCTCATTTACTGTCTTGAAATGTTGGAAACAGGCTAAGCTCTCAGTTCTATCCTTCATAGGAAATATCCAGTGAAACCTGCTATAATCATCAATGAATAATATGTAGTATCTATATACCAATGTAGATACAACAGGAGAGGGTCCCCAAATGTCACAATGGATGAGTTCTAAAGGAGCAGAAGCAGACCTATTTGAAGGAAAAGGCAATCTCTTACTCTTGCCTAATTGACAAGAATGGCACAATGAATCATACTTCCCAGATGAAAATTTAATATACTGTGAAGTCTGTAAAGTATTGACAATATTAGGAGCTGGATGGCCTAATCTTTTGTGCCATAAAGAAGGTGAAGCAACTATAGAAGTATGAGCTTGTTCTGCAGCAGAAGAATGAATAGGATACAAGTTCTGATTCACAACACCTTCAGCTAGAACTAAGTCAGTCTCCAAATCTGTAATTTCATAACCCCAAGGTATAAAACCAATTTTACAATTATGCTCTCCAGTAAAAACAGCAACAGAGATAAGATTTTTAGTCAATTGAGGAACAAACAACACATTGGATAGAGTGAATGTCCTTGTAGGGGTATGAAGAACTGAACTGCCAACTAGAGTAATGGGTATGTGATACCCATTTCCCACCATTACTTGCTCAGGTCCAGTATAGGGTAAAGGATTAATTAGTTGAGAGGCATCATAAGTCATGTGACTAGTAGCTGCTGAGTCAGGAAGCCAAAAAATAGCAGCAGGAAAGGAAGAGTGCTCAGATAAACAAGATGTATTAACTTGTATAGAAGTATTAGCTTGATGTTTCTTGTATTTAGCACTATTCCTAGATGCAGTGTATCTGTATTGACATCTGCTAGCAGAGTGACCAGTTTTCTTACATATCTGACACTCAACAAGAGAATAATCAACATATGGTGTAACAGAAGCATCAGATCTGCTAGAGGATTCAGATGGTCTTGAAGGTCCTGGTCCAGATCCGGAAGAAGGACTATGTTTAGTGTAAAAAGCAGAATTAGTGACTGATTCTAAGGTAACAGAGGTCTCAAGATGTTGATCTTTGAGCCACTGTTCATGAGTGATCAGTTTAGACTTTAAATCAGCAAAGGTCAAAGGAGATTCACGATTGTGAATAGAGATCACAAAGTTATCATAATCACGTCCCAAACCATTCAAAACATACATCACAATGTCAGAATCAGCTACTGGCTCATTAATGGAAGCAAGAGAATCAGTAATACTTTTAACCTCATGGAGAAACTCAGTAACAGGTCTACCTCCCCTCTTTGTTGTTTGTAGCTGACTATTAAGCATAGATCGGCGAGCTGAAAACTGATTTGAGAACTCCTTTCTAAGATATGTCCAAACTTCCTCAGCTGTAGCACAAACCAGAACAGAACAAGATAACCCATCAGAAAAAGTAGAGTTCAGGCAGCTGTTGACAAATCTATCCCACTTTCTCCATTTAAAGAAAGATGGGTTTGGACTAACACTTTCTCCTTCTTTGAGAATAGCAGATGGAGGCTTAATGGTACCATCAACATAACCAAACAGATCTGTACTGATAAGAACAGATTCCATCTGATTTCTCCAGACAAGAAAGTTTGTTTCATCTAGTTTCATAGAAATAAAGTGAGTAATGTTTGTAAACGGAAAAGTTGTAGCAGTTTCATAGTGAGGTTGTGATTCAGTAGTCATGACTGAATCACTGAAAAGAAGTTTTGAGATGTGAAAGATGAGAAAGTAAGATAGTTATCACAGAGAAAGTTGTTGATAAGGTACTGAAGTAGAGATGGTGAAGTGAGATGTTAGGAATAAGTGTTTGTGAAGTACTGATAAAAGTAGATGAAGAAGGACGATAAGGTGTAATGAGATGTTGAGTGTGTGGTTCGTAATGAGATGTAGAATGAGTGGTTGTAGTAACAGTAAAGACGTGTAAGAAAGAGATAATGTGAAGTGTAAATCTATGGTGATTGCGGAAGCTATGATCAAGAACAAAAAAACCCTAGAGTAGTTTTTTCAAGAGGATCAACACCCTCGTGATACCATGACAGAGTTGTAGGTGAAGATAATAAGTGATTCATTAAACGTACCGAGTACAAAGACTGTTGTTCTATATAAAGGAACAACTTAGGTAAAACACAGGAAAGCAGTAAATAAACTAAACCCTAAACAGTGAAAGTAAAAGATAAAGAGGAGTTTGATAATAACACCTCAGTTACACATGTAAACCAACATAAAGACGTATACGTCTAACATTGCTATTGACGAGTAAAGGTATTTTCTACTACTACTGCTAGCACATGAATTCAAGCTGTGATTCCTTGTTTTTATTACTTCAGCTCAATTAATTTTGAATGTTTTAGACAAATTCAAATAAAATCTAGGTTTTTGAAAGAGAGGTGATGATGCTCAATAATAGAACCGGAAGCACCATATATTATTGGTACTCTAGTGTTAAACAACCCTAAATAACTTCATTGTCAATTTCATTCCTTTTATCTTGAGCAAAAGCTAACAAATTGTTGCCTGGTTCGATGTTTTAAGTTATTTCTGATTTCTTCAATTACGAATACCAGTTTTAGTGGCCTTAGCAGTTATAGAACTTTGCATTTAGTGAATTTCATTCAACATTATAAAGAATTATTCTGTTTTTTTTTTTTTATTTTTTTTTTCTTCTTTGTATGATTATTTTAAGGCTACTGAAAGAGGACAGATATCACAATATGAGGGAGGCAGCAGGAGTGGATAGGATCAGTAATTTACCAGACTCACTTCTTCATCACATCCATTCTTTTCTTTGCATCAAGGTGTTTATGGGTAAAAATCGTTTCTGCCGATTTCGGTAAATTCGGTAGGTGAGTGAGAAACTGGTTCAAACCCTAAACAAATGTGCTGCACGTGAGCACTTTATAGATTCGAGAGATCAATCTGTACAAGTCCGTCCTAAACCAAGAAATGGCCGTTCCAGACTTGCTTCGGTCACAAAGTGGAGGAGAAGGGTTGATTTGGGGAGGGGAAGCAAAGAAAGGTGTTGAGACCAGAATAATTCAGGAGAGTAGTGTCTCGACTTGTATCGAAAGTGAAAGCTTTGGAAGCTTGCAAGAGATGAAAGCTTTTGGAAAGCTTGCAAAGTTGCCTTTTACGAGAGTGTAGTATTTTTTCTCCCGACCGAGACTTGTTGTCTAGTGGAAATAGGTAAGACCTATTTATACAAGTCGAGATTGAAACGTCTTGTAACACCCCGTGTTTTTAGCATGGCGCATGCTAAAAGATGCGCCATTTGCTTGTGATGAAGCTTCATCCAAAGCTTCCGCAGCGTGAAAAAGGTGGATTGGCTTAAGGTTAATACCGCGCCAAAAATGGCGCATTATGTTTGGCATTTGGCCAAGGGCCAATGTTGCATCATCATGATGCATTAGGCTGAGTTGGGTAGGTGGGCTCGATCTTACAACAAATCATTGTGCAATAAATGTAAATCAAATAAGACCTAGGTGGTGCGCAATCATTGTGCGCAATCGTTGTGTGTAATCATTGCGCAAACAGACAGAACAATTGGTGCACAATCATTGTGCAAACAGACGGATTCAGTGGTGCACAATCATTGTGCAATAGAACGGAGACTTCGGCAATCATTGCCTGGTCCTTCGAAATTCATGGCAACGGCCATGAATAGTGAAGCATGTCAATATGCTCCCCTTTTCATACTTGTAGAAATTCCATTAAGACATATATAGGGAGGGGTAGTTGGTTGAAGGTGCATATGCGGACTATGTACCAAGTAAGCTTCATAGCTTAGCTTTAAGAGCATAAATGATGCCTAAGGCTCATTTATAGTTGCGTAGCCTTTCGAAGAGGGTATTTGATGCGTTGGCATCACTATGCCATGGCGCGGACCCGATGATGCATAATCATTATGCATCTTGGCGGAATGGCCTATACGAACCGGGCATTACCGTTTTTGCTAGGCCACGACCTTGCAAACGATTTGGTTTAATTTTCTGTCCCTTCGCGGATGAACTACGGTCAGGCTTGATCCCTTTAGAGTAGGGAAGGGAGCACGTAGGCGGCCGCAATGAGTTGCGGCATTGCCGGTCCGGCCACGTTGGCCCCTCATATCATCTAAGCTTGGTAGCTCGACGCAAGAGATGATTGTGGCGGACTTGATGAGGCTTAGTTGCATGCCGATAAGTGGATGCTCATACTTCCTATCAAGTTATAAAGAGATGGTAAGCGAGGTAACGTGGGAAATGGCAAGGGCTTGGTGTGGCCTACGCTAAAGTCTAAGGCTTATGCCTGGACAAGACACGGCAATGTGACGGTTGCTCGGCTAGCTAGGAAATTCATTTATGAATTCCCTACGTAAAGGTAAAAAAGCCAGAGACGCATGAAAAATGCATTGGCATTGGCCTTATGGCCTTAAACCCTTTTGCGGGACAAGGGTAAGTTGGAACAGTGTGGAAGCTAAGTTAGCTGCCTCGTGCTCCACGAGCATGCTTGCAAGGGCGAATGAACGTGCATTTGCCTAGCTTTGAGGCCCGGATCGTAGCTTCATCATGGCGCACCGGGGAGTTACGGCAAGGGGGAACGCGCCAAAGGCGTAATTTTCCGATCACACGATGGTATCGAGCAAGTTCCGAGAAAACTCTAGGGACTTGTGCGGAGTGGACTCATTAGCGAGTATTTTCCTTAATGGAAAAACTTTAAGTTGGAGAGTAGGCCAACTTTTGTGAATCGAGTTGAGCTTGTATAAGTACTGTGAGTTTGCCAGGCCTCTGTGGCACCCCGCTTACGAGCATCCGGAAGACCGTCTGGGACGGTGGGTAGACAATGGGACTGATCATCCCCACACGTTGGCACGGCCAAGGGTGTGCGTTGTCGCCTGGCTAGCATCCCCCTTACGAAAGTGGCAACCTGGATGACCGTCGGGGAAGGTGGGCAATCGGATACTTGATCCACACAAAGACTGCTAAAATTTTGTCATTTTGATGACACCTTTCAACCTTGTGAACCTTAGGGATTTACGAGTGCGTAGTATGGGATGCGCATTCGGGATACCTTGTCGAGATATCCTCTTGGCACTCGCCAATTGCGATTCTTGGTTTAGTTGTGGGCACTTTTGGATCCTCGGGCGGGTGGTATGGGACATGTGCTCGGAAGGTCTAAATTGTTGTTCATGACAACTTGAAGAAACCCGTGATTTCCGAGCATCCGGTATGGGACTTTTGCTCATGGAATCCAACTCAAGAGATTGTCCACAATAGCTTTGGTTTTGAATTTCGGGACGAAATTCTTTGAAGGGTGTGATAATGTAACACCCGTGTTTTAGCATGGCGCATGCTAAAAGATGCGCCATTTGCTTGTGATGAAGCTTCATCCAAAGCTTCCGCAGCGTGAAAAAGGTGGATTGGCTTAAGGCCATACCGCGCCAAAAATGGCGCATTATGTTTGGCATTTGGCCAAGGGCCAATGTTGCATCATCATGATGCATTAGGCCAACTTGGGTAGGTGGGCTCGATCTTACAACAAATCATTGTGCAATAAACAGAAACAGTCGGAAGACCGGGTGGTGCGCAATCATTGTACGCAATCGTTGTGTGTAATCATTGCGAAACAGACAGAACAATTGGTGCACAATCATTGTGCAGCAGACGGAACGAGTGGTGCACAATCATTGTGCAATAGAACGGAGACTCGGCAATCATTGCCGGTCCTTCAGAAATTCATGGCAACGGCCATGAATAGTGAAGCATGTCAATATGCTCCCCTTTTCATACTTGTAGAAATTCCATTAAGACATATATGGGGAGGGGTAGTTGGTTGAAGGTGCATATGCGGACTATGTACCAAGTAAGCTTCATAGCTTAGCCGGAAGAGCATAAATGATGCCTAAGGCTCATTTATAGTTGCGTAGCCTTTCGAAGAGGGTATTTGATGCGTTGGCATCACTATGCCATGGCGCGGACCCGATGATGCATAATCATTATGCATCTTGGCGGAATGGCCTATACGAACCCGGGCCATTACCGTTTTTGCTAGGCCACAACCTTGCAAACGATTTGGTTTAATTTTCTCCTCCCTTCATGGATGAACTACGGTGTGCTTGATCCCTTTAGAGTAGGGAAGGGTACGTGGCAGCCGCAATGAGTTGCGGCATTGCACGGTCCCAAAGACGTTGGCCCCTCATATCATCTAAGCTTGGTAGCTCGACGCAAGAGATGATTGTGGCCGGACTTGATGAGGCTTAGTTGCATGCCCATTAAGTGGATGCTCATACTTCCTATCAAGTTATAAAGAGATGGTAAGCGAGGTAACGTGGGAAATGGCAAGGGCTTGGTGTGGCCTACGCTAAAGTCTAAGGCTTATGCCCTGACAAGACACGGCAATGTGACGGTTGCTCAGCTAGCTAGGAAATTCATTTATGAATTCCCTACGTAAAGGTAAAGCCAGAGACGCATGAAAAATGCATTGGCATTGGCCTTATGGCCTTAAACCCTTTTGCGGGACAAGGGTAAGTTGGAACAGTGTGGAAGCTAAGTTAGCTGCCTCGTGCTCCACGAGCATGCTTGCAAGGGCGAATGAACGTGCATTTGCCTAGATTTTGAGGCCCGGATCGTAGCTTCATCATGGCGCACCGGGGGAGTTACGGCCTGCGGGGCAACGCGCCAAAGGCGTAATTTTCCGGTCCGTCACACGTACCCTGGCCTCATGAAGGAAGAGAGTAAAGGGTGAAATAATGGGAGGAGGTGGTAACCGCATGGTGTTAATGGGTGAAAACGTTTTCACCATTATTTCCTCTTTTATTTGACCGCTTTATTCCTATTCACGCTTTTTTAATGTGAGCGTAGTGTACGCTGCATGCTGTGACCGCCAAACCAAAACCCTAGAAAGCATCCCCCAGTTTGTGTTGATATCTCGAGTGTTGGTTGCACCTTGAGTGCAAGTGACAATGCCAGAGCTGCTAGTGGCGTGCGTGGCATGTGCCAATGGCATGTGTGGAACACCTTGGTGGTAGGTTGTACGTTGAGTGTAGGTGGCAATGCCATAGCTGCTGGTGGCGTGTGTGGCATGTGCCAATGGCATGTGCGGAATGCCTTGGTGGTAGGTTGCATGGTTTGCGAGTTAGGCTACCAGCGTGGGTTTTGGCATGTGTCAATGGCGGGTACGGCCAAGTTGGCCTAAGTTGCACGGCTTGCAAGTTAGGCTACCGGCGTGCATTAGGGCATGGCTAGGCGATGAAGGCTACCAGCGAGCGTGTTGGCATGTGCCAATAGCATGCGCGGCCGTTTAGGGTCGTTGCCTTGGTAGGAAAAGCTACCAGCGAGCGTGTTGGCATGTGCCAATGGCGTGCGTGGCCGTTAGGGCCGTGGCCTTGGTAGGAAAAGCTACCAGTGACGCATGTTGGCATGTGCCAATGGCATGCGTGGCCGTTTGGGCCGTGGCCTTGGTAGGAAAAGCTACCGAGTGACGCATGTTGGCATGTGCCAATGGCATGCGTGGCCGTTAGGGCCGTGGCCTTGGTAGGAAAAGCTACCAGCGACGCATGTTGGCATGTGCCAATGGCATGCGTGGCGTTAGGGCCGTGGCCTTGGTAGGAAAAGCTACCGGTGACGCATGTTGGCATGTGCCAATGGCATGCGTGGCCGTTAGGGCCGTGGCCTTGGTAGGAAAAGCTACCAAATGACGATGTTGGCATGTGTGGCCGTTAGGGCCGTGGCCTTGGTAGGAAAAGCTACCGTGGACGCATGTTGGCATGTGCCAATGGCATGCGTGGCCTTGGTAGGAAAAGCTACCAGTGACGCATGTTGGCATGTGCCAATGGCATGCGTGGCCGTTAGGGACGTGGCCTTGGTAGGAAAAGCTACCAGTGACGCATGTTGGCATGTGCCAATGGCATGCGTGGCCGTTAGGGCCGTGGCCTTGGTAGGAAAAGCTACCAGTGACGCATGTTGGCATGTGCCAATGGCATGCGTGGCCGTTAGGGCCGTGGCCTTGGTAGGAAAAGCTACCAGTGACGCGTGTTGGCATGTGCCAATGGCATGCATGGCCAATTTGGCCTAGGTTGCATGGTTTGCAAGCCTAGGTGCGGGCGCTACTTTGGCATGGCGCGGCTAGGGCCAAGGTAAGGGTGTTTGGCATGGCGCGGCTAGCTCGGGCTAGGTGTGGCTGGCATGATTTGCCATTGGCATGGAGGTGCGGCTAGCATGGTTGGCATGCTTCGGCGCGTTTGGTATGGCTGGCATGATTTGCCATTGGCATAGAGATGCGGCTAGCTCGGGCTAGGTGTGGCTGGCATGATTTGCCATTGGAACGGAGGTGCGGCTAGCATGGTTGGCATGCTTCGACGCGTTTGGTATGGCTGACATGATTTGCCATTGGCATAGAGATGCGGCTAGCTCGGGCTAGGTGTGGCTGGCATGATTTGCCATTGGCACGGAGGTGCGGCTAGCATGGTTGGCATGCTTCGGCGCGTTTGGTATGGCTGGCATGATTTGCCATTGGCATAGAGATGCGGCTAGCTCGAGCTAGGTGTGGCTGGCATGATTTGCCATTGGCACGGAGGTGCGGCTATCATGGTTGGCATGCTTCGGCGCGTTTGGTATGGTCAGCATGATTTGCCATTGGCATAGAGATGCGGCTAGCTCGGGCTAGGTGTGGCTGGCATGATTTTCCATTGGCACGGAGGTGCGGATAGCATGGTTGGCATGCTTCGGCGCGTTTGGTATGGCTGGCATGATTTGCCATTGGCATAGAGATGCGGCTAGCTCGGGCTAGGTGTGGCTGGCATGATTTGCCATTGGCACGGAGGTGCGGCTAGCATGGTTGGCATGCTTCGGCGCGTTTGGTATGGCTGGCATGATTTGCCATTGGCATAGAGATGCGGCTAGCTCGGGCTAGGTGTGGCTGGCATGGTTTGCCATTGGCACATAGGTGAATTAGGGTTTTGTTCGTTGTAACCCTAATTTGAAAAAATATCCCATATTAATTACTGACTACACGCATTAAATGTTCTAATAAATGTGTCACTGGTGACATTAGGTTATTTTGGGTTTTACGATTTTACCCTTTGTCTAAAAACCACCATCAACATTAAGTCCCCGCTTAGCTCGGGCACAGGAGCTTTGTTGTGGGGTAAGCATAAGATGGTGACAAACTATCAGCAGCAAAACTTGTAAAGAGAATTGAGGAGGCTCGTCGACCTTTTTATAAATAGGATTTGGAATCCTTGCCTCGCGATTTTGCGCAAATCGGAGAGGTGGCACAATTGGGAAGTTAGCGTCGTGAGAGACGAGAAGTCAGGCGGCGTTGAGAAGTTGACGCGAGTTTGAGAAACCGAGCGTGCTAGGCTGGTGGGACCGGCGCAAGGTGGGGAAGCTGTGCGTGCTTGCTTTGGCGGGACTTGAGCGGTCATTGGGAAGTTGGCGTGAGTTGGGAAAACTGAGCGTGCTAGCTGGTGGGACCGGCGCAAGGTGGGGAAGCTGAGCGTGCTAGCTGGCGTGACTTGATGGGATCGGTGCGAACAAGGAGGGAGTAGGTGTTTCTACTGATAGCAAAGCTTCCTTATTTTGCCTTTCCTTCACGCGGGCTTCAATTAGGGCATCGTCCATGCCAAAAAATGCAGAAGCGTTATGTCCCTCATTGCTTCCTTTCCTTTTTTAAGGTTCCGTATTCATACCCAACGCAACTGCATCATCTCCCTTGTTTGAGAGGGGTTCTTCTTGTTGGTTTCTCTTTTCTTCGCCTAGAGACGAGTCATCCTCTAAACAGTGAGATTCTCCAAGTGAAGGCGCGAGATCTGACTCTTGCGGAAACACCCCGACTAGGGTTATTCGGGCTAAGAAAATCATATCGGTATGTTTTTTTCTTCTTCTCTGTTCATGTTATCCTCTTTTTATATGTGTATAGATAAGATGGAACTTGATCATTTTCCCCATTCTTTGCAGTGTATGATGGGACCTTCCAGGGATGGCCGTGCCTTTAACTTTTCGGAAAAGGACTTCAGAATTAGCGGAGATCAACCTTCTTCTCTTGAGGAGGCATTGGTTGGGATTGAGTCCTTGCTCCATGAAGCTAGTGAAATTATTAAGGACCTCCCTTCCATCTACCCCCACGAAGAACAGGTACATGCTCGGACTCTCTTGGGTTCAGTGAGCATGGAGGAGAACGTCATGATTCTTGATTTTGATGTGGATGAATCGAAGAACTTTCTTCGAAATGTCAATGAGAAAACCTTTGAAGGATCATATGATGGAAACGAAATAGCCTTTGAAGTTGATGCAAAAGGTGCTGTTGGTAATACCGGAGGGTTCATGGTGGCGTATCTTTGGAATGGTCGTCGGGGAGGACATCTGCTTCTTGCCAGTTGTGGCTGCCGGGATGGGATGTTGAGGTTCCCTGCCGCTAAAACCGTTGAATGGAACCTTTGTTGCCCGAAGGATTCTTTGGGGAAGTGTTTGAAGATAGCTTTGCCGCAGGGGACTCGTGCTCCATCCTTCGAGGGCTAGTTCCTCCCTTTTGTTATTTCATTCAGTTGCTTAGTTCCCACGATGCCTCTCTCTTTTTTTTTTTTTGGTAAACTCATCTTTTCCTTCTTCTTCATCAGTAAACATTTTGCTTCATATATATTTTTGAAAGAGGTTGTGGTATGATGGCTCTGCAGTGGTTTTCTGGGTTTATCTGATGTATTTTTTCTGATATCTGGAGAATTTGCTTGGAAAGAGATATATATTTTTTTTTTGACGGGAAGGGAATCCCCAGGGAGAAATACAAACGGTGTATTCATCTTGGGGAAATACAACTACTAAGAGGAATTGTTAAAGGAAATACTGAAAAGGGGAGTAAATGGGAAGTACAGCCCTTTTTTATGGATTGGATTCCTTGAGCCATCGCTAGTGAATTATCACGCCTTCAGGTGTGTCTGCATTGATGAGCTTGCAATATCCTCCCAAAAGGGTATCCGCAACTGAGATACGACTCGTCTTCTCCTTCACTGGGCAAATCCATTTTTACTGTCATCTTCCCAACTTGAAACGAGCTTTCTTTAACTACTACATCTCCAATTGAAAACGGGTTCAGACGTCGTGCAACCATTTGAGTTTTGGCTTTGTTGGCTTCAATAGAAGTTTCCAAGCTTCTTGCAAAGTGTTCAAATGGTCCAGCCCCCCATTCACATTTCTTGACAGCGTTTGTGCCCGATGTCGCGCCAGTCCCCATGACGGAAAGGGGAAGGAAAGACTGGTTGCAGAAAAGGTTGCTTGGTCAGACTTACTTGCATTTGAAAACCATGAGCTAGCGCCAGCGGGTCTTCTCCGGATGTCTGGGTTTCTTTAGTAGTTTGTTGATACGATAACCAGTGGGATGATTTGTTGGAATTTCCTTCGGGCGTGGACGTTGGCGGAGGGCGCACATCCAATTTTGCTTTGTTGTCGAGCACCCATAAACGTCCCAATATCATGTCGTGATCTAGTTCTTTGACAATATGGAATTTGCTATGTGTTATAGCGTCTCCCATCTCGATCTCTAAGTTGATGTAGCCATGCGCGTTCAAAGCTTCTCCTCTCAAATCCTTAATCACGGACGAGGAATAGGTAGCGTCTTGTTTTGTAAATCCTGCCGCCTTCAGTGTCTTGAAAGTAATGATGTTGTGGTAGGAGGCCGTGTCGATGAGCGTGTCGTCAAATTCGTTACCTCTTAAACGGGACGTGGCCAGCAGTCCCCAGTTCTCCTTTTTGGTTCCGCTTTGTTTGGGAAGCTTGGGCCCTGGCGTGATTTCCGAGGGAAGAAAAAGTCGTTTGCTTAGGATACAACGCGATTGAGAGCTGCGAAAATATCTTGGCGCTGCACCTTGGAAAGATAGAGAATTTCGCACACATGTTGCATCGTGGATTGTACAGACTCGTGCACAGAGTCCCCAGAGGATCCGCAGTTTCTTATGGGGAGTGGGTCTCGATGCACTCTTTCGTCTCCTAGTTGGAGTTCTCCTGCTTCTATACTTTCTTTGAAAATATGCTTTAGTCTGTTGCAATCGCTAGTCGGGTGGTGAAACGAACTTTGTGGTAATGGCGTGCCCAGGGTTTGCCATCTCGGCCTCGGTTGGTGGACGTGCGGGAGGTGGCGGTCGATGACATCATCTTGAACCCAGGCTTCTAGGAGGTCAATCACCTCCTCGATGGGAAACGGGAAATCAAGGGTATTTCCTTCGGTCTCATGATGCTGCATGGGAGTTTTAGTAACGGTCTTCCGTGGCGGGGGTTCCCGTTGTGCCGGCGCTTCACGTTTTGGCTGGTGATTCGTAGTTGGGGCTTTTCTTTTTCCCTTTTCGTTTACTATGTTCACGGAGGATGAGCCGACATTAAATTGTTTGTTGATGAGGCGTCTACTCCCGCGGGTTTCACGCGCGTCTTCGGTTCGAGTTGGCCTAGCTCTTTCCGGTAATCTTGTCTTTGTTGTTCGAATCGTCGGCGGCTTCATGGAGTTCGGAGAACGTTTGGAAACACAAGTTTTCTAGCGGGCGCGGTAAATTGGAACCATACCATTGATGCATGCGTTCACCAGTTGTTGTTCGGTTACGTTTGGGTCGTGACAGTCGAGTGCTTGAACCCTGAACCTTTTGATGAAATCATTCGGATGTTCGTTATCCCACTGGTACATTCTTCCGAGGTCTGAGAAAGTAACTTGTTCAGACACGAAGAAGTATTTCTTGTAAAACGCAGTGACCATGCTATTCCAAATGGGAATCTTTGTTCGGTGGGATCTTTGTTGTACCATGTGTACGCCCTTCCGAAATAAGTGATTTTGAGAATTCCCTTAAACGAAGAACGTGATTATATTCATGTCCACCTAGGGATTCCAGAAACGGGAGACATGCTCACGTGCGTTCCGTACCATCGTACGGGAGTAAATTGAGGAGAAGAGTACCCCCTTGGGAGAGGGATTCTCTGCATTTCGGATGGGTAGGGGGGTTGGTGATGATGCACGTCCATATCATCATTCTTGATTCGGTTGCGGAGAAGTTGCTCCAAATCCTCTCTCGTGACGAAGTTAGGCGGCTGATTTCTTTCCGACGTGATTCTAGCGCGAGTTTCCTCATCCGTGGAGGCGGGTTCTGCCGAGGTGCTGGCGTCATGGTTGTTGGAGACGTTCCTAAATGGATCTGGAGGGCGCGACTCACGTGGTAGTCGTTCTGTCAGGGTCTTGAGAAAGATGAGTACTTCCTTCTGCGTTGAAACCATATCTGTCAGGGCTCTGGCGAGCATCTCTTGTCGTTCCATCAAATCAGCGATGGTGACGTAAGGACGACTTCCTCTGGTCCCTCCGGTTTCTTGTCCCGTCGGCGGGGTGGTTGGGACCTTGGTCGTGGTCGGAGGCGCCATGCTAGACGGAGCATTTGGGGTCGTAGCGGCGGCTCTAGCCCTGGTGACTGGTGGCGCGACACCCGAAGAAATATTTTCGTTGCCGTGATTAGAGGGTTGTGCAGAGACACTAGAGGAGGCTGCGGCTCAGCCCCGTGATTGGCGGTGTTACACTTGAGGGAGTGCATTTGATGTTGTTTGTTGTCGGCCTATGATGCAACAACGTTATTGGGAGAGACACTAACATCGGGGATGCGTTACGTGTTGGTGTTCTCGGCAGCCGCTCCGGACTGAGTTCCACCATGTTGGGATTTGACGTTCGGGAAACGAAATCGGGTCGGAGTTGGTATTGTAACCGATAGATCAATCCTCCTCGCCAAGGTCGCCAATTGTTTATGGGTAAAAATCGTTTATGCGATTTCGGTAAATTCGGTAGGTGAGTGAGAAAGCGGTTCAAACCCTAAACAAATGTGCTTTGCACGTGAGCACTTTATAGATTCGAGAGATCAATCATGCAAGTCCGGCCTAAACCAAGAAATGGTCGTTCCAGGACTTGCTTCGGTCACAAAGTGGAGGAGAAGGGTTGATTTGGGGAGGGAAGCAAAGAAAGGTGTTGAGACCGAGAATAGTTACAGGAGAGTAGTGTCTCGACTTGTATCGAGAAAGTGAAAGCTTCGGAAGCTTGCAAGAGATGAAAGCTTTTTGGAGAGCTTGCAAAGTTTCCTTTTCGAGAGTGTAGTATTTTCTCTCCGACCGAGACTTGTTGTCTGGTGGAAATAGGTAAGACCTATTTATACAAGTCGAGATTGAAACGTACCCTGGCCTCATGAAGTAAGAGAGTAAAGGGTGAAATAATGGGAGGAGGTGGTAACCGCATAGTGTTAATGGGTGAAAACGTTTTCACCATTATTTCCTCTTTTATTTGACCGCTTTATTCCTATTCACGCTTTTTAATGTGAGCGTAGTGTACGCCGCATCTTTGTGACCGCCAAACCAAAACCGTAGAAAGCATCCCCCAGTTTGTGTTGATACCTCGAGTGTTGGTTGCACCTTGAGTGCAAGTGACAATGCCAGAGCTGCTAGTGGCGTGCGTGGCATGTGCCAATGGCATGTGTGGAACACCTTGGTGGTAGGTTGTACGTTGAGTGTAGGTGGCGATGCGAGCCTGCCAGTGGCGTGTGTGGCATGTGCCAATGGCATGTGCGAAATGCCTTGGTGGTAGGTTGCATGGTTTGCGAGTTAGGCTACCAAAGCGTGGGTTTTGGCATGTGCCAATGGCGCGTACGGCCAAGTTGGCCTAAGTTGCACGGCTTGCAAGTTAGGCTACCGGCGTGCATTAGGGCACGGCTAGGCGATGAAGGCTACCAGCGAGTGTGTTGGCATGTGCCAATAGCATGCGCGGCCGTTTAGGGTCGTTGCCTTGGTAGGAAAAGCTACCGGCGAGCATGTTGGCATGTGCCAATGGCGTGCGTGGCCGTTAGGGCCGTGGCTTTGGTAGGAAAAGCTACCACTGACGCATGTTGGCATGTGCCAATGGCATGCGTGGCCGTTTGGGCCGTGGCCTTGGTAGGAAAAGCTACCAGTGATGCATGTTGGCATGTGCCAATGGCATGCGTGGCCGTTAGGGCCGTGGCGTTGGTAGGAAAAGCTACCAGTGACGCATGTTGGCATGTGCCAATGGCATGCGTGGCCGTTAGGGCCGTGGCCTTGGTAGGAAAAGCTACCAGCGACGCATGTTGTCATGTGCCAATGGCATGCGTGGCCGTTAGGGCCGTGGCCTTGGTAGGAAAAGCTACCAGCGACGCATGTTGGCATGTGCCAATGGCATGCGTGGCCGTTAGGGACATGGCCTTGGTAGGAAAAGCTACCAGCGACGCATGTTGGCATGTGCCAATGGCATGCGTGGCCGTTAGGGACGTGGCCTTGGTAGGAAAAGCTACCAGTGACGCATGTTGGCATGTGCCAATAGCATGCGTGGCCGTTAGGGGCCGTGGCCTTGGTAGGAAAAGCTACCAAATGACGCATGTTGGCATGTGCCAATGGCATGCGTGGCCGTTAGGGCCGTGGCCTTTGGTAGGAAAAGCTACCGATTCGCGTGTTGGCATGTGCCAATGGCATGCGTGGCCAATTTGGCCTAGGTTGCATGGTTTGCAAGCCTAGGTGCGGGCGCTACTTTGGCATGGCGCGCTAGGGCCAAGGTAAGGGTGTTTGGCATGGCGCTGCTAGCTCGGGCTAGGTGTGGCTGGCATGATTTGCCATTGGCACGGAGGTGCGGCTAGCATGGTTGGCATGCTTGGCGCGTTTGGTATGGTCGGCATGATTTGCCATTGGCATAGAGATACGGCTAGCTCGGGCTAGGTGTGGTCGGGCATGATTTGCCATTGGCACGGAGGTGCGGCTAGCATGGTTGGCATGCTTGCGGCGTTTGGTATGGCTGGCATGATTTGCCATTGGCATAGAGATGCGGCTAGCTCGGGCTAGGTGTGGCTGGCATGATTTGCCATTGACACGGAGGTGCGGCTAGCATGGTTGGCATGCTTTGCCATTGGCATACAGCCGCGTTTGGTATGGTGGTGGCATGATTTGCCATTGGCATAGAGACGCGGCTAGCTCGGGCCAGGTGTGGTTTGCCATTGCATGATTTGCCATTGGCATTGACGGAGGTGCGGCTAGCATGGTTGGCATGGATCTGCGCGTTTGGTATGGTCGGCATGATTTGCCATTGGCATAGAGATGCGGCTAGCTCGGGCTAGGTGTGGTGGCATGATTTGCCATTGGCACGGAGGTGCGGCTAGCATGGTTGGCATGCTTCGGCGCGTTTGGTATGGGCGGCATGATTTGCCATTGGCATAGAGATGCGGCTAGCTCGGGCTAGGTGTGGTCGGGCATGATTTGCCATTGACACGGAGGTGCGGCTAGCATGGTTGGCATGCTTCGGCGCGTTTGGTATGGCTGGCATGATTTGCCATTGGCATAGAGATGCGCTAGCTCGGGCTAGGTGTGGTCGGCATGATTTGCCATTGGCACGGAGGTGCGGCTAGCATGGTTGGCATGCTTCGTAGCGTTTGGTATGGTCTGGCATGATTTGCCATTGGCATAGAGATGCGGCTAGCTCGGGCTAGGTGTGGTGGGCATGATTTGTCATTGGCACGGAGGTGCGGCTAGCATGGTTGGCATGCTTTGTTTGGTATGGGCGCGTTTGGTATGGTCGGCATGATTTGCCATTGGCATAGAGATGCGGCTAGCTCGGGCTGAGGTGTGGCTGGCATGATTTTCCATTGGCACGGAGGTGCGGCTTGCATGGTTGGCATGCTTCGGCGCTTGGTATGGTCTGGCATGATTTGCCATTGGCATAGAGATGCGGCTAGCTCGGGCTAGGTGTGGCTGGCATGATTTGCCATTGGCACGAGGTGCGGCTAGCATGGTTGGCATGCTTGCCATTGGCGCGTTTGGTATGGCAGCATGATTTGCCATTGGCATAGAGATGCGGCTAGCTCGGGCTAGGTGTGGTCGGCATGGTTTGCCATTGGCACGCAGGTGAATTAGGGTTTTGTTCGTTGTAACCCTAATTTGAAAAAATACCCCCTATTAATTACTGACTACACGCATTAAATATTCTAATAAATATGTCACTGGTGACATTAGGTTATTTGGGGTTTTACGATTTTACCCTTTGTCTAAAAACCACCATCAACACAAGGATATTGCTCGTACTATTGTATTATCAAAACGATTGAACCACATTTGGACCACTGTCCCCTTCCTTGAATTCGCAAATTCATTATACACTTCCATCCCCACTTCTAACGAGACCGAGAAATTCATGGATTTTGTAGATGGAACATTGCATCGTCGTAATTCGTCAAATATAGACAAATTCTCTGTTCACTGCAATCACCACTTAAATGAGTACCGCCTTTATTCTTGGATTTCTGCTGTAGTAAGGGGTAATGTTAAAGAGCTAGATTTATCCTTAATAGGACAAAATCGCCCCTTATTTATTCCCCTATCTCTTTTTACTTGTGAATCACTGATATCTTTGAAGCTAATAACTTACCCTAATGTCCGTCTTCCTAAATATATCTCTTTTCCGAGACTCAAGCGCCTTGCACTTTTTAGTTTTGGAATTAGCGATGAGTCCTGGAATGAGGAACTCTTTTCAAGTTCCCCTGTCCTTGAAGAACTGATTATGCACAGCTGCACTTTTTCTATGAGGAATTTCTGTATTTCAATTCCTGCACTCAAACTCTTGAAAATTGATACTTGGCGTAACGTGGAAAATGGTTTTGAGACTGTGTTTTCAAAATTGATGCACCAAGGCTTGCCAGTTTCTCCTACTGGGGTTATGGTGCAAAAGAGTTTGTCTTGTCTAATTTTCTAGAAATAGTCGAAGCAACTGTTTACTTCAACTGTCAAGATAAAGTTGGTGCAGAAGCAATAAGTCAGTTACTTGGTGCGCTTGCGCATGTAAAATGTCTAACTGTTTATAATGAAACCCTCAAGGTATTGTTCCTTGCTTATTCGTAGCATGTCTTAATTGTTTATGAATAGATAGGTTTTGTGTTTCTTTCTACTTTAATGGTTTAGCATGTTTCCTTGTAACTTGCTTATTTTTTGATAAATAGGCTATCTGCTCCGCATACGATCTGTCAAGCAATCTTCCGGCATTTCAGAATGTCAAAATGTTGAAAATATCTGACAGCATAACCACTGATGAAGGACTAATTGCTTTGCTCAAAGGAGTACCTAATCTGGAGTCGCTCATATTTGGTCAGGCAAGTGTTCAGAACTCATGATTTTGCATATCGTCATGGAATACAGAGCCGGCCCTGCTGTTAAAGCAAAACAAGCCGCGCTTGAGGCCACAAAACAAAGTAGGCCACAATTTTTTGAAAGTTCAACTACCCCTAACGAAATGGTATTATATTCATTACGGATGACATTAGAAAGAAATGGTATTGTGCATTAAAGATTCAGCGACACACGTCCAAGATGTGTCATCCCCATATTTGAGCAAGTCATGTCCAAGATACACCCGGGCATAATCAGTTATACGTAATTTTATTTATTTTTCTTTGTTTTTGAATACATATACATACTTCCTTTATGTTTCTTCTTCCATGGTATTTGTGCGTTCCCGCATGATATTACCTTGATACTTATTTACTTTCGTACACAAGATTTTTTTATTTTCCGAAGCAAACACAAGATTATTATTATTATTATTTTATTTTTTTTAAAGCATAACCAATTAGGATTTAATATATGCTCGAAAATTCTTATGTACGTTTCATTAAAAAAAATAAAATAAAAATGCTTCAAATAAAATAAAATAAAATAATAATAATAATATTATTATGAAAGTTGCCGCCCGGGGCTTTTATTACCAAAGAATAGTATTTACATGTGAATGGGTGGGAGTCGGGCAACAAGCTGTGCCCAACGCCCTTCTGGATATCTTTTTTTTTTTTTTGATTTTTTGATTTGTTTTTTTTATAAAACGTACATAAGAATTTTAGAGCATATATTAGTTCTTAATTGGTTATGCAATCCATATTTGCTTACGAATAATTGCACATTTTCCTAATACAATATTTGGCTATTAAAAATCAAAAGAGAGACCTGATTTTAACTGTTCCCAGTGGTTTTTTCTTCATCATGGATTGCCTACTAGTTGCTTATTAAACTCTATATATATGTAACTTAAAATGTGCAAATGGTTTTTTTTTTTTCCTGACCAGGGATGCTACTTTATATTTTGTTATATAATTTTTTTTTTGAATTAGGCCACAAATTATTTTTTGATTGAGGCCACCAAAAAGCCAGGACCGGCCCTGATGGAATACATAACAAAATTCAAATTCTGGGCTTATATTTGTTATTAACTTATTATGTCTGTATAGTAATTAATCATTTGATATCTTTTTATTATTTCAATTTCGATTCCAGTATATGAATGATAAAATGGTAGAAGACAGTGTCGGGGAAGTTGAGAACGACAGTGACGAGGACGATGAGAATGATAGTGATGATGCCAAGGGCGATCGGGATAATGACAATGAAGACGATGCTGCCAATCCTGTTGAGGGTGAAGACAACCACCACAATAAAGGCGAAGGAGCTGACGACGGAGATGATGACAATGCAGATGACAATGAAGACGATGATGCAGATTTTGTTGAGGGTGAAGACAACCACCACAATAAAGGCGAAGGAGCTGGCGAGGGAGATGATGACAATGCAGATGACAATGAAGACGATGATGCAGATTTTGTTGAGGGCGAAAACAACCACCACAATGAAGACGATGGAGATGTCGCTGATGCAGCAATGAAGATGATAGTTGGGCACTCGATAGTGCGACTACTGGATGTTTATTTCCACACCTTAAATCAGTTTGCTTTCAGCTATTTGTTGGGAATCCAAGGGAGATGAGGTGGGTGAAATTTTTTTTGAGGAATGCAAAAGCTTTGCAAATGATGACTATTTGTTACCATGCAACTAGTTTCTGCTTCGTAAATGCGAAAAGTGAAGAAAAACTTATGGTAGAGATGCCAAGTTTTCCAAGAGCTTCAGCAGACTGCGTCATAAATTTCTGTTAGAGTCAGCTGTATTTCTATCTTTACTGTGCATCTGAGTGCTGTCCATTTCCAGTTAGGACTCCCACAAAATGGTAAGAAAAACCTCCGAATGAAACAAAACTTTGTGGAATTCTGTTTCGAAAGCCAACCAATGGGTTGTTTACATTTTTGGCTGTAGTAGATTGCGAGTTGATCTACATTGTAACTGGTAAGAGAATTCTGTATGTAAACCATTAGGGTATGGCTGTCTGAACCTTGTAGCCTTCCATTCTCGCAGTACTTGAAGTTTTTGAGGAGTTGCTGTAAATAAGATAGGTCCTGCTCTGGCTCTCTCAAGTACCTGTAGTCACAACTTGCATGCGGAGAGAGCTGATTTGCATGACTTCTCTATCACATGATTTTCGAATTATTTTAATGGTTATTTTTCCACTTCTGTGGTTGCTTGCTAGCCACTTGTCCCTCTTGACATCGAGTAAAGAACAGAATTGACCGTTGACTGACATCCCATGGTGAAAATCGAGGGCTAAATTAAATAATTTACCCCGAAAGCCCACTTCCAGCAAACAGTTGGGGGCCTTGACATTTTATTTGCACCCCAAATTTTTCAGGGGCGTATTAAACCGATTGTGAAAATACTATTTTACCTTTCACTAAAAATAAATCTTAAAAACCTATTAACCCTTAATCCTAAACCCCAATTCATTTTTAGTTCTAAATAAAAAGATCACTCCCTCCCCTCTCACCCTCTCGACTCTTCTCCTCCATTAACGACTCCAAGAAAAAAAAAAAAAAATCACCCGAAAAATTCGATTCTGATATAAGGGTCGTCAATTAAACAAGCCTAAACCCTAACGATTTTTCATATGCATGTAGAGAACATAAAAAATCGTTAGGGTATATGATGATCAAGATAACGACCATATTTCTGGTTTTCATATTTTTTACCCTAGATTAGAGTCGTTAACATAATATAGAAACCTATGACGATCCTCCATGGATGACCCTTTTTTAAAGGTCAACGACCCCAGGTGAAAAACAAACAGCCTCTCTGTCCCAAATTTTTTCAGAGTCGTCTTGGTATAGATAAACAAAATAACGACTCTTTGTGGCCCAAGCTAAGAGTCGTCAGGGTATATCATATTACCCTGACGATTTTTCATAACTTGGAAAAGTTGCGGGTTTGAGTCGTCGTGGTATATCATATTACCCCACGATTTTTCATAACCCGAAAAAGTTGCGAGTTTGAGTCGTCATTTTTGGTGTCAATACATTGACGACTTTATAGAGTCGTTGGGGTATACGTCCCTCGACATTGACGACTCTTTCTCTGTGTTGTGACATATATCCAATCCATGGGAGAATTTAAGATAATCTTACCATCAACACAATCATCTTTGTTACTTGAACCTTCTCCAACATCATTTCCCCTACTTGAATTACTCATTTCTAAAAACCCCAAGTTTTCCTCTAAAACCTCCTCTTCTTCTTCTCAACTCACAAAAATAAAAAAAAATAAAAAAATCTAAAATCTGATTTTAATCTAACATAATCTAACCACACTAACCAAATTATTAAGTTTTAATACTAATCATTTAGGGATAGTTTAGGTATTTAGAAAAAAATTGTTAAGGGGTGACCCAAATTAGGTTTGGGTGACCTTTTTTTGTCCTCTAGTGGGAGGCCCTAATTAATATCTTTGGCCCCAATCAAATTAGGATAACTAAATATCCTTAATAAGTGGCGACAGAAGCCACTTCCCTGCAAGTTAGTACTGCTGCAGTACTGGTAACTGAAGTTTGGGATGGAACGTATCATGAGCCACAGAGCTTCAACCTTATCATTCACACTTACTACTACTTCACTTCCATCAAAAATGTCAATACTACAACAACCCACCACCAGAAATCCATTCTTTAATTTCTGTCCTAATTTACAGAATCAAACTAGAGCTTTAACTGCTAAAGATCTTCCGTCACTTCTATTTCATCATAATCATTATCCTTCAAATTCATCCTCTTTCAAGGTTTATTCTTCATTGAATTTCTTCAGTTCAGATCAGAGCAACATAATTTTGCAAGATGTAGGTGCTACTGGTCTTGTCATGGTTGGAGCTTATTCTCTTGTTCTTGTTTTCGATAATCTTACTAAGAATCAAGTTATTCAACAGGTTGGTACTGTTTCATCTTTATATAAAATGGTGTTATGTTTATTTTGTTGGATTTTAATTTAGAGAAGTTTAGTAGGTTTTATGATTAACCCACGATTAGTAAACATGAAAAGGCTAACCCTAGGTTTATTTTATGCAGAACTACTCGTCATTAATTGATTTTTGTTGTTGCTAATGTACCTAGAAGTTAAGCAAAATAACTCTGTACTGCAATTGATTTCTAATAACATGCTAAAGCTCAAGATCTGTAGCAAAATAAATCAGAAATTAGAATGGAATTTTAGAAATTCTTACTAATTTTTATGATTAAGCCGCTATTAGGTACGAAACATGGATTAGATTATAGGCTAAACAGATTTTTTGTTTCTGTACTTGCAATAGTGAGAGAATCTCATTTCTATGTGGTATTGTTCCTAAAAAGTTGGGCACAAAGGCTGTACTGAATGGTGACTAGTGATAAGTACTGTTACTTACTGTACTATATTGAGATGAGAGTTATCCAAATGAACACCACTCATTTGGATTCTATGTTTCTTGTATGGTCTATTTTCTAACTCTTCTTCATTGTGAAGGAGTGGAGTGACTCTGGTACATAATTTGTGCTATCTATAGTAATTTGTTGTTGTATTGATCAAAAAAATAAATAATGCTGGGACTTAGATGTCAATTAGATTCTTTGACATTACTAAGAATGCTGTCTGGATGGCTATAATGCAGCCAAAATATTTACCATAAGAGTTCCTTGGCAGAGTGAATCCCATTCCCCATGTGTGGAAACCATTGCAGCTACATTTTTCCTTCTCTTTTGAGCTAAGCTTGTACATCTCTTTTAAGTTTGCAGTACCGTTCCACTTATCCAGCCGAAAGTTAGTCGATTCACTATCACCTAGTTGAATCTCAGTATTCTCTTCTAAGATAGGTTTGCATGAGGTTTTGTGTCACTACCTGGCATCATAGCTTCTTCTTTTTCATTTACTGTTTCTTTTATAACCTTTCTCGGTCCACAATGCCTTCTTTTCTGACCCATACCTCCACAACCATTTTACGAGAAAAGATATATTTGTGGCTTTGAGATCTCTCACCCCCAAGCCACCTTGTTACTTAGGTCTGCATATTTTTTCCCAGGAAACCAATGCATTTTATGACGTTGGTTTGTTTCCCCCAAAGAACACTACGCACATCTTACGAAGAGTCTTACATATGATTGAATCCAACTTCAAGTTTACTCATCTTACTTTGCACACACGTTGTAAAGCACGAATATTCGGGATCTGTATTAGCTTCGTGGGTTCATGGTGCACGAGAGTCTGATGTTCCATAGTCACCCTTCCCTGCAAAACAGCTGATGCCCACTTAGCAACTCAGTTTATTCCATCAATGATCCAACCATCTCAATTTCGACGGAATTTGTTTTGCTAACATTCATACGTATCTGCTTTTGCTACCTATATCTTGGATTTCTTCAGTAGTATCGAAGTTAACCTCTAAAATTCTTTGCAATGCCAAATGTGATAAGAGACCCCAGGCAGTGAGCCAGTTGCATCCAAATTATTAAAGTTACCCAATGGGCCCAATCCCACTGTAACTTCCCAGGAGCACACCTATTAAGGTAATGTAGGTCCCAGTCCCAGTTCCTATTCTTTTTGTTTGGTAAATTTTGATAGAAATAACATCAGTGATAATAAAAGAACAGCTAGATCTTCATCACTGAGGCTACCCACATAAATAGTAAGTAGTACTGGGTAGTAAAAGGAGTGAAAAGTATCATGAGCCACAGAGCATCAATCTTATCGTCATTTCCTTCAAAAATGTCAATACTACATCATCATCGTCATTCCACTAGAGTTCCATTAAATTTCTGTCATAATTTACAGAATCACACTGGAGCTTTAACTACTAAAGATCTTCCATTACTTCTTTATCATCATAACCATTGCCATTATCCTTCAAAATCAGCTTCTTTCAAGGTTTATTCTGCGTTGAATTTGTTCAATTCAGATCAAAGCAGCATTGTTTTACAAGATGTAGGTGCTACTGGTCTTGTTATGGTTGGAGCTTATTCTCTTGTTCTTGCTTTTGATAATCTTACTAAGAAACAAGTTATTCAACAGGTGAGTACCGTATCTTGTTTTGTTTTATTTAATAATGAATTTATCATTCTTTGGATTTTAGGAGAATTGTAAAATCAGAATATAATTTTTTTAAATATTAGCAATTTTTATGATTAACCCCAAGACTAACAAAAATTGTCCAGGACTCCAGGCTAATTTTTGTTATGCGTTAATGGATTTATCATACATCATTAGATTTTAGGGTAATAGTGCATTTGAAATTAGTATGTAATCTGAGAGATTTACTATGATTGAATCCTATATTAACAACCATGGATCAGGGGTTAAACCCCATTTTTTGTTCTTGAAATCTTCGAGAGATAATAGTAATTTCTTTGATCAAATTTAAATAGAATCGTCTTGATAGTCGTTTTACATCCATCTGAGAGAAAACCTAAGGTTCTCCGGTGGAATTTTTTTGAATATGTGGCTTAATCTAGGCTGTGAATGTTATGGATCACTGAGTACATTTTTAAATCAAGGGTGAAAAATATCCACGGGAATATCTTGGTTGATTAAAAACTATTGTTATTTCAAACATCCATGGAAAATCTGTCAAGGTATCATAACCATTGACTTGAAAAATCTAAGATTCAGTTATCCATAGTATTCAGGGGCTAGATAAAGCCACGTCTCCAAAAGGGTTCCACGAGAGACTTCTTGGATTTTTTCTCGGTGGGTGTAGAACTACTCTCAATCGGAAAACACTGTACTGCAATTGATTTCAAATGGCAAGAACTGTTGTACATTGCCGTAAATTAGATGGTAGTTAGACAAAAAACATTGTAGTTGATTTCTAATGACATGAACTGTAGTTTATGGTCATAAATTAGAATCTAGTTTAAGGAAATTTTCTAATTTTTATGATTCAGCTTAGACTAGCAAACATCGATTAGATGATTGGCTAAACAGTTTTTTTTTTTTTTTTTTTTTTGTACTAGAAAATGTTAGGAGGTTATCGTAATTTTTGTTCACGGAATTGTGAGAGAATTTCTTTTCCTATGAGTATGTAGTATTATTCATAAAAAGTTAGGCACAATGGGTGTACTGAATGGTGAGAACTGATGAGTCCTGTGGTAAAATGTACGCGTAATATTTAACAAATGAACACCACTCAACCATTCTCATAGTACTTACATGTGATAAACCAGCTAGATTCTTTGACATTATCAGGAACGCCGTTTGGGTCGTTGTTCTGTATCCAAAATGTTCATCCAGAATGCCCACAAGAATTCCGTTAAATTTTTGTCCAAATTCTGAGAGACTTGCCTGTTAAATGAAATGTTCATAAAATACCCGTGGTATATCTACAATTAATTGCTAAATTACTATTGTCGCAATAAAGTTGTCTAGAACTAGGCACAACACGAAATAGTAGTTTATGAACATAGTATTTAAATTAGTAGGTAAGTCATAGATTACTTGGTTTTCATTAGAATCATCGTCATTATCCTTCAAATTCCTCTTCTTCCACGGTTTATTCTTCATTGAATTTCTTCAATTCAGATCAAAGCAACATAATTTTACAAGATGTAGCTGTTACTGGTCTTGTGACGGTCAGGAGCCTATTCCCGGGTTTTTAATAATATTACTAAGAATCAAGTTATTCAACAGGTTAGTGATTATCTATAAAAAGGGGTTATGTTTTTGTTTTCAGAGTTTATCATTTCGTTGGATTTCAGGGGAATTGTAGTATTAAAAACCAGGAGATCGATGAAATTATGTATGGGTAAAAATAGGATTTAGTTTTCTTGCTTTGTTGCTACTGTTTGTTTTCATACAAGATATTGGGAAGTACTTAGCTTTTACTTTTACTGCTAGTAATAGAAGAGTATTATATCGTGAAGAATGCGTTACTTGACGTGAATTTAGCAATTTTATGATTAACCCAATGTAAGCAAACATAAATTAGACTAAGTACTAGTTTCTGTTTAGATCTGTGTTACTGAGTTTTGTCATTTCATTAGCTATTAGGGCAATTTTATGATTCACCCCCTAGTTGTTGTTCTTAAACGTTAAGATCAAATTATTTTTTCTTGTATCCCCCAAGAGGAACCCCTTATGTTTCTTATGTGGAACCCTTTTGGAAACCGAGTAAAAAAAAAGTGGAACCCTTTTGGAGATGCGGCTTGATCTAGGCTGTGAATGTCATAGATCACTGGACTCCACATTTTCAAATCAATGGCGAGATTTGTCCACATGATTTTCCATGGGACAACTTGTGGGAAATCCCAAGAGAGATCTCAACAATCGGCTTGAAACTTTGTGGCTCATTTATCAATGGCATTCACAGTCTAGATAAAGCTACGTCTCCAAAAGAGTTCCACTGGAGAAACCTTGGGTTTTTCCTCGGTAGGTGTGAATCTCCTAGTCAGAAAGTGCATTTATACCTTGAAATTACACAAAATATGCTGTCCTGCTATTGATTTTTAAAAACAAAAATGGTAATAGATAGTCATAATTTTTGAAAGTTGGAATGTAGTTTTAGAAATTTTACCAATCTTTATGATTCAGCCAAGATTAGCAAACATGAGTTAGCTTAGTCTAAACCCTTGTTTATGTTTTTGTACTTGAAATGTTTGTGAGGTAATAGTAATTTATGTCCTTGAAAATTTTGGAAGGTAGTAATAATTTTTGTACTCAGAACTGTCACAGAGTGCCATTTCCCCTGTAGTATTGAACCTATAAAGTTAGGTTAAAAGGCTGCAGTGAATGGTGACAAGTACTGTGCTACATGTGAGAGTTCAAAAATGAACACCACACAACACAACCATGCTGATCTGAAGCAAGTATACATGTGATCAATGAACAAGATTCTGAACATTATTAAGACTCTCATTCGGGTCGTTATCATGCATCCAAAACGTTTATACAAAAGGATACCGGCGATGTGGTACAAGTACAACACCTTAATTTGCTGTTGCACACTGAAAACTGAAAGTAATTTCGGGCCGACTACCTTTTTTCTTGTTGTTCTACTTGAGAAGTGTGGCCATGTTGGAGTTTCAGAACTTGTACTGTATGCATATGTAATGAGTTTCACATCAATGTTTTAACTTGAAGTTATGGTTCCCATTGGCATTAAGAATAAATAAAGAAAGTAAAAAGGGTTTGTGTTTTAACTTATAACTATCTAAAAATGAAAACTCAAGGTATTCTACTCTTCAGCTAGGCGCTGTCCATGCGTGCTATCAAATGCAAGGTTTCTGTAAGTTAAAAGAAGACTACACATTTGTTGTTTTACTGGATCATTAAAGTAACTACCATGCTCGTAACTCATGTCAATCTATGTTTATACATAATTAATTTAAGTATGCAGTTGAGTTCTAGTATTGCGCTGCGACTCAGCCTATGAAATACGAGACATATCTCTTAGTTCTAGTATTACATTTGTGTGTGTTTGTTGAATTCAATATGGGCACTTCTTCTAAACAGATTTTTACCTCTTTCATTTAGAGCAGAATTTGAGTAGAAAACTGGTGCATGTATTGTCAGGGTTGCTATTCCTGTCTTGTTGGCCGATCTTCAGGTGGTTCTTTCTCACTTTATTTCATCATTGTTTAAAGCTATTTTTTCTCCTTCCTATCTTCTTGTGCTGAATTTCTGCATATGAACCTAGAATAGCAACTCCGCAGAGGCTCGCTACTTTGCTGCAGTTGTTCCTTTTGTGAATTGTGCAAGGCTTATCTTAAATGGCTTATCACTCACAACAGATGCAGGTCTTGTGAAGTCCGTTACTCGCGAGGGTAATCCAAGGTAATTTGGTCAATCACTACTATCGAGTCTCTTCCTCCTGTAAAAAACATTTTCAGTTTAACATATTTGTGAATTGGTCAAACTCTCAGGGAATTGCTAAAAGGCCCCCTGTGTTATGTTCTGATATTGATCCTCTCTGCTGTTGCCTTCTGGCGTGACTCTCCAGTTGGGATTATGTCATTGGCAATGATGTGTGGTGGGGATGGTAATAATCACCTTCCGCCTTCTTCAATAATTGTGCCTGCCATTTTTCCAACCACCAACTGATGTTAGCTTTCTTACAGGAGTTGCTGATATAATTGGGAGAAGATACGGAAAACAGAAGCTACCATATAACCAACAGAAGAGTTGGGCTGGCAGCATCTCCATGTTTACATTTGGTTTCTTAATTTCCATTGGGTACGTTAATAGCAATCATTGAACTTGGCTAACCAGCAGCGCAAGATTTCGAACTGAAGTTGACAAATGTAACTTTATTAATTTGAAATGATTTTGAATTCTTTGTAGGATGCTCAAATACTTTACTACTCTGGGATACTTCGAGTTGGATTGGTCGTCTACAATGGGAAGAGTCGCTTTAGTGTCCTTGGTGGCAACCATAGTAGAATCCCTCCCAACTACAGAGGTACTTGATGACAATTTGTCTGTTCCATTATCAACCATGTTAGTAGCAGTTCTTATGTTTGGTTAACATCCTTTTTTTTAAGGCCGTCACAGTATCTGTAATTAAATCTCCACCTCCACTGGTTTGATGTTAAAGCTGTTGTCTCCATCAATGTTACCATTAGCCCTTCTCTGTGATCTCTGCCTTATGGAAACTAGTTGTTGTTTATGAAAAGAAGCAGGTAGTACAGCTAGAACGCACGTCAACAAACCCATTTGTATCATGTTGCCATTTATTCAAGGAAATGTGACACTATTTGTTGTAGTGGTAGAACACATTCAAAGATGTTTGTGCGTCAACCGACCCCAGCAATATGAATTCCTGCTTTACTCAAAAAGTAGTGCAGTTGCAATTCGCTATCCACAGCTTATGTGGTAGTCTTAGGATCCAGATAGTCTCCGAGCTAACATCGGCCCCATTTGCGTCTACCTAGTTAGGGAATTTGCAACCAATTTCAAGTCCCACATTGCCGTTGACAGATAACAGTCATTTTCAGAGTGCAAGTGCATTCCAATCTAGGCGATGAAGCTTCAATCAGATAAGTATGAAAAATGAGGGCGTCAAATTACCTAACTCTCTGCTTGTTCCCCATCTACTATTCAAAGCATCAATGCTGAATTTGAATGTGCAGCAGCTATATTAGTACCATTAGCATGTGATATAATTATGGGCGGAAAAATCAATCAATGGTTGACGGCGACAATTCAAATCAAATTTTTCAGAAAGCATATAAATGCCCACAATAGACGCCCCAGTTAAGCCTTGCCTTTGCCCTTGTTGTGGGTTTAAATATCAAAATTGGAGATCTTTTAGGAACAGTTTTTTCTGCGGTAATTTCGAATTGGTGGGCAGTTAGTCCCGTAAAATTAGGACCCTACGAGCATTATCTGCCCCTGATAATTAGCAGCCATCATTATCCTTCATTGAAGAGGAAAAATTACCACCAAATTTTCTCTATTGTTTTTTTCTCAATTCTTTAAACAAATTGTGCACTAAAACCCTAGCACCACAAACAGAAGATATTCCCATCTAAAATTTTTGAAGTTTGATACAAATTTTTGGAACCTAACCCATACAAATTCAAAAACAAAGAAAAAGATAAAAATACTTTTTTTTTTTGTTCTGGTGGATTTCTTGATTTCAAAAGCTTTCTAATTTTGTCTCTCTTCGATTGCTTGATCCGAATATTCAATCGATAGAAAGGTACGTACGTAGATTTTCTCAAACTACATTATCATGAATCTAGTCTGTTAATTGATGTATGTTTCTCAAACTGTGAATTTGGTTGGTTATTGATGAATTGTACATAAAGAATTTGTCCATTTTCTGCTTGAATTTGTTTCTTGTTAAGAATTGCAAAGAGAATTTGGTATAGAATTCGGCATATTTATGGAATGGTTATTTTCGTAGGTCGAGTTCATGGAGATGATATGGGTTGGCGTGATGCTTATAATGGGCAGTAAATTTAGGTTACGTTTTAGACGTCATTCTCATGCATAATCGTGTGTGCAAACATTTTTATGGACCGTACTTTTGAGCTTATGAGCAGCCTAGCTACCAACCGAGTTGGTGCATAAAATATCTATTTTTGTTTATGACCGAGCTTTAGATAAATTTTGACAACTTGTACATTGTATGATTTTTCTCGCCAAATGTATTAACAGAATCCATATTACAAAATTTAAAAGTGTTTATCTTTTTCCCGGTGACGGTCACTTAAAAGATGGATTCACTTCTTTAAGGGTTCTTTTTGTGCACCAAATCGGATTTCTGGATCGGTGCTAACCCTGACAACACTGCCACCAAACCTTTAACAATCATAATCTTATGGCAGAAGTTTACAGCTTATTAGGATAATACTTTAGAAATTATTTTTTGACTTTTAAAAGTGAAGAAGTCTACTTCAGAATGATTTCTAGAACAAAAAAAAAAGATTAAGCAAATTGCTTGACTTTTGAGATGGATCTTTGTTTCTTTAGAAACAAAAGCAATTCTGCGTATGGTATCTAAATGTGCTATTAGTGTAAACATGGTGTAAAGTAGCCATGTAATGTACTAATATAAATGTATAAACACATGAAGTTGATGAGTGAAGTTATCAATTCTAGGACCACTTAGAGCACTCTGACCACCACTGCTCTTATAACCACAGTCAAATTATTACATGCATTCACGATTTTCTTATCATCTATTTTTTCATCAAATTATTACATGCATTCAAGATAAAAATCATGCAATTTCTTTTACCATCTTTTTTACTTATTCTATTTTCAAATCCCACTAATTGGGTCACATACATTTTCTTTAGCTTAACGTTTTAATGCATGATGTGAGTGATTACAGCTTTCATTACCAAGTGTGTATAACTTGCCTTTCAAAGCAATACACAACTTTATAACTCAATTTATTAAGGAAGTTTGCTTTGTTAGGTTTAACAACTCTTCTGAAAAGACCGCCAAAAAAAGGTTCCACATAAACCTTAAAAAAGAAAAAAAAAACTGGAAAAAATTGGATAGTACTTAATCTCACTTTAATTACTAAGAGCAGTTCCTATGGAATGAACAAACTCCAAGTTTGTTCATTTTGCTCCCACTATGGACTCAACAAAAATGAAAATTGGATGTTCAAATTAACAAATCTGTTTTTTTGAACATTGAGTTGGACCACCCAGCGCGCGTGTGATGGAAGACCGCGCGGTAGTGTCACAAACGTGGGCGTTGGATTTACAAATGCGGGAGGTCAAGCTTCCAACGCCCCTAACAAATTCTCTCTCCAAATACCGTTATTATGTGTAGGGTTTATATTTTATTTATTTGTTTTATTTATTATGTGTAGGGTTTATATTTTACTTATTTGTTTTATTATTAAATAATCTAGTGGGACCCAATTTATATTAATAAAATCATTAGTGGCACCCAACTCTTATTAGTTTATATTAATAAAATCACTAATGGGACCCTAAAACATCAGATTTGTTCATTTTGCCTTATTTTCCATAGTGGAGAATGCAGTTTGTTCATCCACGTGGCTCAACAAAACAATAAGTTTGTTGATTGCCATAAGAATTGCCCTCAGTAATAAGTACTGATAGCTTGAATAAAGAATACATATTTCATTTCATTAATGAGAAAAGTTCATTCGGAGGTATGGTAGCTAGAAGATATTAAAGCCATTACAATCCCTCCTAGTTGGATTGAGCAGAGACGTACGGAGGTATTATTATAGGGGAGTCCTACACCTACCGCATCCCTCTCCCGCAAAACATCCCGATAGGGAATCTGACGGTTTAGGGTCACCTTCGGGTGATGCTACAGCTACCGGGGCTGGGCACCGTGGAAATCACCGCGTCTCACAGCCCCTGGGACCCACTGGAGCTTGTAGGGGTGGGCTTATGGGTCCCACTCCAATCTGTGTCTTGCGGTTGATTCCACGAGATTTCAGCCCCGGTGGATCAAGCATTATCGGTCACCTTCACTGCATTGGGATTATTAGTGAGTAAAAGTGGGTCCAGTTGTTGTGATAGCCGGTATTCTTTTCGGGAGAATGAATCGGCAAGGCTACCATTTCCAATTATTATATGCATGCTGGGCCACTTTATGTATGTGGTCTTGGTGAAATGCTGGTAAGGATTAATTTCTGGGATAGTTTCATCTCCGGTTAACTGAAGTCCAGTGACCCCGATAAAATGCCCATGTAAGGTTAGATATCACTCTAATATAGTGGTAAAATTATGGAGAAATGATTCTAATGATCTGGATCGTAACTTCCACAAAAAAAAAAAAAAAAAGACATTAGTTGTCTTAAGAGACGTTGGATACTGTGCTAATAAATATCGTGAGTCAATCTATTACACGGTTTGACATACTGCAGCAACACTGTAGAGTTTGCATATTTTGATGATTATTTTTTGTCATAGAAACGTGCAAGTAATTAAATTATTAACAGAGAGTAAATAAGCGGAAAGAGAGAGTTTGGCACTGTTTGGGTGTTGTTTTCTTGATGAAACACCGTCTAGTAATTGGGTGATGAGGTGTTTGAACTGAAACAAGCAACTAATGGCACCACATGTTCACAGACTTGTTGTAGAGTCCAATTTGGACTCTTCTTATTATAACTCTCTGCATATATATCTCTCTCTTCGTGGGATAAGCATGTGCAGATGGCAGATTTATGGTTTTAGAATCAGACTCATGATCAAGGGTCCCTCCTCTTACTGCAAACGACAATAAAACATTCACCTTCTTGGAACCATCCTCTGTCTCACTCCATCTTTCTATCTCTCAACTGAGTTTTGAGTTAAATTTGCTAATATAGTCTGGTTTCTGTTTGTTTAGAAGAAGAAGAGGTGCTTAGGAGGACCTTGAGACGGTGTGTGGTAGTGGTAGTGGTGGTGGTGGGCAGTAGTTCTATTCTTGGGAAGAAGTTAGGTAGCTTTGCCATGGCAACAAAAGGATTTGTAGTGTATCTTCTCACATGTTTCTCTATTGCTATTCTATCGACTTTCTTCGTTAGCTCACCATCATTCAATAACCATGTTCTTCAACTTCTTAATCAAGAAGAACCTCATATTGTGTTATCTACTTTTAAATACTCGAATTTAACGTATTCGAGTAATGGGTCGTACTCGGCTCAAGAGAATGGACGCGACATCAAGGTTTGGCCGGTAAGTCATAATCTCTATCTCCATGTCTATATGCCTTGTTTGCACCATGAGAAGTAATTTGATTTCAAGTTGTTTTTGATTTAACAGCCGCTTGAATTCAATTGGAGAAGCGTATTGGCAACTATAATTGGATTTTTAGGGTCTGGTTTTGGGACCGTAGGTGGTGTTGGTGGTGGTGGGATTTTTGTTCCTATGCTGAATTTGATTGTAGGATTCGATACCAAGTCTGCTGCTGCTTTATCAAAATGTAAGTTAATGCTCAGGATTGGTCTTAATCAAAGAAACCCATGTTTTTAATGAGTGTGAGTTTAATTTAATTTTGGATATGAAATTGCAGGTATGATTATGGGTGCATCATGCTCATCAGTTTGGTACAATCTAAGAGTGCCTCATCCAACAAAAGACGTTCCAATTATCGATTACGATCTTGCTCTTGTTTTCCAACCCATGCTTATGCTTGGTATCACACTTGGTGTTGCACTGAGTGTTGTTTTTCCTTACTGGCTCATCACCATTCTCATTATCATTCTTTTCTTGGGTAAGTAATTAAACCTCTTATTTATGCCATCGAACCGCGTTTTGATTTTTTCCCAATTAACAGATTGTTGTTCTTGATTGAATCAGGGACATCATCAAGGTCATTCTTCAAAGGAATCGAAATGTGGAAACAAGAAACAATCTTCAATGTATGTTTTCCAATTCTCAAAATCATTAGTATTTTTTTTTACAATTGTTGATTTTCCATTAATCTTTTCTCATAAACTTCATTATTCATGCCTGCAGTCAGAAGAAGAGAAGAAGCAGAATGCTAATCCTTTGCATAACTCCAATGGCGAACGTAAGCATCGAATCTTTGCTAATCACAGAACATCAGATCTCTAATACTGCTTAAGAGACCGCTAATTAAACTGTTTTTGTTTATGCAGTTCTGATTGACACAGAATATGAACCACTGGTTCCTAGAGAAGAGAAATCCAAACTAGTGAGTAAAAAAAACAAAACTTTATGTCTTTATCAGAACTCCTATATTCTATGGTTTATACTGAATTGAATTTGCATTTTGTTTTTCTGAAAATTTTGCAGCAAATTTTACTGTTCAATCTTAGATGGAAAAGAACTCTGGCATTAGTGATTGTCTGGGTTGCATTTTTGCTCTGTCAAATGATCAAGGTAAGTGCACAAGCAGCACAACTGTTGAATCTCTATAAAAAATAAAAATAAAAATTCACAACTGTCCTTTTTCTTGGCATTGTTTAATTTTTGTTGTTGTCGGAAACAGAACGAAACAGAGGTTTGCAGTGCATGGTATTGGACACTAAACCTTCTACAAGTAAGTGGTTTGGATTTCATAAACAAGTGGACAATTTAAATATGTACATTATATTTGTCGTCTGAATTTGAGTGCCATTAAATACATTTAGCATAATTAATCTTGTAATTACTATGTGTGTAGTTTCCTGTGGCTCTTAGTGTGTTTGGATATGGAGCTGCAAGATTGTATAGAGAGAGTAAGAGGAGAAGAGCGTGTGGTAACAGTGAACCAGTCTGTGAAGCTAATATTCAGTGGACTGCACTTCAGATTGCTTTTTGTGCACTCTGTGGGATTTTAGGTGGTACAGTTGGTGGGCTTTTAGGTTCAGGGGGTGGTTTTATTCTAGGCCCTCTTCTTCTTGAACTCGGAGTCATTCCCCAGGTACAAACCTACTTTCCTCGTCTTTTTATCAGTCTGATAAAATTTTGAATTCAAATCATAGATATCAATGACTCGAATATTTTTTACAACTATGATGATAAATAGTTCCAATGTGATACTCGGAATCCTACTAATTTTTTTAGTTGCCAACTAGATTCCTAGGGATCTATCAATGTCTAGGATTGGATAGTTACAATAATAGAAGAAAATAATTGAGGAAAACATTATTCCCTTTTGGTATGATTGACTCAAGTGTTTGTATCTATTATCACATGAGGAAACAAGTTGTTGCCTAGGAAAAAAGAGGAAAACGTTTATGCCTCTGCATTATTTGACTCAAATATTTGTTTGGTTGTATCAATTATGGCATGGGGAATAGAAGGAATAATATAGATGGCTGATGCAAATATTTGTTTGGAAATGGAAACAGTTGCACAAAATTTAGAAACCTATTATATAGGGGCTCCAAACATTTGGTTTTGAGGCTCACAAGATGATAAAATCGGGTTATGAAATAGTAATCAACAAAACTCCATATCTAACTATTTTTTGTAATGGCTAAAATACCCTCCATGAATTATAAAATTAAATTTATTATCTTTTCTTTCTTTTTTCATTCATAAATCATGATGAAGACGATGATCATAAAAAAAAAAACTATTACTTTTCTTTCTCTTTTCTTCTTCTCCGTCGTGATGAAGATGACGATCATAAAAAGAAAAAACTAAGAAAACCCATCACTTATTTTTGCAAAAAACAGTTTCAGTACTGTCTAAGGTTGGGAAAATTCATACTTCCCAACAAGAGATGTGATTCGATCTGATTGGGAAAATTCATATTTCCCAACCGTAGACAAGTTCTGAAACTGTTTTTTCAAAAACTTAATTCAATCGATTCCGCTTATCCATGCATTGAAACTAATTAAATAAGATGGGTTTTTGATTTTTACCTTATTGAAGTCATTGCGGGTGGATTAAATGGTGTTAATCGATAATGAATTTTTTTGAGAATTGACGATTAATCGAAGAAATAAGCGATGGAGGTGATGGGGAAGAAGAAAATGGAAGAATTAAAGGAGATGAATGAAAACAAATTAGTTTTAGGTTTTCAATATTTAATAAGTTAAGGGTATTTTAGTATTTTTCTTATAAATTAGGTCCCCTTATCTTCATTGTAGGATATTTGAATCCTTAGGAGCCCTCAAAACTCTTTTCTTAGAGCCCCTATAATAGGTTTCAAAATTTATGGGTATCTTGTTTTCTTTTATCATATGTGAAGAAAAGTTTAAAAAATTTGTTAATGTTGGTGGAATTGCCTTTTATCTTATAGGTGGCAAGTGCAACTGCAACTTTTGTGATGATGTTTTCATCATCCATTTCTGTGGTAGAGTTCTACTTTCTCAAGAGATTTCCAATTCCGTACGGTAGGTTACACTAACACTTTTACACGTCTGAATCTGGATAAGTAACGTTTACACGTAAAAAAATCAAATGTTGCAAAACTGAGTTCCGTTTAATTTTGGGTGCGTGCAGCTCTATATCTTATTGCAGTGTCCGTAGCTGCTGGATTCTGGGGGCAATGTTTCATTAGGAAACTAATTGCCATACTAAAAAGAGCTTCAATCATTATCTTCATTCTCTCTGCTGTCATCTTTGCAAGTGCTCTAACAATGGGTATTTCTCAAAACCTTGCCTTCTATTCTCTAATGATGATTTATCGGAGAATTCGTGTTTTAAGACTTCGCTTTGAAGATGAATGTACTGATTGTATTTTGATCTTTCTTTGTTCTTAGGTGTTGTGGGGATCCAAAAAAGCTTGAGTATGATACATAATCACGAGTACATGGGATTTTTGAACTTCTGTGAAAACTGAAATCATCCATGGAATTCGTCGACGCTGAAGCTAGAGAAGACATCACTAGAGTATATAGATAGGTCGCGTTATTCAATTCTATGGAAAGCAGTACAAATGAAAGGTGTTGGTCAATACCTTATTGACTAACCCCATGGATACACTGCTAAGAAGCTAATAAAAAGCTAGTATTGCTACTGTTGGTTACATGGTGATTTTTTTGGGTGTCTGCCCATTGATGCAGCCTCGCCTTTATTATTGTACATTTTGGATCTTAATTTATAAGATTTATACAAATATTGTCCAAAATTTAACCATTTATGTCTTTTTTTTTTTTTTTTTTTTTTTTTAAATAATATAGCAAAATTGGGTTGGAAATATGGCAAGCCTAGGCCTGGCCTTATGTCCCCTATTGCCTAAATCATCTCTTTTTATGTGCCTCTCGCTCCTTAAGTCGAAATCATCTTCTTCGCGAGCTTTATAAATTTCGAAGTTAAAAGGTTTGCTGATTATAGCTCAGATTTCTAAGATCACCTTCTTTTCTTTTACAATCAATAATCTTGTTTCATTAATCACTGAAGACTCTGCCAAATACAAAACTTAACTTATAATTGCATTTAACTGCTTCTCTCGATAAAAAGATCAAGCCTTTCGCTATACATAATTACGTTACCTTTGTCAACTTCACAACTCGTCAATCAGTACTAAAACACACATTGCTAAACTTTTTCAGAATTTTCCATTCTCCTAGGACCACATTCAACAAATTTGCAAACCCAAATAACTTCTAGTTTTAATAGTTGCCTGATTCCAGTTTCCTCAAACATCTCATTAATATAAATTTGTCAATCATTGAAACGATGTTTTGAAACTTTTTTTCTTGAATGAAGAACACAATCAAAGCAGCCTCAAGTTAATAATACAAAAAAGATTGATGTTCGGCACATATATATGCATGTTTTTCCCTTATGCCCATGGCAATTTCTCTATAGCCTATCATTGAAAGCATCTGTTTTATACGTGGTATCCACGATTTCTTTGTTCTTCTAACACAGTTAATTTGTGAGGTTACCCTTAGCATACCTTGGGTAACTTTCTCTTTGCAAAATTGCATGCTCATATAAAAGCTAGCTTACCCATTAAGTAGTTACTGGTAAATATTGCACCCCGCCCAATTTGTAAGAGGTAAGACGAGTGCATAGTGCATAAGCATGAGTTAAGATTACCAACAGCTACAAATAATTGGACGAAAATATACCATCATAGACATCTAAGAGGCTCTATATTTGATCGGTAAAGAAATTAGCGCTGACGAATTTTAAACTCAGGTTACTGGTATCATCACCCATTGACTTTATCACTGCAATGACAACCAAACTTGGAAATTTGGCTTGCAGTTGGAACCGTGAAGTCTAAAATTGTGCATGGGTTTTTGTGCAATTTGAGTGTTCCATTGCAGCATACCAGATTCACAATTTTGAATACCTTCGGATGTTTCCAGACATGTTTATTTTGCTGATCACACACAATGCCTCAACAATGCTTTCTGTTTTTTTTTCCTATAAGGTGGAACAAGATTTTAAAACTACAAGAGCTAAAACAAGGGTACAATTGAACTCCCCGATACATAAAAGCTGAAAACGCATGGGACACCAAATACACCCAACTTTTTCGTTCGAAAACCCAATACACAAAAACTTAATAACACAATTGCAAGTAGATCAACTTAATGATCCTTGACAATATGTACACAGGGTTGAAAACTACATAAAGGAGAACTCTAGCAACTGGGAAACCTAATCCCCACACTTCTGTGTGATACTAGTTGCGACTAGAGTCGATTCTCATTTAATCTTAGGTTTTTCACGAAACCCTGTAGGTTAACGACTTAAAGACTTCATTGGTATTGTGAAGCCAGACCAAACTATTTTCTCTGTAGTTGCGTGTTCTGATCTTGCCCTGTTCTATCGTTGAGTACTATCTTCTCTAAGATTTGCTCGAGATTGATCTCCGATAGGCAAGAATAAAAAGTAGTCACAAACATCTTCGTCTCATCGTTTGTGATTCCACAATATCTTGTTTCGTTTCCATACGATTAAGATTATTGTGAGGTGATTGATAATACTTGGTTGTTCTCCGGGAATATAAGTCCGGTTTATCAATTGGTTCATGTGCACCTTGATTTATGAAACGACGGATTAAAACTCATAGGTATTTCTGTGTGAGATAAATTTATCTATTCCAATAGACTTTTCTATGTGAGACAGATTTGTTTATCAAGTCTTCGACTTTGGGTCGTAGCAACTCTTAGTTGTGGGTGAGATCAGCTAAGGGAATCAATTGCGTAGAATCTTACTGGGGTTCAGAGACGTAAGGAGCGCAACTGTACCTTGATCAGTGTGAGATTGGTTAGGGCTCAACTACATTCCAGTCCGAAGTTCATTGGTAATAGGCTAGTGTCTGTAGCGGCTTAATACAGTGTGGTGTTCAAAGCTGGACTAGGTCCCGAGGTTTTTCTGCATTTGCGGTTTCCTTGTTAACAAAATTTCTGGTGTCTGTGTTAGTTCTTTTTCGCATTATATTTTTTCATATAATAGAAATATCACAGGTTGTGCGTAGTTCAATCAATTAGATAATCCAACCTTTGGTTGTTGATATAAATTGACACTTGAACATTGGTCTTTGGTACCGTTCAAGTTATTTCACATAATAATCATGCTCACGGATTCTATCTGCTTGATTTTCTGATTACATTGTGAAACAGAGATATCGCTCTTTGATATACTTTCCTATAGATTGAGTGACTGTCTAGTTGATTCTCTTGAAAGTATACTAGAGTTAAGTCCTCTCAGATTTCCGAACAAAATATTGGGTGTGGTTGTTAGACCCCCACTTTTTCAATTGGTATCAGAGCAAGCAAACACATTAAGACCTCATAAGTCTGTATTTGTAGCGATCTGAATATGGACAGAAGTGTTATCTCTATAAACGCACCTCCAGATCCAGGGATTTCTGAATTCTCTTCCATTACTGATTTAATAAAATATGTAGAAGAAATTCTATCTAAACCTCCACCTGGTTTAAAATCCCTCGAGGCGTTTTCAGGTGTTGAAAAGAAACTGGAAAGCATATCTCTTGATGTTGAGTTATACCTCCAGAAAGAACAAGAATCTCTTGATAAGCTAAATCTAGTTATGATGAATAATATTCATTTTGAGGTTGACATTGATTTACTAATCAGTGAGAGCAATGCTCCTCCTCTGTGTAATCCTTTTGGTTGTAACACACTAAATGTTTTACAAGAAGAGTTTAAGTCTGCGTCTTGTGACTGTATTATCTCTAAGCATGAATCAATTCACTGGTCAATTTCTGATACATCTCTTCTAGATAATAATATTATCTCTTCTTATGAAGAAAATATGATATCTCTTTTTATCAAAAAGGTTTCCCTATGTGATACTAAAAATTATCTGCAGAAACTGTTTCGTATAAGATGTAAAATAAGAAATCAGAAACACAAGTATCTTTGTGGGGTCTGGATGTTCTTTGAAAATCTTATAGAAATAATTTTTTGGGTTCTTCTCAATTCAGTAAGATGTAAAAGTAGTTGGATAAAAAACTCTCTCTTGGTGTCATGGTGAGCAAGGCCTTCTTGCAGTGTATCTGATCCTTCATAAATATCTCGTAATCATATTTATTGAGTCTTACTCCAGATATGATGTTACCTTATGTTTTCAAAAACAAACGAGCCATTGTCAGCACACGTACAGTTCACATACCCTGAGCCTATAACCAGTCCGAGTTGGAACCATGTTTCGGAACTTGTGTAACTGGTTCGAGTACCACCGCTCGACACATAAAAAGAGGAAGAACCAAATTCGTTCTCTTCACCTCTCTTTCTTCTCGACAGTTTGAGAACGAAAAGAAAGAAACCCAAACTGTTCGTGAACTGTTGATTCCCATAACCTCAATTCTCAACCTTTTTGGGCGTTCTTGGGTTCATTATTCTCACAAAAAGAAATTACATCACGGGTTGGCTCTTGTTTCTCGTTTCATTGCAGTTCCGGAATTCTACCATCAGCATCAGTTCATGTACTCAACTGAAGTCCTTAATTGGTTCTAAAGTTCAAGAACGATTATTATTTGTTCCAGAGCACTTCTAGTGCAGCCGTTTGGGTACCCGAGTAAGTTTTCCTCTCTCTTTATCTTTGCATCTACGGCATATAAGAAGAAAACTAGTCAGGGTGGAAGCTCAAGTGGTCAAGGTGGTGATAATACGTTATATGATCCAAGTATCTGTACTAGGTTTGTTAACCCTGCTGCTTGTGACCTCTTTTTGGAATATAAGAACAAACAACCTATTTTTGAAAGATACTTCAATGCTTCTAAAATCGAGGTACCAGGTCTATCTGATTTTTTTAAAAACCACACTTGGGGCATTGTTCACAAACCTCTAGGAACTGCTCGTATTGATATGACTGCACAATTTTATGCAAACATTCATGATCCAGACCTAGCCAATTGGATGTTCAAAACTATTGGTGGAGGTAAAATCTTCACTGTGGATCGCCATGTTATTGCTTATTTATTGAATGTAACTCATGTTGGTAGTGTTTGATTTTCTCCTCCTGAGAATGAAAGATTGACTCCAAAAGTGGTGTCAAATCGTCTTTGTAATAGAGACATCTCTCTAAGAGATGGCAAGATTGATATTCATGGTGCTGGGTTATTTCTCAAAGTTGTTGGGAAACTGATTGCTGCCAACATGATGCCAAGTACTATTGACAGTATGTTGTGGACCATGTCTCTTGCTGAATTGGTCTGTTATATTGTTGAAGGGAGAGACATTGATTTCTGTGGGCTTATTGTTAATCAGATGATAAGTGTGAAACAGACTTCAAAGAAAACTCCGGGCTTTTCTTGCCTCATCTCAAGGATTTGCAGTCACTTTGACATCACTCATTTTGGCTCTGATCTTGGAGGCCCAAAAATCCTGAGTATGTCAAGTATCGAAAAAATGAAGCAATACTCAACTAGATCCACAACAAGTAATTCTGCAATTGCAAACTCTGAACTTGTCCGTCTTCGGCATGAAGTTGAGTGCATAAAGGATCAGTTGGATTATGTTGGAGCAGAACATCCTGATCTGATAGAAAAATTTGAGGAAATGGCTATTGCTTATTATGAGATGGTTGATTAATCTCTGTATCTGCAATCTTGCTACTTGTCTTGTCTGTTAAATTTCTTATGTTGAACTTAAGTTAATGTTATTTTGATGTAATAACTTTAATAACACTTTATCCTTGAATGATCTTCTCTTTCAATTAAATTTCTAAATGTGTTGAGTCCATAAGGAGTACAGATGAACAGGTTCAAAAGTTATCTCTAATTATATGTCGGTATGCAAATATTGATAAAACATAGAATGAACTTTTGACAACAAAAGTTAAGCCTATTATGTCTTTATGCAAATATTGATGGAAGATATGATGAACTTTTGTTTACAAAGATTAAGTCTATTGTATGTCATTGTGCAAATAGTGATGAAAAATAGAATGAATCTTTGTTTATTCCCCAGTATTGGTCTTTTCCTGATCCACATCTTTGTGTATGTACTGTGTTTCTCCGTAAGTTTTCTTATATTGAGCATGGCCAATTGAATCAATCATATTCCTTATGGTTAATTCAATTGATATTTTTGGATACAAATTCATGTTTTCATGTGATTTGATTATGTCCAAAGAAAACCTTCTTTTCTAGTAAAAGTAAGGTCGCTCTTGTTGTTCTTTCGGGAATGATATTTTATGGGGGAGAGTTCTTAATTGAACTTGTGCTTAATTGCCAAATCTTTGTGGGAAGTGCGGCTGTGGAATATTGTAGGAGTTTTCTTGTATCTTTATAAACTCCTTGATGAATGCATTTAGCTTCGGCTATATGATTGCATCTAAATAAGTTGATATGTTTTTCTCTTTTGGTCATGAAGTATCTCTATGAAAATTTCATGAGGATCCACTAGTTTTCGTACCTTTGCCAATTTATATTGACAAAAAGGGGGAGAATTAATGTGTGGTTTCATACTACAAATACATATGGTTTACGGATCATTATGTAAGGGAGAGTGATACATATCACCATAGTATTGTTGTCGAAGTTGTGGTACAATTGAACTTTAATGCTATGTAATAATACTATGACACTATATAACAATGATTGAGAGCAACTGTTTTCTCATTGTTATTTCTACGGATCTTCAACAACTATGATGATGAGTTAAACACGTTGAGAATCACTAGAGTACTTGGAAGTGACGAATAATTCGAGTTATGTTGAAGAAGCCAAGGAGATAAAGCGTTTGGATGAGAAGCTACAAAGTTTATTTATTTTGTAATCCATATGTATTGATAGTTTTGTCATTAAAATTGACAAATAGGGAGATTGTTAGAGCACTGCTCGGTCAAACTCGCAAGCGTTGCTATCTCAAGCATGTTTGTCAATGTTAGTGATCAAAACTATAAGTCTTGATTTCTAGTCTACTTATAGATATCTCGGACTAGGATATATATTGTGTAGTTGAGCATTAGACTTCAGGACGTTCATCATTTGAAGACGAAGAATTATTAAGGAGAGCTTGTGGAACTTCATCAACAAAAGGTATGTGGAAACTGAAACTCATCTATCACTTGGAAAGTCTATTTATACTCTATCTCCTATATTGAGACATAAGTCGGAGTGTTATATAGTTTTCTACTATGCACATTTGATATTTCCAGCTGAGTTTAACTCGCTTACATATTTCTCGAAATATATGTTGGTAAGTTTTCGCTTCGACCAAGTTCATCTTATATTCTTGACGAAAGTCAAAAGATGATCATGTGAAAATTTTCGAGTAACATCTTACATGGTTTGTGTGATACAATCATTTGGTGTAGACTTGGAATGTTTCGTAATGATTATTTCAATAACTTGAAAATTGCTTTGATGCTAATATTGTGTGAAAACGGTTATTGTCATCCTCAAAGAAAGTTTCAATGATTGAAATAAGAGTTTAGAACACTTAACCATATTGGATTTGAACATGTTATGCATTCTTGCATATATGTAATCCATGTCCGGGAACCATAGTATGCTTACATGTTGGTTAGTGAAGTCAGGGAACCTAAGTATGGGTACACGCTCGCATACTGGCGTAAGGTTCATGTCCGAGATTTTCTGCTGGGATTTTTGGTTTGCGTACTCGTTCGCGTACTGGCGAAACCCAAACTCAGTCCAAGTATTTCAAGTATGCGTACATGTTTGCATACTTGAAGGTTAAAGTTCTAAAATCGGTTGTGTACATGAACTGAAACATTTATATAATAAGAAATGCATTCTTTGCAAATCGTGGCTATAATGTTCATGAATTGATTCGAGTGAGTCAAACTGATTTTGCTTCAATTGTGCTATTATATACTTCTATGAGAATATAACAATTGAACAACTCTTTAATTTTTTTTCATTTGAATCATTTGAACTAGTTATGGTTAAGATGAACAAGGTTGATATGAGAGTGTTCATATGGCTAACTTCGGTGAACTATTGTTGAGCCAACATAGTGTACACGTTTAGGTACAGTTACTCAAACCTAAATGAAGGTACATTTCATTTGTGTAGCAAGCTAAGTTCGATCTAACGGTTGAAAGATATTAGCTTGGGTCTAATCAGGTTTTCATCTGACGGTGAATATTGAATGCTTTGTTACCAAGGTAACTTAGATTGCAAACCCTGATTTGAAACCTATATAAAGGAGAACTTTAGCAACTGGGAAACCTAATCCCCAAACTTCTGTGTGATACTAGTTGCGACTAGAGTTGATTCTCCTTTAACCTTAGGTTTTTCACGAAACCCTGTAAGTTAACGACTTAAAGACTTCATTGGGATTGTGAAGCCATACCCAACTATTTACTCTGTAGTTGTGTGTTCTGATCTTGCCCTGTTTTATCGTATTGAGTACTAACTTCTCTAAGATTTGCTCGAGATTGATCTCCAATAGGCAAGATAAAAAGTAGTCACAAACATCTTCGTCTCATCGTTTGTGATTCCACAATATCTTGTTTCGCTTCCATACGATTAAGATTATGGTGAGGTGATTGATAACACTTGGTTGTTTTTCGGGTATATAAGTCTGGTTTATCAATTGGTTCCTGTGCACCTTGATTTATCAAAATACGGAATAAAACTCATAGGTATTTCTGTGGGAGACAAATTTATCTATTCCAATAGACTTTTCTGTGTGAGACATATTTGTTTATCAAGTCTTCGACTTTGGGTCGTAGCAACTCTTAGTTGTGGGTGAGATCAGCTAAGGGAATCAAGTGCGTAGAATCCTGCTGGGGTTGAGAGACGTAAGGAGCGCAACTGTACCTTGATCAGTGTGAGATTGGTTAGCGCTCAGCTACATTCCATCCCGAAGTTCATTGGTAGTAGGCTAGTTTTTGTAGCGGCTTAATACAGTGTGGTGTTCAAAGCTGGACCAGGTCCCGGGGTTTTCTGCATTTGCGGTTTCCTCGTTAACAAAATTTCTGGTGTCCGTGTTATTTGTTTTCCACATTATATTTTGTTATATAATAGAAATATCACAGGTTTTGCGTAGTTCAATCAATTAGATAATCCAACCTTTGGTTTTTGTTATAAATTGCTTGAGACTTGAACATTGGTCTTTGGTACCGTTCTAGTTGTTTCACATAATAATCAGGCTCATTGATTCTATCTGTTTGATTTGCTGATTACATTGTGAAACAGAGATATCACTCTTTGATATACTTTCCCATAGATTGAGTCTGACTGCCTAGTTGAATCTCTTGAAAGTATATCGGAGTTAAGTCCTCTCAGATTGCCGAACGAAATATTGGGTGTGGTTGTTAGACCCCAGCTTTTTCATGTGCATAAATGAATACTATATAGTAATACGACTTTTGTTTCCATATATGAGATATAGTAGAAATAGACTTTCCAAGTGATAGATGAGTTTCAGTCTCCACATACCTTTTGTTGATGAAGTTCCACAAGCTCCTCTCCTTAGTAGTTCTTCGTCTTCAAATGATGAACGACGTGAAGTCTAATGATCGACTATACAATCTATCCTAGTCCGAGACATCGCTATAAGTAGACTAGAAATCAAGACTTATAGTTTTGATCACTAACATTGACAAACATGCTTGAGATAGCAACGCTTGCGAGTTTGACCGAGCAGTGCTCTAAAAGTTTGCATACTAGGTACGCAAACAAGAGTTCCGGACCTGAATCATCACAATACAGTTCGCATACTGAGTACGCGTACCATGTAGTATCCAGACATGGGTAATTGTTCTAAACTCTTATTGTAATTATTGAAACATCCTTAGAAGAAAAAAATGATAATCTTACACATACCACTAGCTCCAGTAATAATCCCAAGTTATTAAATGATCAATACGAAACTTTCTGAGTTGACATCAAATGACTGTCTCACACAATTCATATAAGATGTTCAAGGCAATTTTTACAAGATCATCTTTTGACTTAATATTTAGTTTCCAACAAATAAACTATTTCCAACTAAACTCTTCAAGAATACGATGAACTTAGCTAAAGCTAAAAGCTTTCAACAAGCATTTCAAGAAATAAATATACGAGATAAACTCGGCTCGGAATATAAAAGTGTATACAACTATTGGACTTATTCTCATTAGAAGATAGAATAGAATATACTTCTGAGTGATAGATAAGTTTTAGTCTCCACATACCTTTTGTTGATGAAGTTCCTCCAAGTTCTTCAGTAGATCGTCTTCTTCAATTGGTGAACGTCGTGAAGTCTAATGCTCAACTACACACTTCTATCTTAATCCGATACATAGCTATAAGTACACTAGATATCAAGATTATAGTTTTCATCAACTAAACTTTACAAACAAGCTTGAGATAGCAATGCTTTCGAGTTCGACCGAGCAATGCTCTAACATAAATGTACCCTTGGACCGGACCAGGTTCACCTTCTTCCATATATTTGGTTGTTTATTACATACTCCTAACATGTTTGTTTTGCGGATCACGCGTAATCCTCAACAATGTTGTAGCGCCCCCTAAGCTAGCAGCTGACTAATCCAAGAGATTAATTAAATAAAGAGGCACTAAGAATCTAAATCCTTTACTTAAACCTTTAGTTTAGAAATCTGTTACAAAACTTAACCCAAAACAAGCCCCGCTCAGAAATATATATACAAGAACTCCTCTCAAATGATACATATACAATAGTCATATGGTTTACAAATAGAATATACAACATAATAAACATAGTCGAAGTTAACTAACTAACTAACGGGCTCAACTCCTCGAAGCTTTCGCTGCGCAACTCTGATCTGTCTCTGAAACTGAAAGTGGGAATGGGTGAGCACATCATCCCTAAAAGGGGTGCCCAGTAGAAATAACAACTAGTTTTCAAGTAATCATTAATATGATTCGAAGACAATGCAGGTGTTGATGGTGGATTTTCGTTTAAGGTTAAATTTGTAAAAAAAACCGAAAAAATCATGCGCTGACATCTTGTAAAAGATAAAGCCATTTATAAGTGTTGGATACTCCCTCACTTAATTCACCAAGAATGGAGCATGTAGCAACAATCCCGTTACGTGAATACATGAAATTCCTCCAGGTTGGAGCATGTAGCAACAATCCCTTCCTGTGAATTTCATATCGGCCTTGTATTTCCGATTACTCATTATCGGTGTGGCATGACGACTGAGTGTTACTCTTACAGAGTAACACGAACCTCCAAGCACTATAATGAAACCATGTACGAAATACCCGTACATGCTGATTCTCGGTGTGTTATACTAGCCCGAGCCCTCTCGGTGTGTTATACTAGCCCGATTGAGCCCCTCTCGGTGTGTTATACTAGCCCGATTGAGCATCCGGACTGACCGTATCGATCGGTCGGGATATGATCTGATCGCAGTCATCCAACTCCATAAGCATGATTGGATGACCCCGGATCAATTCCATCATCCCCAAGCAGGTATGGAATACCCACGGCCGACCCCGCATGGTCGGCCATTGGCCTTTGCTTGCCAAAAGACGTTCATACCAAGCATTATGGACGGAAAACCCTAAATAAGGGTTTGCGGCATATTACATGTGTCGCAAAACAGTCTCAACCATCCATCTTCGCAGGTATAGATGGAGGGTGTAGATGTAGACTTAAAGGGCCCAGAGCATGTCAACACGATCACCATGGGACCGCCTACACACTTGACCAATCGGTCAAGACCAACAATGTTTGGCCGTGACAAAATCATCACCCAAACAAGAAGTGGCGCACGGCTGTTGAAAGCCAAAATTAGGGTTTCAAATCATCACGCGCGTCCATCTTCTCCGGCACGAATGGAGGGTCACAGATTAGATTAAGCAAGGGCCGGTCATACCAGCATGACCACCGTGAGCTTATCTACCTCCTCATGCGGTCGGCCAAGGCATCCCATGCCCGGCTAATCCAAAACGCCCGCCCAAACATGCGTGGTTACACTTCCCAAATTGCAAACTGATCTCGACCACTCAACTTCACCGGATGATTTGAATGGCTTAGATCACGTTTTCATGGGATAGTCAGGTATAGGCATGATCACCAGCCTGCCATCTTCCCGTCAAACCCATCGACCAAGACCGATCAAGATGTGTCGTCTTGAAACGCGTTCCCGAACTAGGGATCTCGCGCCGGTTTCCAACTCCTTTGCGGCAACGAATTTACCGCAAACCGATCTCAACCACTCAACTTTGGGGTTAAATTGAGTGGCCTAGATCGCACCTTCATGGGACGGTAAGACATGGACGTGTACACCAGCATGCCATCTACATACACGTCCGGTCGGTCCTCTCCAAAATTCTTCCATTACTTGGTTTCGACCAAGGCAAGAGTCATGCTTGCGCTCCTCTTCAAAAAACCTAATATTCATTAACGGTCGCGAGATGAGTGTCTCAAAGATCATCTCATCCGTCCAACTTCACCGACTTGGTTATACAACCACTGTCAGGAGTTATTTGGTTAGTGAGGCGTCATTACCCATCACTTTACCACACCATAATGCAGTACCTGCATAAAATACACATGATACTTCACAAGTATCGACTTTCTGAATAACACAGTTATTCAATTCAGCATTACATGCTATCTTTCGTGGATCCACGATCCACACATTCCAGACATCAATCATGTCACAAACTGGGGGATACATCCTGGGGTATTGGTCTCGGCGGTTTACGGCGTGCGGCGTGCAACGCGCCATCACAAGAAAGTGTCAGGAAGTCATGGACGGTTAGAGATGAACAGGAGAAGTGGGCAAGACTGGTCGACGCACAACTCCACTACTCCATCACTCCACTTCCTCCACTTCCCACGAGAGACGTGAATGAGGCTCGATGACTTGTATAAATAGGTTCTCCGCCCTATTTCAAACAACAACACAAGTTCAGACGAGACAGAAAAACCAAGTGTTAATACAAAAATCGTATTCAAACACCCAGAGCCTGCTTGCATCAACCGCAAGCCTGCTCACCTTTCTGTTACAAGTCATAAGCAATCCAACACCTTCACAATCTCAACACCTTCTTCGCTTCCCTCCCTAAGATCAACCCCATCTCCTTCACTTTGTGACCGAAACAAGTCTGGAACGGCCATTTCTTGGTTTAGGCCGGACTTGCACAGATTGATCTCTCGAATCTACAAGCACTCACCGCGCAGTGCATTTGTTTAAAGGTTTAAATTCATTCCTCATCCACACCCCAAATTACCAAATTCTACGGAGTAGTTTTCACCCATAAACAATTGGCGACCACAGTGGGAGGTTGATCTCTCGGTTGTAAAGTCAATCTCTTCAATACCGTTCAATCAATTCCGAGATGGTTGGTCTTAGGACCGATTCGACAGTCTCAAATCCTGGTGGCTCCTCCAACGGAGATACCCCCTCCCTAACGGTGTATCCGACGGCATACTCGGAAGACTTCCAACATTAAGCGAACTAGCACGAGTGCAGGAGATTCACACGAAGAACATGGAGCTGATCAAAGAAGCGATAAACGGCATACTTGATCTCCTCATCAAGATGATGTCGAAATGAGCATTCGGGGGATTTCTACACCGGGGACTAATTCCCCTCGGATCAACGGTTTTACTACAAACCGAGAGACCGGTGGATCGAGAAGCGGCATCTCTAGTAGAAAGCTTGTGTGAACTCTTGCACCTCTCGAGGAATCAACGGGCGAGAGACGTTTCTTTGCAATTAATAAAATAGCTGCGGATGCACACCTGACTCCTTCTCGTCCGAAAGTCCTAGCTGCGTCGGAAATATCGTAAACAATGTCACATTTACGGAAGACGACATGATGGCGGAGGCGAGGTCTGGCAACCGGCCCTACATGTTACCGCGCACATCAAGGGCTCGAGTTCGGAGAGCCCTCGTCGACACGGGAGCATCTTCGAACATAATCACTCTCAAGACTCTCGGGACAGCCAAGGTTAACCCATGCAAGATCGTACGGCAGCCTACCACGATGACGGACTTGAAGGAAACCAAACCAGCACATACGGGTATGTCAATCCGAATTTATCGGTAGGACACAATCCGGTCAAAAGCAAGGTTTGAAGTCATAGAAAGGGAGCCGGACTACCATATGATACTAGGGAGACCATGGCTTCATGACAACAAGGTCATTCCCTCGACGTATCACCGGTGCACGAAGACCATGCTAGGCGAGAAAGTCATCCGCATTCCCGCATCATTGTCTCCGTATGCGCCAATATGCGGAGTGGAGCTGTTCGAGCCAAAAGGTACCACACAGGGAGGATCAGACAAAGTCCTGTGCACCCCACTACCCACGTGGGCTTCAATCAAGGAAGGAGACCGACTTACACCACTGGAGGCCAAACACTACGGCACACGTTCTGTAACGAGGCGTCCATCTCTATCCGGTGAGACTCCAACTCATGCTCACACCAAAAGGGGACGCACTTTCGAGGTGAAACGTGATCGAAGGGGAGAACAATATCTGGCGCCGCTGTTAGCAATTAGCGGGAGAGGCTGGAACCCGACCTCTCCGCCCAATTGAATCTTTGCAAGAATGATGAAACACAAGAGGCAAGTACCGGACGCCCGCAGCAACTACAAGATGGAACCAATTCCACAACCGACGAGCTCGAGACTGTTAACATCGGGAATGAAGAATCTCCCGAGTAGGTCTCTATCGGTTCGACTCTATCCACAGACGAACGTACGAGTCTTGTTCAACTACTCAAGGAGTACCAAGATGTATTTGCACGGACATACGAGGAAATGCAGTGCGGATGAAAAATTGGTCACCCATCACTTACATGTCATACACGGATCCAAGCCAATCAAGCAATCTCCGAGGCAATTCGGACATGAAGTAGAGGACCAAATCAAGAACGAAATTCGAAGGCTGCTAGCTGCTGGCTTCATCGAGCCTATTCATCATCCAACACTGGTTATCCAATGTGGTCCCGATAAAGAAGAAAAACGGACGGATCCGGTCTTTGCGTAGATTTCGAGAGACTTGAACAAGTGCTTTGCCCCAGGACGACTTTCCTCTACCTAACATCGACATGTTAGTGGACGCCACCAACGGACACGGCATGTTCTCCTTCATGGATGGTTATAGCGGATACAATCGGATAAGGATGTATGAGCACGATGCGAGTAAGACGGCTTTCAGAACCCCTCTTGGCAATTTTTATTATACCGTTATGCCATTCGGTTTAAAGAATGCCGGCGCAACATATCAACGTGCTATGACGGCAATCTTCCACGACATGATGCATAAACAAGTAGAAGACTATGTGGATGATATTGTGGTCAAATCAAAAGCTCGAGCGAGACCACACAAATGTCTTGAGGCAAGTGTTTGAGAGGTGTCGAGAATACAAGTTGAAGATGAATCCTTTGAAATGTGCTTTCGGTGTCTCTTCGGGTAAATTTAAGGATTCCGGTGACCGCGAGAAGGAATAAAGGTAGACCCGTCCAAAACTCGAGGCTATCCTCACAATGCCGCCTCCCGAACCGTGAAAGAACTCCGAGTTTCATGGGCAAGGTGAATTACATTCGACGTTTTATACCTGGTCTAGCCCAACTTACCGCCTCATTCACCACCTTCTTTGAAGAAAGGAGCCGTTTTGTTTGGACCGCAACCCAACAAGAAGCTTTTCGGAAAATTCAACGAATACTATCATCTCCAACCGTCATGAAGTCTCGGTACAAGGGGAAGCCACTGGTCCTCTACACCGCCTTCGGTGACACCGCCGTAGGGGCTTTACTCGCTCGGGAAGACGATGAGGGAATCGAACGTCCCATATACTATTTCGGTAGAATATTGAGAGACGCCGAACTCGGATACCCCGGAGCGGAAAAAGCGTGTTTAGCCTTAATCCATTCCATTCGAAGTTTAGGCATTACTGTGCTTGTCTAATAGGGTGATACTCGTGTCTAAATCCGATCCGGCAAAGTTTTTACTTTCAAAACCGGTCTGACGGGAGGACGGGAAAATGGCTTCTCCAAATGTCGAGAACTAGACATAACGTGTGCATCGCCTAGAGCTATCAAGGGCCAAGCGATTGCGGACTTCTTGGCAGCATTTCCGGAGAAGACACTACGGGACTACATGAAGAACTCCCTGGAGAATTTCCGGACGTCTCTATTACGGAAGAAGAAGTGTGGCTCTTGTATTTTGACTGGCTCATACCCCTAGCGGTAACAATCTGGAGGAGCGGGCGTGGTGTTAGTCTCTCCAACCGGAGAAGTATTTTCACATTCCTTCAAGTTAGACTTGAATGCACCAACAACTCCGCGAGAATATGAAGCTTTCCTCATAGGGCTTTCAATAGCTAAACAAGCGGGAGTCACACGTATGGAGATAAGAGGTGATTCCAAGTTCTTGGTGAATCAAATGAATGGAGTATATGCACTTTGAAAGAAGTAACACTAGCCCCGTCTTTTGATCGAAGCACGAGAGGTTACTAAACTACTTTGCCGATGCAACCATAACCCATGTTGGTCGCAGCAACAACAAACACGCTGATTGCCTAGCAACATTGGCTTCCAAACTGAAGTTTGAAGGAGCGGAAGAAACCCTGACGGTGAAGAGGAGAACCATAGAATCAACTTGGCTGCCGCAACACAAAGACATCAAGACCGACGATTGGCGAACTCCGATCATTCGAGAGCTCAACAGCTCACTCTCCCAAGGAAAGGTCAGTCTCAAAACCCTGCAAAACTTCTTCATGCTTCATGGTATGCTGTATTATCGGAATCCAGATGGCTCCCTGTCAAGATGTCTGGGAGGTGACGAAGCACAACTACAGCTGGATCGTATTCACAATGAAATTTGTGGACAATCACTGGTGGTAACGCTTTACCGGCGACTTCAACGCTGGGTTGTGCGGCGAGAGATGGAGGCTCAATCCAGGACTACTTGAAGTCCTGCCCAAATTGCCAGGCACCACCACACCAATTGGAGATTTTTAATGTGGACCGCACTTTGGGACCGGAGAGAACCCTACATTAGCTATCTCCGTGATGGGATAATTCTGCCGGTCAAAAGGACGCCATTAAGATGAAGCAAAGAGCCAAGCGGTTCATATTCCATGAAGGGATCTGTATCGCAAGAGCTTCGGGGTTATCTCTTTGCGATGCACAGCCGGAGAAGAAATCCCGATCATCTTTGAAACAGACACACGAAGGAGAACATCAAGGGAAGAGGAAACTGTTTCTCCAAATACATGAGAAATACTATTGGCCGACCATGGAGGACGATGCGGCCGTTTTTGTTCAAAGTCATCACAAGTGCCAAATCCATGGGAACCTTGTTCATGCGCCTTCTACCCCTCTGCACTCTATAAGCGCCCCATGGCCGTTTCTGACATTGGGGACTGGACATTATCGGGAAAATCAATCCACCATCATCGAAGCAACACGAGTACATCATAACCGCGACGGAATACTTCACCAAATGGGTAGAGGCCATTCCCCTACGAGGAACCACGGGAGCAACAATTGCGGCTTTCATTAAAGAATACATCATTTGTCGTTTTGGCGTGCCCAAGCACATCATCACCGATAATGGCACTCCCTTCGCCAACAAGCGAGTGCGGGGAATTACTTGAGGAGTATGGCATTAAACGGGTCTTCTCCACCGTCTACTATCCTCAAGGTAACGGGCAAGGCGAGAGTACCAACAAGACATTGATCCGGATCATCGGCCAGAGCGGTACACGACAATCTAGGGAATGGCATGATCGATTGCCAATGGCACTATGGGCGTACCGTACGTCACCCGAAGCTCCATTGGGGTTTCACCGTACTCACTTGTCTACGGAGCGGATGCAATTCTCCCGGCGAGAGATCGAGTCCCATCGGCCGGGATTGCGGCGCAACCGGGATCCATTGGAACAGGCTGAAGTCTCGACTCTAGAATAGCGAGTTAGACACTCTGGATTTTAGAAGGAATAAAGCGAGAAGAACACGCTCGGGTGTACGGGAATCGGATTTCCGGGGCATACAACAAAATTGTGAAACCACGCGTTTTCAAAGTGGGAGATTTGGTTTCAAAACGGCCAAACACATCCAACAAGACATGTCTGCACCAAAATTCTCACCAAAATGGGAAGGTCCCTACGCATTCACCAAGGCTTACAGTACCGGCTACTACAAGATCATTAAGGTAGACGGGGCGAGGCTGGAAGCGATTATCAATGGAAAGTGGCTCAAGGCATATCATGCACGACCACTTTCTCTTGTGTCAACAATACGAGGCATTTATTTTCATTACATGTTTGAATCATCAATTATATTCGAGAGATGTGTCAATGAAAAAACCTGTTTCACCAATCAAAAACCAATGAAGTTTATTCCGCAAATAGGTTTAAAAACTTTTGACACAAACGTCATTAACAATAAAGGAATGAAGTTTAGAAGAGGCCGTCTAGAAGATTATAGTTCCTTGAGAGCATCATCTCCGGTCTAGCGTGATATCTTTCCATTCTTTTCTTCAAGTCTGCCACGACCTGCTCTACCTTCTCCGATTCTGCGGCCCGAGCCTTCTCCTCTTCCAAAATAGCCTTCGCAGGCGGGAACAACATTTACAAGGATACCCGGCTCGATCAACCTTGATGATATCAAGACGCTGCCGCAACCAGCCCACGTTGAACTCCATGGATTCACGGGTGGATACCATATTCTCCCACTTTTCGAGGCTTGATTCGACAACGTTGCGGATAGAAATACTCTCCATCTCGGCAATCATGGGAAGAAGGCGGTTTACCGCGGTGACCAAAGCGGAGGAACAGTGTCGGACCACGTTTACTGGTTGCGATATGGCGTACTTCCTCCATAACTTTGTGTACAAAGGCACAAACTCCTTAGCACCGAGAATCCACCGACATCTCGGTAGGCTGGAGGATAAACATTTCATGCGGACATCGAATGAAAGACCTGCATTTGGATATTCATAAGATGAGATACCCAAGTCGGCGTCTTCAAGGTTCACAGGGGTAAGCGTATTTGAGTTTGAAGGAAGAGGAGTGGTTAAGTCATCGTCATCAACGATCGTCACACATGTTCCGGTAGGATATCTCTGCAAGAATGAAAGGATTATTTACCTGACCGTTATGAAGAACAAACAATGGTTTAGAAAAGGAAGAAAAGACAAACCGGTATGATCTTCTTGACTCGGAGAACACGAACGGGGGACTGATCATGAAGCTCGGAGCGCGGGTCGTGCACGTTTAACGGAAGATCTGGATGGTATGAAGAAGACGATCCACTTGTTGTTAGACATGATGGGGAAACAAAATTTTAGCAAGGAAGCTCTACTTTGCAAAAAACGTAAAAAAATGGTTCAAAATTCTCTACACCTGCACATATCTTTGAGGAAACCCTAAAATGATTGCGGCGCCCGATGAATGAGGATTCAACACCGACCAGAGTCGGGTTTTCTTGTGAACCCTAATCGAGAATCGAGAAGGTCATCCGGATTCTAGCGATTCAGCCCGGCGGTGTGTAAAGCACCCACGCCCGGAGTTCCAGGAAGAAGAATCCTACCCTAGCTCAAGCACCTAAGGGAGGAAGCCGGTCTGTCAAGACACTGTGACCACACGGGTATGGAGGATTACCCACGGCGGAACCCCTCCGGGTAGACTTTCTTTATCTTGTCTTCTTACGTTTATGTATGTCACCATCTCATGCCTACCACACAATAGTGTAACCATTATGTGCTAGGCGGGGGACTTAATGTTGATGGTGGATTTTCGTTTAAGGTTAAATTTGTAAAAAACCAAAAAAATCATGCGGCGACATCTTGTAAAAGATAAAGCCATTTATAAGTGTTGGATACTCCCTCACTTAATTCACCAAGAATGGAGCATGTAGCAACAATTCCGTTACGTGAATACATGAAATTCCTCCCGAGTTGGAGCATGTAGCAACAATCCCTTCTGTGAATTTCATATCGGCCTTGTATTTCCGGTACTCATTATCGGTGTGGCATGACGGTAGTGTTACTCTTCTGAGAATAACACGAACCTCCAAGCACTATAATGAAACCATGTACGAAATACCCGTACGGGTTGATTCTCGGTGTGTTATACTAGCCCTGAGCCCTCTCGGTGTGTTATACTAGCCCGATTGAGCCCCTCTCGGTGTGTTATACTAGCCCGATTGAGCATCCGGACTGGCCGTATCGGTCCGGATATGATCTGATCGCGGTCATCCAACTCCATAAGCATGATTGGATGACCCCGGATCAATTCCATCATCCCCAAGCGGTATGGAATACCCACGGCCGACCCGCATGGTCGGCCATTGGCCTTGCTTGCCAAAAGACGTTCATACCAAGCATTATGGACGGAAAACCTAAATAAGGGTTTGCGGCATATTACATGTGTCGCAAAACAGTCTCAACCATCCATCTTCGCGGTATAGATGGAGGGTGTAGATGTAGACTTAAAGGGCCCGAGCATGTCAACACGATCACCATGGGACCGCCTACACACTTGACCAATCGGTCAAGACCAACAATGTTTGGCCGTGACAAAATCATCACCCAAACAAGAAGTGGCGCACGGCTTTTGAAAGCCAAAATTAGGGTTTCAAATCATCACGTGCGTCCATCTTCTCCGGCACGAATGGAGGGTCACAGATTAGATTAAGCAAGGGCCGGTCATACCAGCATGACCACCGTGAGCTTATCTACCTCCTCATGCGATCGGCCAAGGCATCCCATGCCCGGCTAATCCAAAACGCCCGCCCAAACATGCGTGGTTACACTTCCCAAATTGCAAACTGATCTCGACCACTCAACTTCACCGGATGATTTGAATGGCTTAGATCACGTTTTCATGGGATAATCAGGTATAGGCATGATCACCAGCCTGCCATCTTCCCATCAAACCCATCGACCAAGACCGATCAAGATGTGTCGTCTTGAAACGCGTTCCCGAACTAGGGATCTCGCGCCGGTTTCCAACTCCTTTGCGGCAACGGTTTTACCCGCAAACCGATCTCAACCACTCAACTTTACCGGTTAAATTGAGTGGCCTAGATCGCACCTTCATGGGACGGTAAGACATGGACGTGTACACCAGCATGCCATCTACATACACGTCCGGTCGGTCCTCTCCAAAATTCTTCCATTACTTGGTTTCGACCAAGCTGAAGAGTCATGCTTGCGCTCCTCTTCAAAAAACCTAATATTCATTAACGGTCGCAGATGAGTGTCTCAAAGATCATCTCATCCGTCCAACTTCACCAGCTTGGTTATACAACCCTGGTCAGAAGTTATTTGGTTAGTGAGGCGTCATTACCCATCACTTTACCACACCATAATGCAATAACTGCATAAAATACACATGATACTTCACAAGTATCGACTTTCTGAATAACACAGTTATTCAATTCAAGCATTACATGCTATCTTTCGTGGATCCACGATCCACACATTCAGAACATCAATCATGTCACAAACTGGGGATACATCTTTGGGTATTGGTGCAGCGGTTTACGGCGTGCGGCGTGCAACGCGCCATCACAAGAACGTGTCGGGGAAGTCATGGACGGTTAGAGATGAACGGGAGAAGTGGGCAAGACTGGTCGACGCACAACTCCACTACTCCATCACTCCACTTCCTCCACTTCCCACGAGAGACGTGAATGAGGCTCGATGACTTGTATAAATAGGTTCTCCGCCCTATTTCAAACAACAACACAAGTTCGAGACGAGACAAAAATCAAGTGTTAATACAAAAATCGTATTCAAACACCCAGAGCTGCTTGCATCAACCGCAAGCCTGCTTTACCTTTCTGTTACAAGTCATAAGCAAGCCAACACCTTCACAATCTCAACACCTTCTTCGCTTCCCTCCCTAAGATCAACCCCATCTCCTTCACTTTGTGACCGAAACAAGTCTGGAACGGCCATTTCTTGGTTTAGGCCGGACTTGCACAGATTGATCTCTCGAATCTACAAGCACTCACCGCGCTGTACATTTGTTTAAAGGTTTAAATTCATTCCTCATCCACACCCCAAATTACCAAATTCTGCAGGAGTAGTTTTCACCCATAAACAGCAGGTTTAATCGAAAGTCGGTAATACAAGGAAAGACAATAAAACATAATGTAGAAACTTCTTCAAAGACATTCATAAATAACAATAAACATCCATGTATGAGATGTGTGTTGCCGCACATAAGGAAGAGTAATATTGATGCCAATTCCACACCAATTAGGTAATATTACGGTGTATCGCCCTAGCCATAGATTGAGATATAAAGGAAGAATAATTTTGGCCATGTAATATTGCGGTGTATCGCCCTAGCCATAGAATACTGGATATTGTGTCGGCACACATCTCATACCACATAGAGCATACAAAGATATGCATGAATTTCACAACATCAAGATTGATTTGTAAAACAATAATGAATACAAGAAAGTTCGTTATCGATTCCCACCTCTTTTGATGACAAGCCACGCCTACCTCGAGATCCACGATCCAATGGTTCATCCTTGAATCGATCGTTGTTAATATAGATTAACTGTTAATCACACAAGAACTCTAAGAATCTAGCCAAAATGGCTCACACAAGAATCATACAAGTCTATCTAATGGCTCTAAGCCCAAGTTCACTAAACAGGCCCACTAACCAAAGGCCTGATCCAAATGGTCAACTAACGGTCTCTAACGGTCACCGAGAGTCAACTAACGGTGGCGTCGGTCGAAGGTCAAAGTCCAGTCCACGGTCAAAGGTTAACTCGGTCAAGGTCCACCGAGTCAAATAGGGAATCGGTGAGTCAACTCAGGTTCAACTCAGTCAGATTAACTGAATCATGCACAACAAATCAGTCAGACGCATCTGACTGAGATGACTAACAGGCCTAATTCCATCACAATTACTTAACCTCCACAAACCTAATTCTATAAAATGTAACGTTACACAAATTATTCATTTAAACATAATAATATAGTTTAATACAACTGTACTTTAAGATTACCTTGATCTGCACTTGCAGGCTTTCACTGAGACCATTGCTAACAACATTACAATCCATCTTCTGTTCAAACATCTCTCATAAGCACACTCAAGTTCAGTTCCAGTCATCACACTAATAATACCACTTGCACATTTATAACTTCACTCCCAATTCCATGAACGCAACTGCACAAACCATAAATTCAACTCAACAACCATAATTACTTGCAAATGTACTTCAAACTCAACAATTTCTGATCCATACTCAAACTTACAGTCAAACCTGTAAGCCTTAGCACCACAACCACAATAACCCATCTAAACTATCACGACAACATTCAACAACACACTTCACCAATGTTTTCAAATAACCCAAATCACTAACACACACACACACACACACCCTGTCTCAATCTCTCTTGCACATATAACAGTTCATTCATCCATTTCAGTGACACTGCAAACTCTATGAACTGCAACACTATCACCGCCAACATTACTACACCTTGCTCCTCCGATTCTTCCCAACACACACACACACACACACACACACACACACACACACACACACACACACACACAAAAAGTGTATTTACTAAAGATTCATATATGCCTGCAACAGTTCTTACATTCATAGTCACCACCATAATTTACAATTACAACTCCACTAACACTTCCATCTCCAATACCAGTTCTGCAATAACAACTACAGCTACATTCTACAAATCACTTCACCAATATTTTCATTATATACCTCAATATTCATTACTTCATCCAGGTAAACTCATTTCAGTTCTAATATGATTAGCAATCTCATAAACTCAAACTGAAGTAAATAGTCAAATTATATTTACTAAGAACAAACTATTACCTCAAGATAAATCTTCTCAAGCAGTTGGACTTCAAATTTCTCCTTCACTAGACTCAGTTCAGAAAAACACCTAAAGACTAAGAACAAACCCCCAATTCAGTTCATCCAACACTAAAACCTCTCAATCATCACCATCAATTCTCAATTAAGCCTCAATTCAATTCCCAACTCTTCTCTTCTCTAATTCGAACCAAAAACCAAAACCAAATCTTCATATCAACAGAACCCATTTCCAAACGATTCTTTAAACCCTCACTTACATCTTCTTTATCAATAGTTGAGAACCCTAATCTTCATTTTTACCGTAACATCATCTTCTTCTTCTTTACAACTTAAACAATTTCAGCAGCGTCAATATATAGCTCCTTTAATTCACCAACACACATATTACCCATCACTAATCAAACTCCAATTCAGTTTAAGCCCATCTCTAAACATCCCTCTATAATCTCACTTTCATCTTCGAACTCATCTTAGAATCAAATCTCAGAAACCCTAAATTCTTCAACCGATATCCAATAATCAATACTACTCTCATCTCTTCATCAATCATCAGAAGCATCTTATAATTCATCTGCTCTAACTCATCGATTTTCTCTCTCTCTCTCTCAAACAAACTCTCAAACTCGCAGAGGAAGAAGAACAGGAAAGAAGGAGACGAGGGAAGAAGAAAGAAGAAGAATTAAGAAGGAATAGAAAAGAATTGAGTTTATCTTCTCGATGGGTGAAGATAAGGCCTACCAGGAAGTTTATGGAACACCCGTTGAATTGATAAGGGAAGTCCTTAGGACTATCTAATGGAAAAAGACTATTTTGCCCTTCTCACTATTCTGATAATTCCTTCTTCTTCAGGTATCCGAATGACACGTTCGAGTGGTCTATTTCGCATAACTTTTCGAGATCGTTGTTAGATTAATTTCTATTAATTAAAATTCGTGTTAAACTAATCGAGTCAATATCGGTTAAATCGTCACTTGACTGGTCTAATAGCGTTGACGAGCTTGAGGGTCTTTACAAATGTATTTATCTTTCTTTTCTTATCGATAAGATGGAATAAGATTTCAACATTACAAGAGCTAAAGCAAAGGTGTACAATGGAACTCAAGGGGTGACGCACGACACCATGAATAAAAACATAAACTGGAACAAGAAAATTTGGAACCTCTTAAAATATATTTTTTTGTCAACCCTTACATTCTCTTTTTTGTCCTTACATTCTATCTTCCAATCAAATATGGTGGGTAAATAATGCAAGATCAATATACGGGTCCTTCACGAGAGAACAACCAATAGGTATTCTTCTAGGGCCAATTGGACCAAATCTTGCCGAGCATGCTCTCTCAGCTTCCTCTAACATATGATTATTTTTCTTACTCTACCACGTTGTTTAACATTAGGAACTCCGCCATCATATTTCCAAAAAAATTTCTTCAAGTAGAATTTGATAGTCTCTTTCTTCATTCATATATAATTATTACTGTCTCTAATATTTTTCGAAGCCTATATAGACTTTGATCCTCCTATTCATAATTTCCCATGATCATGCATTTTAATTTAACATGTAAATACCGAGAAGAAGGAAATTTTCTTCTTCTTTTGAAGCAAGAAAGAATTATTTGGTTGCGTCTTAGCCTATCCATTAATGTTGCATGAGCCTTTAGTTTTGCATGAATCCATCCCTTCGTCTACTATGGGTGATATTTTTCCAAGACTTATCATAATGTTCCTCCATGCGATAAAAGAGCATAGAAAATGCATCTTAGGCCTATTCCTATGCACATGCCAAAAAAATAACTTGTTTGACATACCAGGTGGCATGGCAAATGAGTTGCGCCACTATGGTAAAACCACTGAGCGACAGATTTTCTAGCAAACGATATTGATAATATCGTCAGCGATAAAGTCTCTACGGCCAGCTATAAGATGAATATCGCTCGATATTGAGTCTAGCGCCAACGGCTAATTCTTTATCGCCTATAAATAGGTAGTTTTCAAACTCAAAACTTACCCCAAAATTTTAGTGTAAATTGTTTTCTCTATTTCTCTCTTTCTCAATCGAATTTCTCTATTTCTCTCTTTCTCAATCTAATTTATTTTTTCAATTTTTCCCAAATGGCACAATTTCAAACCCAACTTGATTCGGCAACACAACTTGATTTTTCTGGAGTAGTGCTTGAAGGTGCCGTTAAGAAGATATGTGGTAGTTATAAAGAAATAGGTTAAAAGCAAAGAAGTCTTCACATTTTGGATATTAACCAAGTCAAAATCGAAACTAATAAAAGGAAAAAAAAAGTTCAAGGCAAAACAAATTTGAAGCCAAAGGAGAAGATAAACAAAGGAAACTATGTTCATAAGCGCGTTGATTGGAAGTTTTGTGAAATGATGAAGATTAACAAGATGAAGAACATTGTCCCAAATTTTTATTTTTAAAGTCAATATTTCAAATTACTATTGTATAGTTTTTTGTCTTGTAAAATGACTATTAATGATTAATTCGAAGTTTAATGAATTTGAAAATTTGAATCGTATTGTTGAAAATTAAGCTTAAATTTATTCTTAATCCAATCTTACATTTTAATTAGAGATTTAAACTAAAGTAAGACAAATATTAAAATTTAATACTTAGACTTAAGTGTACAATTAAGAAATTAAAACATAAATATTGGATTATACTTGGGAAACCCTCTTAAAATCTCGAAACAACTTCCAAATTGGAAGTCTTTTTCGTAGATGCGACGATATTCCGCACTACACCTTTGTTGAAGTTCCATCATGGTTTTACCATCCTTCATGTTTGGACCTTCTTGCTGAAGTAAAACAACATACCTAATAACTTATTTATTGATTACAATAAAGAGATGACTCAACCCTGAAACATCACGATTGTTGGGGTTCATTGTTTGTTCTTGAAATTTCCCAAAATGGTGTCTGACTGAATTCATCTGCGAATAAAGTCTCAGTAAAAGAAACAAAATTCTTGTAAATATATTCATATTCCTCAAAAGTAAATTTTTGTAATCGCCTCCTAATTTGACTTCGCACATTGACGCGATTGGCAACTCTTTGATTTTCGGCAGCATATTGGTTTGCTACGAACTCAGCCAGGTTCGTATTATCAGTCATGCTCTCTGAGGAATTGGAAGAGTGATGAAAAGAATTGGAGATTGAGAATTTCTAGAGAGATTTAGAAATTCTGGTGTAAGTTGAAATGAGTTTGAAATTGGGTATTTATAGACGGGAAAAATGGTAGTCATCGGATGAGGATCGATGAGCGATGATCAAACCAGCGAGCGACATCATGACTATCGCTGGCGCTGGAATGACCAACTAGCAGGATTTTTATCATCTAGCGATGAACACTCTATCGCTCGCTGGAATGTCTGACGTGTATACCTATATGTTATATTTGACATATTAGAGGATATATTTGGAACTTTGGCATACCCATAGTGAGTGCATATATGGCAAAATCAGATGTTTGACATGTGCATAGAAATGGGCCTTATAATGGATGAATAAACACATATATGGGTTGAAACTCGTCGATAGCATTATTATTCTTAATTATCAGTTAAAAAGCCATATTAAATATAAAAAAAAAATAGAAACTATTATGTAGTCCTAATATTAATATCCCTTAGAGCATCTCCAATAGAGGGTGAATCTATTTATTTTTGATGACACATAGGATTCTAGACCCCCGATTAAAATAAATCCATCTCCAATGGTTGGATCCTAAAAACTAGGAGGGGTGTGAAAATAAATATGAAGGTGTTCAAGAAAGTCTTATTTACAGCTTCACTTGCACCTCCGCGTCATATTTTTATTTATTTTATTTTATTAGAAATTAGTTAAAGTAAAAATAAACGGTTAAGATTTTATCATACAAAATATTCTAAGGATTAAACCCTTCACTATTGGAGATAGTTTTTTAACCATGAGGTCCTATATTTACTATATGAGTAAAATCTCCTAAATAAAGGTCTTAATTAAACTTCCACGTAGGATTTTTTACACCCACTGTTGGAGATGCTCTTAATATAAATGGGTGAGTTTGGTCATGTTGACTAGGTCAAGTGTCTAGTTGGTCCTTTTTCTTAAATATATATTACTGTTTGGTACAACAAATTATTGTTTGGTCACAGGATAAATATTGCCCACATGGATGACGTCATCATTTTTAAACAAGTGACAAAATACACTTTTCTCTCTCTTCATAAATATAAATGGAAAAAATATTTTGGACCAAAAATCAAAAAGTAATAAATTTTATATTTTCGGAAAGCCCTCGACGAGACCTTTCCGGCGAATACAATTGTTGCTATATTTCGAAGCTTCAATTTTTACCTTATTCTTTAGCTAAAAATCAACTAAAAAATGATGCCATAAAATGAGCTACTTGAATGAATCGATGAACTACCATACTAGCTAGTTCATTGTACAAAGTAAACTACTTGAATGAACTATCATATGAGTTCATTCTACAAAATGAACTCCTTGGATGAACTAACATACGAGTTCATTCTACAAAATGAACTAGTAAAATGAACTACTATTACGAGTTCATTCTACCTTATGAAATACCATTAGGAGTTCATTTTACAATATGAACACCTATCACGAGTTGATTCTACGATGTGAACTACCATATGAACACCTATTACAAGTTCATTCTACAGTATGAACTTCCATAATTAACTATCATTATTAGTTCATTTTACAAAATGAATTACCATTCTTATACACTTATCACGCAATAATGAACTACTATTACGAATTCATTATATAATGTTAGAATTAGTTAGAACTATCATGCTCTAAAATAATGTTTGTTCTCAGATATGAACTACCACTATACCGAAAAGAAAAATTAAAGTTTTGAAACATAGCACAATCGATATTCGTTGTGTAGATCTCGTCGAGACCTTTCCGATTATATAAAATTTATTCATTTTCGACTTATATTTTGAGAGATATTTAGTTTTAATTTGATTTTATTCTTTATGTTAAGAAGAGAAAAAATAAAGAAGAGAGAGAAAATAAAAACAAGATAGTAAAAATGTATTCCACATAAAGAAGAGTGAAAATAAGAGGATAAAATGACCAAACTAAATTCCTTTTCTAGTTGGTGGGCCAAATTTCCTTTGGACCACCTAAAATAGGACCAAACTGAAATTTCCCCTAAAAAAACTCGGCTCTAAGGCCTATCAATATCAAGTTTTTAAGTTATATTGATTTTAAACATACAAAAGAAACTCATTAATACAATTATTACTCTTTATTATCAATTAAAAAAAACATATTAAATTCTTTATTAAATAAAAAACCTCGGCTGGTTCTAAGGCCTGATAGGTTCAATATCAAGTTCTTTAATTGCTTCAAAAAAAAAAGTTCTTTAGAACAAGCCTTACGGTGAAATCCGACTTATTCGAAGTTTGGAAAAGTGTGGAATGTCAAGTCTTATGGATTCCAAGTTGATGTCATCCACACTTTCCAAGCCATGTTCCATGGCTTTGTGGAATAGTGTGTGCAGTCCAAAAAAATGGTAATCTGATTGGCGTTAAACGTTATCCAGCATGCTAAAAGACGAAAAATGCTATTCAGAATAGTGTTTTCGTCTTTTAGCATAAGTCAAACGCAGATTAGCCACTCTTAATTTCTACCATGTAAATATTTTAGTCAAATTCTATTGACCAAGTCAAAAGCTATTCTTTTTGGCGTTTCTATGATTCCATCATAAAAACTTTAGCTTCAATGAACAATTCTAAATACTGATATGGAAGATGGAATTCTTCCACCATAAGACTTGCTCTTAACATTAAAAAGGAACTTATCATTGTCAACTATTTTTCTTTATTTTTGTCATATTATATTCATTATTAAATATAATAACCTCTGCTCTAAGCCCTGGTAGGTACAATATCAAGTTTTTAAAATTATATTGGAATATTCTAAAACTTGACATGTTATTATATCCGAAAGGATTTTATGATAAAGGATTTCTGTATTGGAGGGTGAATGTTTCATGTATCAATCTAATACCTGAGAAAGATGACTCTGCTTTCTGATGGGGACTTTAGGCCTCTAAGCTTGATTACTACCTTTTATAAGATCATTTTTAAGGTATTCACAAGCAGAATGACTGTAATAACCCGACCCTGAACCCTGATATTGTACCCATTTTGTCTAAAATAGAAGCAAATATTTTTATAAATAATAAAAACATACTCCTTTCGTCCCTAAATAGATGAACTATTTATTCTTGATTTTTGTACCGTTAATAGATGATTTGTATTATTAAACAAGGGGATATTTCTAAAATTACCATTTTGATTGATTATTGTTAGTATACGAAATTTGTATAATTTGATAGCCATGTTTGTATTTGTTACTTAGTTGTTTTAAAATGTTTTTCAATGGTATAAAGTTTACGAATATCCGTGGTATATTTTGAGAGATAAATCATTTTTAAATGTACTAGTTATTATTCATAAATTATTTTTAAATTTACTAGTTATTATTTATAAGGGTACAATTGTAAAAATACTTAAAACACTTTCCTCTCTTCCTGCCTTAAGGAGAATTATGCAAACTTAAGCTAGGTCATCTTTTTAGGGACGGAAGGAGTTGGCAAAACCACCAAGGAGAAAAATTGGTTGGATATATGGAAAGCCTCTATAGACCTTGCCTTGTCTCTCATATTTATTAAATCAAAATCATCTTCTTTCCAGGCTTTATTAGCTTCGATTCTTCGAAGTTAAAAGATTTGTTGATTATAGTTTGAATTTCTAGGATCACAATTCTTTTTCTTTTCAATCAATCAATAATTTTGTTTAGTTAAACAAAAAAAAAACTCACCAAATGCAAAACCTAGCCGTGGCTTTATGGCACATTAATATATATTACCTCCATCCAGCCCCCATATCTCACCTCTCACCACCTCTCTTTCCAAGCTTATTTGCAATAAGTTAATCTCTATGAAGCCAAGGTAACCTGGGTGTCGGTTCTAAAACACACATTGCTCAACCTATTCAGAATTTCCATTTCTCTTAGGATCATCACATTCAACAATCTCACATGCCCATAAAACCTTTCGGTGTCTTCAATGTTGCGTGACGCCAGTTTATTCAAACATCTCATTTATGCATCTCACTACGATAAATATTTGTCAAACATATCATTACGGTAAATAGTGCATTGTCTATCATTAATAAAGAAGACAATCAAGTAGCCTCAAGTTGATCAAAAAAAAATTGGTGTTTGGCACATAAATACGCATATTTCCCTTATGCTCGTGGCACATTTTGTATACCCCATCTTTGAGAATTGTTTGTTTTATACACGGTATCCGTTCCACGGTTTCGTTGTGCTAACACAATTAATTTGTGAGGTTACCGTTAGCATACTTTGGGTAACTCTCTCTTTGCAAAGTATGATCATCTTAAACCTATTCCTATTAAGTTGTTACTGATAAACATTGAACCCCCAATTGTACGATGTAAGCAAGTGTTTACCGCATAAGCATGAGTTAAGATTTCCAACGGATACAAATATAGACATCTAAGTACAAGACTCTATGCCGGCAGGGCCTAAATTAGTGGATTGCCAAGCACAATGACAATGCATTTACCTTTTGTTTCCGCGTGTAAATAATGTCTTCTTATTTTCCAAATTTTAATTCAACCGATTTAGATAAATATTCTTTACCGGTAAAAAATATTAAGAGAGGAAAATGCAAATATATAATAGAAAAAGAAGAGTTTTACAGTCAAGTGAGTAGGTTCTTTATCGATAAGTATATCCATATATTTTCGTAGATTCTTTATTGGATTAGCTCCCACAGGTTCTCTGAAAATATAGAGATTTCTAGTGACTATCTGAGAGAATTTAGGGAGTCTTTGTGACTTGTTGAGACAAAAAAAAGAGAGATTGTATAGAGTCTTTGTGATTCGTAAAGATAAAAAAATCTATAATATTTAATCAATAATTCAAAACATCTACCGGTTACTTTATTATGCACGTTATAATCTTAGTAAAAGTACCATGAATACCTAGTAAAATATGTGTTCATTGTCCAAATAAATCTCATTGTTGTCCGATGCCTATGTTTTCATTCTCTTTATTCCACTCATCCCACATTTTATTTGCTATGCTTTCTCGCCACTGGTTTAGTGCGCAAATGGCTCGTTACTTGGTTATCAACTCAAACAAAAAAAAGAGGGAAAAATTTGGCCCTACTCTCAAAGCAAATATTCCCCAAATTTCCAAGTCTCCCAAAATATCACATCTTGAGAAGAGATTTCTACCACACCTATTTTCCTAAAAAAAAAAAAGTCTCTCCAAATCTCTGAAAACAACAAATCAATGACTTTCAATTCTCATTCGAATAAAAAGGTTGTTGGAATGACTCTTAAGAAATCATAATCCAATAATATGGAGTTTGATAGAATTTAAAAGACTTAAAAAAAAAGTCTTTAACCAACAACAAGAGACACGAGAAGACTCTCCAGAAGTCTCTATGGACTAACAGTAGATTTGAAAACTCTCCGGAAGTCATTTGAAATCTCATTTGTCTAACCACCTGTTAGTAAATAACAGAGTTAAAAGTGAAAAAGTTGGAAACGGAAACTAAATATTCGTCGGATAAAGTGATTTTTTCAAAGGAAACTCCGTTTCCGTGTGATTTCCCTTAGCTTAAAGGGGGTCAGATATATATGATCAACTTTTAATAGTAGCTAAGGGATTTCACTACACTAAAACAAAACTGAAGACCATATTAGTTGGATTTCGCTATAACTAAGCTATAGCGGAGCGAAATCGCTTACCATTATGTTTGGCCTAAGTATTCCTACCATGTTTATTTTGCGGATCACACACAATAACTCAAATGCAACAATGTATTTTGGTTTTCTTTAATAACAAGATGGTTAATAAGATTTCAACTTTACAAGAGCCAAAATAAAGGTACAATGGAGCTCGCCAATACAAAAGGGATGACGTGCACTCTAATTAAACAAAAATGTCAGTCTTGCGCTACTTTATCTCTCTGTATTTAATTCTTGTTTGGCAAATAAACAAGGAAATTGACCTTTCTCATATAACATATAACAGAAAAGTCATCCCTTGTATAGAACCTCATATTACAAGGTACATTTCTTTTCTGCCCCAATATTTAACCAATGGGTTAGCCAGTTAAATATGAAAAATCTATGTTCTTTTTTCGTTTATAGGACATATTAGACCAAATCTTGCCTGACATGCTCTCCCAGTTTCCTCAAACATCTGATTATTTTTATTACTCAATAAAACCTTCTTCCATGTCGGGTAACATTAGCAACTCTGCTATCTAATAGCAGTTCTTCAAGTTGTATTTAGTTGTCTCCTTCTTCAGTGAAAAAAAAAACGTATTATTTTTATTAAATGTATTTACATATATAGATTTTAATCGTAAATTAGAATGACTTCTTCCTTCATGAATTTCCCAAGATCATGCATTTTGATTTAACATGTGAGCAACTGTTGCATTCACACAATATGATCCTTTATCTTAATAGTTATCGCATGAATCTATCCCTTAATCTACTTTGGACTAAAAGAAAGAAGGTCTTCCCCGCCAACGATTATCATAATTATCCCTCCCATGTTATAAGAGAGGATGGAAAGCGCAGCTGATAATTAGGTATGTTCCTATGCATATGGCATATGAAGAGGTCTGTTACTTTTGCATCCATTATGGATATGGCAAAGTGGAAAATATACTACTTAGCCATACGCGATATAGACTTTACCGAACAAGGACTCCATCGTTCGATAGTCTTTAGATCGCTCATCAGTCATTACAGCGCCAATGATACTATTTATATCGCCCAGCGCTATAATCATCGCTCAATAGTTCATCATTTAAAGGTCGAGAATCTATTTCCTATAAATACTCAACTTTAAATTCATTTCAACTTACATCATCTCAACTTCACATTTAGACATGGCAAGTGCTCGCTCAACCGTCGTGGCTAGTGCTCGCTTCACTTGAGAAGAAGATGTTTATCTAACTCGATGTTGGATATCAATTTCAAGCGATGGAAATTTTAATTTAACCACTTTTAATTATGGGACAATGTGTTTCAAAGGTTTATGATGTTATGATGTAAGATTTTCCACTATCAATAGGGACGTGAGAGAGTATGCAGAAATTTTGTGGATAATAAAGGGGGATCATCCTGCATTGTCAGTTGACGAACTAGTCAGTATTTTGATATCTTATTTAATTTTTTAACGACTTGGTTTTATTTAATTAAAATCATATTAACTTATTATTATTTGTCTGTTATATCAGAAAATTAGAGCTTATTCCAAATTTGTTGACACAAAAGAAAAGAGGTTAAGTATGATGAATGCTACGAATTTCTTAATATTTATGTGCAAGGATTTAATTTTGGTTAAGTATTATGTAATGTGATTGCGTTTTTTTTTTTTTTAAATTAAATGTTGGTCCAATTAAAACTTAATGACATGTAAAACCAATTTGGATTTGAACATTAATTTTAAGATAGTTGTCATTAATAAAAACAAAACAATAACATTGGAAAGATTGAAATTAAATTACATTTGTAAACCACCTATTACACTGACCATTAAAGATCCATTTGGTCAGGTACCGGTCTGCGACTCACTTCATGGATAAACAAACTTACCACATTCGAAATGCTTGAAAAATAATATATTCGTAGTCTTCCACCATTGTTCTAGCTAGTATTGCTTGAACAACTTGAGTCCTACTGTTTTTTTGTCAAATCTGCTTAGAAGGACATTCATGAACCTTGTGGAAGTGCTATTACTAGTAATCTAAATTGGAAATCCTTTTAGAAAGCTAAAATTTCACTAAGAATCGATCACATTATTTGGAAATATGTACAAAAGCCTTCCAACCAGGGATATGCTCTCCAGGTTTGTTTGTAACATAGATAATACCTGCTCAATGTGTTTAGATGATATTGAATCCATGATATACTTATTTTGTGACAATAGTCACAAAAGGTATATGAAAAGCTTTAGGCAATAATATTTTTAGTATGGTGAATGGAGTATCTTTAATTGATTGGATTGTGGATAATTTTTTAAGTGCCAATAGCACCTCTATGATGAATGTTAAATTTAGAGATAAATTTTCTTTGGTGTATGGATGATTTGGAAAGTATGTTGTTTGTTAATCTTTGAGAATGTGCAGGTCAATGTGAGTGTGATTGCAAGGAAAAGTATTGCACTCTATACCAAATGGAATAACACGATGCGCAAATATTTTTTTATTAAAATTCTTGTTAAAAATCTCCCTAAATGGCCTTAAAAGATATGAAAGTTAATTTTGATGCATCATTTTTTAAAGATACAGGGTTATCTGGAATTTGAGTGATATATATGTGGAGATTATGCATGTACTTGCTATGGAGCTCGATGAATCCTTACAAAGGCAGTAGATATGGAGCAGACGGAAGTTACGGCAACGTTCGAGGCTACAAGATGGGCGAGAAAAGTAAAATTTCGGAAGATTCACCTGGAAGGCGATTAAAAAAATGTTTTCTTAGCGATAAATGGAAGCAGAGGGGATGTGCGGTGGATCTACAACAACATAATAGAAGATAGTATTTCTTATTTAAATGGTTCGACTCTTGGAAATGTTCCTTCATTCCCAAAGAGGAAAATAACACTGATCATGTGTAATAGACAAATATGAAGTAATTAATTCTTGTAGTACATATTAGATTACTTTCTTACCATGCTGGCAATATATAGAGTCAGACATATCTATATCTTAATTCAATAAAACTTTATGCTTTCACATTAAAAATAAAAATAATCTAGTTTCTATGTCGTATTAACATACAAATGCTGCCAAGGATATATTTGGGCTCTATCTTGAACAACAGTGGAAAGGTACTCGAATATCGTACGGAACTCAGAGCATCCATCTCTTAGAGCGACTGAATCAACTCGCTTTGGGTGTATAGATATGTGCCTGAAGAGTATACCATCACCAGTTAGTTGTCTATCATGTTGAAATTCATGTTCTTTTTCCTGCTCATAATTCAATCCACTAGATAGAATGCTAATAGATCCTTTGACTTTTCTATTTCTGTTATTTTTTGGTTTCATTGTGTTAGGAAAAAATAGATAAAGAAAAGAAGGTGTGATAAGGAATGAAGGGAGGTGTGACATTTATAGGTTGGATAGAGTCGACCACCGGTGATGTTAAATCGACGATCGGTGATAATGTATATATCAAACAATGTAGATTAAATCCTCGGTGACAAAGACTTTATCACTATCGCTACAGTCAGCACCGCTCGACTAGATCTTTATCGCTAATTGTTTTCGAATAGCGGCGTGGCTGGTTTGCCAGGCGACCTGACATAGAAAATTAAGAAAAGGGTCATCCTCCATTGGAACCGACTTAATGGTACCGTATACAAGGTTCAGACTTTGTCAAGCTACTAAGACCAAGGGTCAAGCTAGTGTTTTAAAGTAATAAAAAAGATATCCCTTATAGCCTATTTGGATACAACTTAGAGGAAATTGTTTTTTCGCCTTCTACAAATAAAAAACTCATAAGTTTATTTAGGATTATAATTTTAGAATGATTTAAAAAATAAAAAAAAGTAACTTTTTTGTTAAACAAATTGCTTTTGCTTCTAATTTCCAGAATTGACTACGGACATCCAATTACTCTGACCACCTATATTTTTACGAACCATATTTATACACTAGTTTTCTAAAATCAAAATTCCCAAGTTTCAAGACATACAAGAAGATTTAAGAAGCCATGAGCGCGTAAAAAATTTCCAAAATATAAAGGAAAAATTAGGCGCAGGCTCAAAAAAAATAATATTCTCATTGTCAGGCCCACAATTAATTTTAGATACCGTGACACCCATAATTATTTCCGTGACACCCATAATTATATGAAATTATTAAAAATGTTTGCATGACGGGTTATGCATCAGGGGTATAATTGGCAACGCAACTTGGATATAACATATCTAAAAATCCAGGCCTTAGAATTTTACAAATTTTATATCGTTGGAAATCTTTTTAAGAGAGATACGCAACGAGTACAAACAAGAATATCAAATTTTTGTTTTTCACGAAAAAATCGGAGGTGATCATCATTTTAGGCAAAATTTTCGAAAACTTGATACATAACTATTATGCAGCCACCAAAAAAAATGCATAACACATTCTGCAGACGCATAACGAATTATGCAACCATTTTATCCACTGCATAACAAATTATGCATTTGGATAAAAAAGTTATGCATTGACCGCTGTCGTAAGCGACACAAATATAATTACACTTTCTTACTACTCAAAATATAAATATAGCAAGGGCAAGAAAGGATCGATCCCACAGAGAGGTCTAGGTTGTCAAATTGTTATGGTTTCCTATATAAAACACCCTAAGAATTTACGATTGTGTAAATAAAAATAAACAAAAAGCAAATAAAGTACGCAAATCAAGAATGTGAAATATTGGATAAAGATTTCATCTTCAATTGTAAACAAGTTTATGAATATATGAATAGAATTCGTATTTAATCTCGCTATCATCAAAAGCCATAGAATACCTTATTGCAAGAATACTCCGTAAATTTCTTAAGTCATCAACACACACATTAGGGTCACGCATGTGAAATCTACCTAAAGAATAACCTAACGCCTTGCGCTAATCAAGTTCAATTCCTAGGAGCATTAAGTTTCAGAAATAGGCTAATCAATGCAATTGTAATACATTGCGCAAACAATTCGAACAAAGGTCAATTTCTACATATGACTACGAGGATGTATCACTACAAACCTTAATCATATCATGCTACTCGTATTCAAGGTTATCGCTCGATGAAAACCCTAAAATAGCTATAGATATGGATGTGAGTTCAATCAATTCTAGACTCGACTAAACAAACATTCAATCATATTGCAATCCATCAATCATGCAATTATTATAACCCGTAGAAAGTGAACGATAATATTGAGAGAAAACTAATTCATAAAAAATCATAACTTGGTTGCAAAATCCAACTACATCTTCAACCAATAATAAAAACTTAGTTACTCATGGCATAGGAGTTCATAGCAAGAAGAAAGAGAAAACCTATCATGTTTCTAAACCCTCGAACCAAAAGTATGAGTTCTCCCTAATGGAGATATATCTAGGTTTAGAGAAAAAGTTCTATTTATATGCTTTTCTCCCCATAAGGATACTTTCCCAAAATTAGGTTAATTCTTCTCAAAACCCGTCTCCAAGTTGGTCCACCAAGCCCAGGAGTGAAAAATATGTCTCTGGAATTTTGGGTCCAAAAGCGTCGCCGGAATTGATGACGTCATCACCGAATCCGACCACCGGCGCCGAATCCGATCGCCGGAAAACTTTCTCCGATCACTTGAAGTAACTGGAAGACGTCACCAGGCAAGTGCACACTCCCGAAGCTCAACTCCATTTCTCTCGCAATTCAAACATTCACAAAATACCACCTAAACCAATTTCTTGTTCTTGCAAAAACGCACCCAAAAGCGTGGTCCGTAGCACATATGTCCGGCCATCGACTCTTTCATCCGACTCGTACCCCCTTCACGATTCACCGAATCATTGTGATTCCCACTTACGGTTCCAAAATCCGCCATCGGAACTAGGCTCACCGGTGCACCAATTCTCGCGTTTTCGACTGTTTCAGCTCTCATTACATTTCCCGACCCGCAAATCTCGGGCCATTCCCTTGTGCATTCAACACCTCCAATGAGCCATCATATCACCACCGCAATTACTTGCAGTGCTGCAAATACGCCTTCGTTGCTCATCTCCCGAACATCACAAAGACAAGCACGTGCAATTCGGCTCAACCACACCGCCTCTGACTCAACCACACCGCCCGCACCTCTCGCATCCTCGTTCAAGCCATAACATTCACCTCGCAATTTCGGCTCTTGTGCAACTTCAACCGCCGTTTCTTGAGACTTTTGTTGAACTCCAACAATCAACCACCGCAACAATGCCCGAGAGCTGCAGCTTCACTCCACCGCACCTTGTTCTCAATCACAAGAATCTGCAGCTTCCCCGATCTTGCAATAGCTATGAAATCCCACCAACACAAAGAACGTCAATGCTAGCACCTAACATCGCTGAAAGCCGATTCACTTGACTTCAAATTCATTCACTTGGCCATCAAAAACCCATATTGCATATCCTTCTGCTACTGCTTCTAACCATTTGTTCATTCCCTGTAATCAACCACACATTCAACCCATCACCAACAGTTCATCCCAGTTCAACACCAGTCCCTCAACCAAGCAGCTCCACCTGCCATTATTTGCAAATGCCATCAAACTGTAATTCCTTGCTTCTCAACAACATCATAACAGCATAGCTTCATTCCTGCAATAACATACAATCCAGTCCACCTCCTATTCATGGATTCATTCCCACACTGACCAGTCATCCATATGTGCAACTCAGGTCAAGAGATCCATTCCCATTGCGGCAGCTTCCCACCAAATTCGGTTCCAACCGCTTGTCACCGCCATTCGTCCACTAAATCAAGTCTTCCCTCCTGTGTGCATCCATTGCAAGTGAGAAGATGCACATCAACACTACCCGCATTACCACGTAATGCCTTCACCTGCACCCCACCGCAACACACTTCCTTCATCACTGCTATTCTCAGTTTCACCTGCATTGAGCTCACATCCCTTCTGTTCACTGGCAGCAACTCAAAGCCATCATTAAAGCCTTCTGGTTCCCACCTGCAGCTCAGCTCATTTCCACGGCAGCATATAGCCATGACAAGAATCACCTGAGCCATCATTGCCTTCCCTATCTCATTCTCACTGCCTTCCTACATTGCAGCTGCGACACCTCTATGCTCAATATCATCTACCAACTGCCAATTCAATTCCATTGCAGTTCAATATCTTCTTCTCCATCTTGGCTTCTCGCCATTCTAGCTCTTTGCAACTGCTTCTCCACCACCTCAGTTCACCTGGTACAGCTACACTTCCACTGCGTCTTGATGCAACTTCAACAAATGGTCACCTATACACAAGCACCCATGGCTACAACAAAGAACAATGGAGAGACTGTTCACTCAGGCCTTTTTACAAGCACATTGTGTGCCAGATACCGGAACTCCGTTTTAAGCTTGCTGGGTGACTCTAAAGCTCACTGCTCCTTCCCTGCAACATTCTAGCACAAACCCATCGACCCTTATGATATGCAGTGCTTGGAAACTTCATTTAATCCTCTCCATTGATCATCAATAACCAACGGAAGTAACGCTTACGCTCCTTGTTTTTCCGGCCAAACAAACTCGAATACATGTTCCTTCTTCATTCTGGCTTCAATGGCTAACCTAAACCTTGGCAAACGACCACAGAACCTTGGCTCAAATGATGTAATGACTTGTGCAATTCTTTGCTCTTGTTTAGTTCTTTTCTCGATTCAAAATAAAGAGAGAAAATGTCTTCTCTTGATTGAATTATGGTATAAGTGGTGGATGGATAAATGCACCCATAGTCTTAGACAAGGACCACCCCGGACTGGTTGGCTCTTAACCTTTGCCAGGCTCCCAATAGTGTTAGCCGATGAAATGACCGGTTTACCATTCCGAGTTCTTCTTTTGCCCATAACTTCTTCATACGAGCTCCGAATGACTCCGTTCTTTCGCCATTGGCTTTGTCTTTTCGTGCTCTTCGAGATGATGAGAAGAAATCTTGGATTTGAGCGAGTTCCACTTCCTTTTGCCCCAATGACTCCAAAACACCTAAATAACTCAAAAGCAAAAATAAGATACATAATTCACACGAAAACTCGCAAAGAAAGCATAAATACTAGATATTAAATACGGTGTATTCTACACCTATCATGCATCTATAACAAGTTATGTAACCATTGTTTTGGTTGATTTTAGTGCGTCCATAAAAAAATTGATGCATAATGCAGTATGCATCCCATAATTACGGATGCATATCAGGTTATGCATCTATTTTCTCGATGCATAAAAGATTGTGCAACAAATTTCTCGATGCATAATGCATTATGCAGTCATCCATTTTCACGACTGCATAACATGTTATGCATATATAAATGTAGGTGCATGACAAGTTATGCAGTCTTTGTTTTTGTTAGTTTCAATAGTAACAAAAAAATTGATGCATAACGTGTCATGCAACTGTTTTCTGGACTGCATAATAAGTTATGCATTAACTTTTGTAGATGCATAACATGTAATGCAATTATGAAAATGGATGCATAACCTGTCATGCAGACATTTTCTCGAACACCACATGTAGGTTATATTCAATCTCCTTGATTGTCTTTTCTCATCGCTGGTAACATATGCATTTTTTTTTTTTTTGAAGTTATTAGCAGAAAAGGGAGATTCCAAGCATGTAAGAAAGTTGGTATCACACTATAAACAACAATCGTCGGTCTACTTATCCTAGAATCCCTCTAAAGCTAATTTTCTATTAATTGGCCGAGAAATTTATTCATCTAAAGTTGTTTTTAACTTGAAATGACACTAGTTATCTCTAATTTTGCCCCACCTTGCCTTCACAGGCCAAGGTATTTTATGATGCATGCAAAACAAAACTACTGCCTTAGAATCTGAAACAAAACACACAACATTGACTTGTTGAGTAGTTTTCCGTTCTCCAATACTGATTACGCACATCGCTTCTGCTACAAAAAAGTTAGCAACCACACCCAATCCAGCTGTTGAAGCACCAAGGATGATACAAGTCATTCTTTGAATGTCTAGTAAATTTTCTTTCCAACCACTTTGGTTTTAAGTGTCCGTATTCAATGATCATATACCAGTATATTGACGTGAATGCCTCCAAACAACAACCGATAAATTGCATCACATATTCGAAAGGTAACAAAATAAGTATCTTATTTGAATTTGCAGCAGCATGCTGCTCGTAATATTTCCAAACCCTAGTTTCGACTCCTTGGTTCAGGCAATTCTACGAACACCATATGAGCAGAACTGATGGTGCTGATGTGCGTCAACAATTCCCATCTGTGGCTCTCCAATTCCTGCATATTCCAATTCATACACAACCCATTCTCCTATTTCTTACAAGACTTGTAAACTAGTATCAATCATCACCATTTACTGCCACATTCAACCACAACAACGGCTCAACTCCAGCTACACAGTTGTACGTCTCATTAAGCTAATTTCCTGGCTGTTAACTCGAGCCTGAATTAAACCCACTCTTCCAAGCCCTTGAAAACTTTAAAAACTCCATTAATCGTCTCCCCAGATCAGCAGCATCAGATCCCGTTCCTTCAACTGATTCAATCTTACCAAATTGTCTAACGAAAGTATTGGTTTGAATAGATCTGACGAAAGTCAAATCGAACAGTAGAGGGGAGAGGAAGAAGAAAAGGAATCGAAGAAGAACAAAAAAAGACCGAAACCTAATTTTATAAATTATGGGTTTGGGAGAAAAATTTTCTCTGAAATTGGGTGCGCGCGTGAACTTCTTCTCCTGTGGGTTTCACATTGGAGAAAAACTGAAAACTGGGTTTCCCTGTAGTTTTCACAAATATAAAACACAAAACAAGATAATTCTCTACTTAACAGAAATATATGCGAAGTTTTGTCGTAAACATTCCTAAAAAGAAGATTCCCTGAATATACCGAATCAAAACTTTTAGCTCATAACCCTAATTATAAAATCTTTGAATTTTATTTAGGTGATAAAACGAAAAAAAAAAAGAAAAAAACCAGCTTTTCCGTATCATAGTATTGTTTAAATTGGTTTGGGAAATGCAATCGAGCGTCAAGAGCGCATCTGGTGTAGTGGTATCATAGTACCCTCCCACGGTACTGACCAGGGTTCGATTCCCTGGATGCGCATTTTTGTTTTTTGGAGCAAAACGCTGCTGCATCTCATCATCGAAGCTGAAACAGAAGCTCTCCTTTATGGCGCTATCAACTAGATGGAAAGAGTTATTTTACTGTCTAATCTTTCCTTCCGTTGAACTGAAAAGTGAAGGACAATAATGTTTTTGATTAGGTTACCTACCTTCTGAAATGAGGGTACTTGACACACAATAATAACAAGCAACTACATGAGGTAGTTGTCAGAGTTACTTTGAATTTTCACAATCAAAAGTACATTTCAGTTAGGATTTTCTTAACTGTAACTAATTCATCTCCATGGAATGCTCTCTCTACACCAACAAAATTATTGTACGGTCCTAACAAACGTACCCCACCATCCTAAACAAACATATTTCCTTCACTTTCTCTCATGACTAGCTAGAATGCTCTTGCTCTCTCAAAAATATATAATTTCCTTCTTTCTCAACCTCTAAGCCTTCCACATTATAGAAATGAAGTTTGCAGGTTGCGGCAGCGGACGAGGTAGAGGAAAACTTAATGAACATGGGATCATGGAATTCAAGTCTAAAAACTTGGATGCTGAGAGGAGAAGAAGAGGAAAACTTAACCAAAGAATCAAGGATTTACGTGCCGCGGTTCCTATTATCTCTAATGTAATCATCTTTCATAAACTATGATCAGAAACATAGAATATCCAATATCATTAGCTAATTTTTCTTTTTGAATTCAGATGACTAAAGCGGCGACTCTTGACGATGCAATAACATACATTAACGCATTAAAACAACAAGTAGACGGTCTCAGTGAGTGTCTTGAACAAATGGATAGTACGGTACTTCCTCGAGCAGTAGAAGAAGAGGACACTCAAGTCCAAGATGAGTTGAATCAAAATATTGAGAAATGCAGGGTAGATGTAATGCAACTGTTCTTAGCCTTCCTTTTTCGCTAATTAAACAGTTAGGACTGCTCTTTGTTTGAGTTTGATACTATTATTTGAGTTTTGCAGGAGGAAGTTAAGGTAAGCTATTTAGAAGAAAATAAATTGTGCATCAAGATAATTTGCTATTCAAGAAGAGGTATTTTCACCACATTACTTGAGCTGATGACCTCTCTGGGGTTTGAAGTTATGGACAACAATTTTAGCTCCTTCAAAGGTGTTTGTCTGACTACCTTATCTGTCAAGGTAAAAATTTGCAAATTTCTTTTGAAGTTTCAGGCATTGAAATTAAAAATGGAAGACTAAATTCATTGCATTCATTTTTTTTTCTTTGGTGAGATCTGCAGGGGGGTAAGGTTGAAGTGACTGAATTGGAGAAACTTGAAGAGTATTTGCTACAAGCTGTTACAAGTTTGAACAACAACTTCAAACTCTAACTGATCCAGTATCTCAAAAACCATTTGGATCAGAGCTAGTACAAAAACTGTCTACATTATTCTGAGAAGTTGCATATTGACAAAATTTCTCTAAACACTACATCTAAAAGGATTTACATGGCAGTATGAATATTGGTATTTCTTTCTATCTGTACCTGGCTCTCTGTGTTTTACTTATCAATGTGCTTGCCATCCCCCTACTTCATCGTCGAACCGGAGAGTCAGCATCAAACTATCAGAACAGTCATCTTCTTTTTTGGGGACTTTGTTCAAGATTCCGTTGATTTTACTAGGTGACTCGTCTATCTTGCATTCAGAACTCTTCTCCTTTTCTGCAGCTGGCTTATGATCTATGCTGGCTGATGGTGTTTGAGGGCAATGACCGGTGACCTGCTGAAGGAACTTTTATATTATCAAATTCAGTTCTAACTGATAATTTGTACTAATGGTAATAAATATTTATCATCAAATGTTTTGATGATCTAACACTAGTTCGGATAGAGCAGAGATCAACTTTGTGTAGGTCAAAAGCTGCAGATAGCCACAAAGTTGCTTTTTAATCATCTGATTTTGCTGAATGGGCATGATAATGGTAGAAGTAACCCATTTAGCTAAAAAAAAATGAAAAGAAATTTGTCCTGCCATTTGGACTGACATAGTTATGCCCACAAAGAGTGCGTCAAACTAGTGACGGACAGAAACAGGTGGATATATGTGTAGGCATTTGTTAAGAACTATTTGGGATTTGTCTAAAACAAAATGACTCTTCAGCCGCACAAAAGAACACTTCATTTGACGGGTTTAGGACCATACCTGATGATTTTGTGAGTAAAACTCTTGAGAATCTGAAACTTGTATGTGTTTCTGACGCTGAACAGGGGAGACTTGAAAGTACTCGCTTGTCGAAGCGTCCAAACTAATCCGCTTTCTTTTCAAGGAGCTTAAATCATTGGCAGGCTTGGTGAAACCAGGAGGAGGTTCCAACAAAGCTGCCTGTATAGCTTGTCTCGAGAACCCAGGAGGAGGTTCCAAGAAAGCAGCATCAGCAGTAGTTGGTCTCGAGAACCCAGGAGGAGGTTCCAAGATAGCAGCATCAGCAGTAGCTGGTCTCGAGAACCCAGGAGGAGGTTCCAAGATAGCAGCATCAGCAGTAGCTGGTCTCGAGAATCCAGGAGGAGGTTTCAGGATAGCAGCATCAGCAGTAGTTAGTCTTGAGAATCCAGGAGGTTCCAGGATAGCAGCATCAGCAGTAGCTGGTCTCGAGAATCCAGGAGGAGCATCGCATTGAGGTTGCTCTTTTTTTATTATTGATATAGGATGTTTTGCTGAATTGTCAGACCTCTTGGATGCATTTATTACATTCGAACACATTTTTTTCGTACTTTCTACATCAAACTGCACTCTTTTCTCCACACAATTTGATTTCAGTACGACTTCGTCTGTTTTCCCGACATCTTTTCCTCCCACCATGTCGATGTCCATATCGGTTCCCATTGAGTCTCTTCTGATGATACTCAGTATGTCAACATCAGTATCGTGGTTCTTGTCTTTCAACCGACTCTTTTCTGATGGTTTGGTGGAAGGATGGTGCTTCTCTCGGTCAGCATCAGAGTCATTGTTGTTGCACGGGGAGTAGTCTTGGTCTCTGTGCTGACACTTCTCTGAAGGTTTTGCGGAAGGATGGTGTTTCACCCTGTCAGCATCAGAGTCATAGTTGTTGCACGGGGAATAGTCTTTGACTTTCTGCTGACGTTTCTCTGAAGCTTTTGTGGAAGGATGGTGCTTCACTCGGTCAGCATCAGAGTCATAGTTGTTGCATGGGGAGTAGTCTTTCTCTTTGTGCTGACGCATCTCTGAAGGCTGGCTGGAAGGACGGCGCTTCGGTCGGTCAACATCAGAATCATAGTTGTTTGGGAGACTCTTTGCTGAAGGTTCTGGAGAAGGTCGGTGCTTCTTCACAGATCGAAAAACTCCACATAGATAGAACTTCGATTTAATTTCTGTTCAGAGTAGAAAACATCAATATCTTTTCTTCAGGTATAAAAACTCTTTACAAGAGACATACACCCTAAACGAATAGAAACTAACACAATTAAAACATTTCATACATCAGCGTCATGGATCCACGGTGAGTCAGAATTTAGAGGCTTCCAAATATCTTTGAATAGCATACCCCTTAAGGCCTTAACTCATATTATAGATATGAACTTTATCTTTCATCCTTCAGAAAAGAAAGACAAAAAGCTTACTCATCCAAACTCTACACATTTGTCACATCCTGACCAACTAAATTATAATCTCATGTTCAAAAGGTAAAGAATACTGTAATTGATAATGTATTCAGACCCAGGAAGGTCACTAAAAAATCAAACTTAAAAGGAGGGCACTAAAAGTGAAGGAAATGTACTCTTCTTAAATAGCTTTACACTATTTTCGTGTGGTTAGCTGTTTTTTGGTTACTAGACTTTCCCTCTTAAAGCAATAATGGCTTTTACCGTCTTAGTTTCACAAGATAATACTCCTCATTATTGATTAGTATGATAAAATCTATAGTACCAATGAAACCGAAGAACTCACTCTGACAATCCGCAGGCAACTTTTTTGAGGTAAATATCAGCAACTCGACATCATTCAAGCAGCTCCGCATGGTCAAATCCCTCGACACAATAAAATCAGAAAGGATATGATAGTTCTTTGTGGATCTGCAGCACAAATAGAACAGCACAATACAGATTATTCTTTTACCCTCACCAAGAAAAAAATTACAGATGGAAACTGACAAAAAGATGAATATCAAACCTCTCATCATCACCAGGGAGAAAATAAAGGGCAATATCATCCTTGGTAGGACATAATCTATTAAAATTCTCAACACAAACATCGCTACGAGGATGCAGCTTAAATTGCAGCAGACTAGGCATTTCCTTAAAAACCTTGGCTGCTTTTACATGAACCTTTCGAGGGGGATGAGCCTGTAATCCTTCATATGATCCATCCATAAGAGTTGTGCCCATAATCTCGAAGCTTCCCCTGGAGAAGAACAATTTAAACTTAAGTAAAGCATGGACAAACAATTGTTTATATGCACAGAAATTTTGAGAAGGATGTACATTCCATGGAACAGGCACATTGTACAAAAGCAGTAACTTCTTCAGTATTATTTAAATACAGAGAAAAGGCAGAAGTTACTCACTTCCATGTGGCGCTTACAGAAAGATGGTCCGAAGCCCCTTCTCAAACATCTCATATTCCTTAGATGAAGATCCATCCTTTGAACATCCAACTTCTTTGGCAGGTGGAGAAGAAACTTGAACTGATTCCTGTTCAGGTAGATCAAACTCTCCAACTGGTGACTTAACATGCTTTGAGTTTCCAACTGGTTTAGCAGGTGGGGGAGATACGTGAAATGATTCCTCTTCCCGTAGAACAAACTCTTGAAATGGTGAATTTACATGCTTTGAGCTTCCAACTGGTTTAGTAGCAGGTGGGGAGATGCATGAAATGATTCCTCTTCCCGTAGAACATACTTTTTAACTGGTGGCTTAACAACCTCAGTGCCTGAAAAAACTTCACGATTAACAACTAGTATATAACTCGATGTAACCAAAATTCCGGATAGCAGGTAATAAGGAATCTCATGTAGGCTCAAAAAATGTTTACCTGGCTTGTTTTTTCTTAACAATTCTGTTGCTTTATGCTTATCTTTTGCAACACTTTCGATAGGTCGGGACCAATTTGAAGGAGAACGGTGTGTTTCGGCATCAGAATCTTTCATTTTAGGTGTCCCCGCATGTGAGTGTAGAGAAGTCTTAATAACTCGTGGCTGTTTAGTGCTATGTTGTCCCCTGGTAGGTACTGAAAAAGTAAAATATCCAGGAGGTGATGTATGTTGTGAGGGTAAGGGACTTGTGGAAAACCTCTTCAACGTTTCGAACTCGGCATCAGAATCTCTCATTTTAGGTTTCCCCAAATGTGAGTGTAGAGAAGTCTTAATAACTTGTGGCTGTTTAGTGCTAGGTTGCCCCCTAGTAGGCACTGAAAAACTAAAATATCTAGGAGGAGATGTATGTTGTGAGGGTAATGGACTTGTGGAAAACCTCTTTGACGCTTCAGACACGGATGCAGGATATTTTCTTGAGGTTATATGATTCAGGTTTTTAGAAGAACCAGTCTGTGAGCCCATCCTGGCCATAGCAGCTGCCTCTCCGCTTGATAGCTTAACGGCATCTGCAACATCAAGGTATTTAACCTTTCCTGTTTGAACCTCCTTTATATAATCTCTTGATGAACGCGATGAACGTGCAGCAGAAATGAGACGTGAACCTAACTTTGTGTGAAGATTTTCTGATGTTTTACGCGGAAGTTGCACACTGGTCATGATTTCACTCTTAGAACATGCTGCACAAGACCATTTTTCTGGACGTTCAGGCATCTTCCTTCCAAAGCCCATGCAATAGCTGAAAATAGGAGGACAAAAGACATTCAACTATCTCCAGTATTATTTCAATGATCAAAAGAATTATATGGAAAAACGCCTGGCCCAGTTTAACATGGTTTATGCATTCCAGATGTGATTATATCACTGTTCAACATTATAATAATCTCCTTCTTCCACTGCGACCCTCATTACCACAGTTACATCTCTACATTCTTACAGTGAAGGAACCCCACTATTTGCATCCAATTTACTACATGTCTAAGATGTAAACCTAACAAGAGTGCAGATTCTGACGAGCAAAATTAGAATACCTTTGGGAGCTTGATCTGGATTGCTACAAATCTTGTGAAATGACACAATAGTGTGTGCACGTATGTACTGTGTACTTAAAACTCTGGCGTGGTACATTGGTACTATTTAAATCAGCTCAAAGACTAAATCATTTTGCACTCAAACCATAGTTAAAGAAGAAAATGTCTGGAAGAGACAGATCATGCATCAAATTCAAAAACAAAATCTTAAATGTGACTGAATCAATTTTCGACTCCAATTACTGCTTAACATAACAGTGAACATCCCATGCTATAATAATTGATGCTCAATACATAGTTATTTGACTCTTATAGGACTTATAACACATGTTTTGGCAGTTTCTTAATTAATCCCACAGTAGAAAAATGCAGAAATGTGATATAATCATATAGCATTGAGCGTCTAACTAGGAAACACTCGTCGTGTTAAGTATGCAACCTTGCTATGGAAGAGATATGGAACTACTGATAAGCAAAACCTAATCAACTTACACCCGTAAGAGGACCTACTCCATTACCCAACAAAATGAAAAAAACACAAAAGATGGCAAAGATATCTTGGACTACTCAGCAAAATGAAATACATACACTAGCAGAAGAGATAAAGGAGTACATACATATGCTCTTTAGAAACCTTGCAAATGAAACAAGTTTCTAGAAGGCTTGCATTGCCAGCATCCCCACAAGTATCACATGGTCGATTCTGCACAATGAAAAGAGAATATATCTAAGTATGAGATTGACGGTGCGCAAGACCCACGTTTTAGGAATTACTCCAGCGGACAAAAATTGTGAATAATAACATAATTGTTATCAAAAAAAAAAAAAAATTACATAATTAACTGATTGTATAGGTAGTGTTCTGGCACTATCAAACTAATACCTCTCTTGGAATCTTGCCATTATCTTTAAGATGACAATTTGAAAAACTAGTATCAGTATCACCACAACTTCTAATTGAATTTGAACCCCTTTTCTGCTTTCCCCTTTCCTAATTTTTATATATAAGATTTTAACTAATCACTCAACTTTCACTTCCAAACAATTACTGTCACTCTTAAAGTTCTTAACAATCAAACTTGACACATTGAAGAGTGATCACTCAACCAACAGTGACATGCACTAATTCACAAGAGATTCACAAGAGTTGCAGGAGAGAAAATAACAAAATCAAAGATGATATTAACAAGAAAAGAAATTGGGCTTTGTCTCTCTATATACCTCTCCAAGCTTGGGAAACCAACCATTTTTTATTAATTTTTCTTTAAAAGAAGATGCATGCAGCAAGTATCTTTAACTAAAATATTAATGTTAATCAATTTGCCTTGGAAATCACAATGCTACGAAACCTTTTTTACCGGGTTTCAGGAACAAATCAGTTTCCAATTTAATAAAACAAAAATAATCAGTTTCCAATAATAAAACAAAAATAATCAGTTTACTTAAAATTATATTAGTGATTTTGTTTTGGAAATGACAAAATCATTGAACCAAGTGGAGTTCTTGATGTACCTCACTTACTTCATATGCATAAATAAAGCCATGCTTAGTAATATCAAAAGTATGATAATAAACAGAAAGTATAGATTCACCGGGTATGTTTCACCGTGAATCACAACGAGTGACACAATTGGAGTGGATCCAACAGAAAATAAAAAATAGCACCCTTATAATTTTCTTGTGGGTCCCAGGAGTTTTCTCTCGCGAAGTGTGTTTTCGGTGAAACTCACTCTCACTCGATATGTGTAGCAAAGCTGGATAATAAATGACATTGAAAAAGTAAAAACTGCATAAATGCATTGATATTGACATACCCAGCTGTATCTTAACAATTAACATGATTTAGACTACAATACAAGGAAGGCTATATATAAGCTAGCATCTTTATGTGGTTTTCTTCAGAATATGTACCAAAATGTGTCAAGTAGACTGTGTGAACTTTCAACGGTGTTCAAGATAACTGGGCTATTCATATTGAAAGCATGAATTTGGGCCCATGGGTCCATACCCAAAGCATGAGTCTTCCTAAAAGACCCTAAAAGTTTGATTTTGATCTCCCCCTTTCTCTCTGCTCTCATACCTAGAATGAAAACACCATTCCTTCATGATCAAGTAATCAATAGTGACTTTATAGGTCAACAACCCACTAACTGAAACATTTGAGTAAAAGGGTTTCTCCCAAAATGGGTTTTCATGGAAGATGAAGTTGAAAAAACCAGTAAAATCAGTAAATCCCCCGTTACAGAAACAGAGAAACTGAACCCTAGTTACAGAACTGTAATGGAAAATCAAAAAAATCCAAATAAAATCAACCTGAACAAACCCCCTTTTGCTTAGAATCATGATAAAAATCAAAAAAAAAAAATCGAAACCCCATTACATGATATGAAACAGAGAGAGGCATAAACCTACCGGGTGTGATCCTTGCATATTCCTTTGACCCTGTTCTTCCATATTTCAGTTCTTCTTCAAACTTTTCTTCCCTCTCTGATAATACCAAATTTCTGCATAATAAAGAAAAATATACTAAAAATAAGGAAAAAATCAAAACAGACCAAAAAAAACAGAAGAAAAAAAACCACACAAATATTCAGCTTCCTTGAAACCACCTACATTATCTAATTTCTCAACCAAACCTCCAGTTTCTCAGCTCAAATAAAACCTATCTATTCAAACCCTTTTCTTATCTTTCTTCAATATTCACAAATGAAGTCACTCTGTTGCAGACATTCATGTGCTCTCTCTGGTTAAAGCTTTTCTACAAAATATAATACAGACAGACAACAATAGCAAAAGCAGAACAAGCAGGTGAGGGCAATTCTGTTTTTATGAAAAGACTGAGAAGTTGATGTTTTGATGCAATGATAATGACATGTCACTTACTGCAGGCCGTCTGATGGTTTTTATTATAGTGTTGTGATTTCACAGTTCCATTTTGGTGAAAGAATTGGGGTTTGTTCAACAGAGGAGAGAAAATTTCTGCTTTTGAGGGTGTTTTGGTTATTGTAAGTGGGAATGGGCAGGAAAGTACTGGTGAACGGGGTTAGTGTGCACCTCATGGTCAAATGCGTCTACCTCCTCCTTAGTAGTCCGGCCTATTGTGATTTAGGCAGCCAGACAGCTGCCGGGAAGATTATTTGATTTTGATTTCAAATATACCGGTATTATTCTCTGCATAAAGTCACATATTTTAGGGATATCTATTATTTTTTTTTATTATTTTTTTTTCTTCATCAAAAAATTACTTTTTTGATGTACAAAATAAATAAAAAACGCGATTTGATAATCATTTATTAGTTGGTGATAATGTAATACACTTCGGACATCCTATTTATTTTTCCTAGTTAAATAGCATTCACTCCGTCAAGAAAAAAAAATATCAATCGGCTAGGCAAATATCCTATTCTATCGGGACTCCTTAAACAAAATTTGCACTAAGTAGTTTTATAAATATCTTTCTCACACAACCCACTAAATAAAATTTGCACAAAGTTATATTTTGACAACTAATCCATAAAATCTTATCCCGAGTGAGATTTGAAGCATGTGGTTCTAAGCTTTTAAGTTTTCTAACCACTGACTTAAGATTTGCAAAATTACTAATAAAGAGTACAAAATTAATGGGGTATACCAAATTTCATATAAGACAAAATATCGTTCAACCTTTAGAATAGTACACTTCTAGGCTAATTGATACCTAGAAACTATAAAAAAATTTACAGTCACCAAGAAACTTATTTGTGGACTTCAAAGCACATATTTGTGTGCATTTGTGTGCATGTATTAATAGGCCTCATATGATGTTGGGCTTTATGTGTTTGATTAGTAAGTGATATCATTATCTTGTATCAAATTCTTACCTACAAATCTACAATGCACTTTAGGATGTTGCTGGTATGAATCTTATGGCTTCAATGCTCCCTGCTTATTTTGGTCGAGTTACACACGTTTGTTAACTGCAACATAGATGATGGTAAAATAGACAGTGTTAGGTGTAACAGTCAATAATTTATGAAATAATTAAGCAATGAAACAACTTATCTTAATACAGTGGAGGCGGATGAGTTCCTAAATTCTCTGCAACAAAACTTCGTAAACAATCTAGTACACCTAATACTAGAATTTGGCTAACTTGAAAACAAATACTCAAAAATCAACATAAGAGAGAGTACGAGGAATTACAGAAACACCTTGTTGGTATTGAAATTAGAAGAAAAACATTAGGCTTTGACGACCAATTACTTGTTTAAGCAAGATTTTTACGTCGGTATACCAATCCGGTAAATCATGTGGTTATGGTAGTTTATTTTATATGGTTTGGGTATATCCCCTTGCAATCTTTTTATTTAAGCGTGTTTACAGGTCATAAAATGATCAAATTCTTTCCTGGGACTATATCATTTCTAATAATTCTTTTTGGTATTAATAAATTATTAATTCGGTCTATGTAAGGTAAGAGTTAATTAGAGGTTTCGTTTTCCATAAAAAATAATATCAAATGAATATTATGGTAATGATAGTTTTAATAACACCTAGAACCGTTGTTCAACATAGACCAACTAGGCAGCGCCCTAGGGTCCTCTAATTTTTGGGTCGCAAATCCTATGTTTCACCTATAAGTTATTGTTGATAACCATTTGAAAATTTTGGATTCTGAGCCTATTACAACAAGCTCAATAAGGTCTAATTATTCATGTAAAAAAATCACTGAATTGAAACTTTGTGTTCTTTTGGTTGGTTTTTGCATGTCCCCGTTTGTAACTCATTGTTAGAGCATCGCTCGGTCAAAATCATAAGTTTTGCTATCTCAAGCTTGTTGTCAATGTTAGATGTAAAAAACTATATCTTGATTTTTAGACTACTAAAGTCAAATCTCGGACTAGGATTAGAGCATGGTACAATAGTCAGGTATTAGATATCATTGAATAACCCTCGAAGACTAAAGACTGAAACACAAACGAAGACATTTGCGAGAACTTCATCAACAAAGAAGTATGTGAACACTAAACTGTCTTATTTACTATTGTATCTACCATTTTATCTTATGAGACGTTGTCGTATGATTTTAGTAGATTTAATATTGCAAAAAAAAATTGAGTTCAAGCTTGTCTTGGTTAAACTCTCCAAATATGATTTGAACAATGGATGTTCTTATATCCTTGGCAATCTTAGTTAGAACAATATATTGTTTACAAATTATTATTTTTCAAGTTGATTATTTGGAAATTTCCAAGCAACAATGGATATTGTCGATGGCCATTGATAATATTTCAAATTTAATTAATAAATATAGATAAGTGTTTCGCGCAAGGTACACATACTTGTATGTATTACCTGGTCAGTCTGAATTCCGCGAACTATGGAGGTTTCAATACTCGGTTTGCGTACCCTTTACAACTGAGATCGGAAATGAGGGAAGATTTGTAAACCCATTTGACCTGATTGCGCGAAATGGCCTGACTTTGCGAACTGCCAGATGTTTGAAAACCTATCCAGTTCTAGTTTAGAAGAAGATCATGAACCATTCTATATGACTATTTTCACTTTTGCTACAACTCTCATAGACACTTCTAAGACAACTTTATTCACAAAATCACTTTGGTCTTGTGAATCATTATTTAGTCTTGATTGTTATTGAATATTGTTAAGTGCTTAAGGCATACTTGCCGCTATGAACTATCATTGTGCACGGTTCTAGAACTGGACCATAGTGCATTTTTTTCCGTGTAATTTCAAGAAGGACTTTTTACATGCTTACACATGAATTTCTAATAAGAATTTCATCAAAACTGAAAAAGTGTTTGCTTGGATCTCAAGATAAACTTAGCTTGAATTCAAATCTATCTGTAGCCTTGAAAATCTATAAATAGAGAGACTCTTGCAACATGATTTCTCAATCCTTGTCACTCATATGTCTTAGTTGTAAAGTTAGATTTGTCTTCTATAATCTAGGTTCTTCATAGAACTGTATTCTAGGCTACAACTTTGAAAATTTTACTTGGGGATTCGTGAAGCCCGACCAGACTATCTTTTACCTAATAGTTCTTGTACCAGATCTTGTTCTATTAGTTATTGAAGTTTACAAAATTTAGATCAGGAACAAGACATATAGAGATCACAAAGTTCTCTCCGTCTCAGACTTTGTGATTCTTTGAGATAGATATCTAAATTCTTCTTTGATTTGTTTGGATTGTTTTTGAGAGGTGGTTAGTGATCTATGCTTCTCTGATAATAGAGTATAAGTGTCGCGGATCCGTGAGGTTTACTTTGTCTAATGCGAACATATTTTCAAACCTAAATTGTAGCATATCAAAAGGGGAATTAAATAGGCTTGTTATTTAGAGGAAGATATGTATCAAAAGTCTTCATTGAGATTGAAACAACTCTTGAGATGTAAAGGACGTCAGCTAAGGGAATCAAGTACGTAAAATCTTGCGAGGTTTAAGAGGCGTAAGGAACATGGCTGCGGTTGAATTGATGAGAGGGTTAATTTCGATCTCAACTACATTCGAGTTTAAAGTCTTATAGTAGACTAGTGTCTTTAGAGGTTTAATACTGTGTGGTATTCAAAGATGGACGAAGTCCCGGGGTTTTTTTGCAAGTGCAATTTTCCTCATTAACAATATTTTAGGTGTCTTATGTTTTTCCTTTTCCGTATAATATTATTTATCATTATAATAGGAATATCACAAGTAGTACTTAATCAATCTAGATAGTTTAAGTCCTCATTATTTGAGATAGAAAAACAAGACTTGTTCTTGTTGAATTCATATCTTGAAAAATATATATATATTGAATATTTCATACTTGTTAGAATTCGGATTCTCTTAATTTGGATACGGCTAAATTGATCCCGGATATTGATTTTTCAGGTCGTCCAAGAACTCTTCTACATAATCAGGTAGACAGACATTTGTTCTGTAAAGACCCGCAAGCTCGTCAACGCTATTAGACCAGTCAAGAGACGTTTAGTCGCTAATAATTCGATTAATTGGATGCGAACCTTAATTAATAGAAATTAATCTAACAACGATCTAGATACGAAACTAGTATCATTGAATAGGTCTCGAAAAGTTATGCGGAATGGACTACTCGAACGTGTCATTCGGATACCGGACGAAGAAGATATCATCGGATGAGTATGAAGGGCGATTAGTCTTTTTGTAGACAAACCGACTTGGCAGCCCATATCTAAGTTTCCGGGTGCCTCAAGTAAATATCATCTACCTTATCTCCAATAGCCAATACTTCATCTCGACATGAAAACCACTCCTCCCCTTAGCCAATACTTCATCTCGACATGAAAACCACTCCCCTTACATAATGATCCGTAAACCATATGTATTTGTAGTATGAAACTACACATTAATTCTCCCCCGTTTTGTCAATACAAATTGGAAAAGGTACGAAAACTAGTGGGATCCTCATGAAATTTTCATAGAGATACTTCATCACCAAAAGAGAATAACATACCAACTTATTTAGATGCAATCATAAAGCCGAAGCTAAATGCATTCATCAAGGAGTTTATAAAGATACAAGATAACCCCTATAATATTCCACAAAGCAAAGCACTCCCCACAAAGATTTGGCAATAAAGCACAAGTTCAAAAAGACCTCTCCCCCATAATATGTCATTCCCCGAAAGAACAACAAAGGCGACATTGCTTTTACAAGAAAAGAAGGATTTCTTTGGACATAACCAAATCTCATGAAAACATGGATTTGAATCAAAAAATCTCAATTGAATCAACCACAAAAATGATCAATTCAATTGGTCATGCTCGACATAAGAGAACTTACGGAGCAACACAAGATATGCACAAAAATGTGGATCGGAGATCGACCAATCTCATGGAATATACAAGGATTCATTCTATTTTTCATCATATTTGCACAATGACATATAATAGACTTAATCCTTGTAAACAAAAGTGTATCCTTTCTTTCATCAAAATTTGCATAATGACATAAAAGGCTTTAACTTTTGTTTGTCAAAAGTTCATTATATCTTTTATCAATACTTTCATACCGACATAATAGAGATAACTTTTGAACAAGTATGGGACAGTTACAGGTTCACGGACGTAAACAACATATCCCATAACAATTTGCAATATATAAAATCATAAAGATTAAAATTGTAAAAATCATCTTCCAAAAAACTTAGAATTTAAATAAATAAATCTAAAAACATGAAGATGAAAATGTTGGACATAGCTATGTGTACTCACAATAATGGCTATTCCAAACCCTAGTAATCCTTCTAAAAACACAATAAATAAATTCTCATAAGAAGTTTCCTAGACATTGAGACCTCTGAAGAATTCTTTATCGTCCCCGAACTCCTTTTCGTCAACAGTCATAGGTACATAAGGTTCATGAAGAAAGGAGTCAATTCCAACAAACTTTCTAGGCTGATGATGTCGAACCAGAGCCTTCTCAATTCCGAGAGTTCTCATAACAAAAGCTTTTATTTGTTGAATCTCCTTCCTAGTTTCCTTCAACTCTTCAAGAACACCAGAAAACTTATGAGAATTTGAAGGAACAGCTCTTGACTTCCTCACATTCCTTCTTTTTCTTTTCAAAGTTGGAGGTAACGGAGATTTCTCTCTTTCCTTCATGATTGATGGCTTAACAATCATATTAACATCTTTTCCATCAGAAGACATTATGCTTGGAGTATCCATACGTGTATGAGTTTGTGGTAGGAAATCACAATTTAAGCTCAACATGCAGTCTTAAGATGAAAAGAATTTCAGAGAAGGAAAAGGAATGTAGGGTTACGGAACCTTTAACCACACAGGTTCACACATGCACAATTCACAACCTTAAAGAGAGTAGAATTGTCGAGAATAACCCTCTTTTATTGATTAAACAGGGAAGTCCCTTCCAATATGAAAGAATTCCAATTTTGCAAAACACAGCAAATCTAACAAAACAAAAAAAAACATTTTTTTCTTTTCTTATAAAGCTTTGAGGTGTGCACAATCTTGTCTCTTTTAATCGTGCACATGAGACAAGATGCACCAAAACAACACAATTAAGTTGTGTTGCGGTGAACAAAAATTTGTCCACCATAACCTTTTTGAAAGGAATTCATAGAACCCTCTCTATTAAAATGTTTAGACCATACTCTCTTTTTAGTGGTCTTGTCTTCTCTTTGGAAACTAACTTCTTTGAAGAGGATAAAATCTTACATACCTCAGCGTTTTTTTGAACAAGTTTGAGCTTGTTTGCTAGCCAATTTGCTCTTCGTTGAAGTTTATTAACATATCTCATCTTGTGTTTGTACTTGAAAAACTTTGAAAGTTCATGACCTTTGAGTGAACTATAAGAGCATGTCAATGGATAAGATGATTTAAGTGTCCGAGATGTGCAAGCTGCTAGACACAGAGTGGAACCTGAAAAATTAGACAGAGAGTTTCCAATAGAAAGGTCAATTTTTTCTTCCAGATTGATTGTGTCTCCTTTTGAAAGAATATCAAGATTGATGTATGTATTGCTACAATTATCAATATCAATATCTTCACAAAGAAGCGCAACACTTGATTTTTCATCTTTATTGGAGTCATAGTGATCAAACATTTCATCAAGGGTTGCAGCAAGACCTTTGTTCCCAGTGTATTTTCTACGGTTCGGACACTCATTTGCAAAATGACCAAAACCTTTATACTTAAAGCATTGTGGCATATCCTCGTCATCAGCCTCGTAAGCATCCCTGTTTTTAGGAGGAATGTGATTGTGAGTTTTAACTGATGATATGGGTTTGTCTCTGGAGAACCGATTACTTCTCTTCAATAGAAGATCTCTAAACTGTCTTGTGATCAAAGAGACTGACTTGTCAAGATCTTCATCTGATGAATCAGCCTCAGAAAAACCATCCTCAGAGACATACACACTTTTACTTTTGTCAAGTAATTTAGTGTTCTTTTGTGATTTGAAGGCAACATCCTTTCCGATTTTGGATGTATGCTCATGATCAAAGATCTTTAGCTTTCCAACCAACGTGTTTCTGGAGAGAGCATCAAGGTTGTTAGAGCATAGATCGGTTGAACCCACCAAGCGTTGGTATGTCAAGTTTGGTTGTCATATTTTAGTGAATCAAAACTCATGTTAAGAGTCGCTTGATTATGTACTAGAGTCAACTTCGTATAGGTTAGCTTGAAAGTATTAGGATAATGAGACTTTAAAAGTATTGCGAAGACTTGAAGATGTGAAGAAGCAAGGAGCTACAACAACAACAATCATCCTTCCACTTGAGGTTAGTGATATTTGACTTGAACTGTTCCATTCCCTAATGTATCTTTCAAGTAGTGCATATTAAAGAAGAAAAAACTGCAAAGCATATTTGAACTCTAGATAGACATAGTATTAAGGAATACAATACGAGGTTTATTGCTTAACCATTAAACTTTGTAGATAAGACATCGCCATAATCATTTGAATGCTATTGTGATTATGTATGGGTATGAGGTGAGGATTTCATCCTAGGGAACAATGTTTTACGTGTGTTCTAAGGAAGTAAGTTCATAAACTTGTTTGTGAATCGAAAAGGAAATCGCCAGGCGTTATTGGGATTGTTATTCATTGCATATCTTGTGAACATCCAATATGTGTGATTTAGTATAACCGTTCATGACTTGTTGTGTTCTTGGTAAAACTATTCACAAAGGCCTGACTTATTTATTGGTATGACTTTTATTAGTGAAACCGATCTTAAGTAATCACCTGAGATGGTATGATCGGATTTGTGATTTTATGTCTGACCAAATATGGGAAATGGGAACCGATTCTACTAAGAGGTGCAGTACATCACAAAGGGGAACCGATCCTTGTATGAGGTGCAGCAAGGTTTATAGCAGAAAGGGGAACCGATCCTATGGACATGTGCAACACATATAAGTTAGATACCATATATATATGGGGAACCGATCCTAGTGCCTAGTCAACCGAATTTTGGGAAGCTAGTGTGACTATGCACAATACTCACATGGAAGGTAGAACCGAAACTTGTTTTGGTAGAACCGTTAAACCCATGATTTGTGATTGAATGTTATTTGATCAATCGCATAAGTCTTGAAAGTCAGATAAACCAATTCTAAACTTGTTTAGAAGTATGGCAAATCGGTTTCAAGGTTATAAGTGTAAAAGAGAACTTACAAAGTTAAGATGTCGACATACTTTGAACACGTGCTATGAATGTTTACTATTTAATTATTCAAAGTTATTCCTTAATAGCTAAGGGAAGAAAATCCCAGGATCGAAACATAAATAAGTTAAGAATCTTTTAATTAAGGTTATTAACTTCATTTTTAGGAAAATAAGAATTAGTAATGTGCATTTACTAATTAGAGATTTTCTGAGAGATTTCGATCATTATTTTTTGCAAGAGCATTTCCAGGAATTATGGAAACCGAATTTGTGCTTTAATGAATATCTTGAGAATATTTTCGGTTTTGGAAATTCCTTGGTGTCCAAACTTCCTTGTCTATAAATACTTGAAGTTTTCCTTTCTTGCAAACTAATCCTTTGTGTAGGAGCAGAATATCGCAGCAACCTTCACTTGCGAATTATTAACGACGCAACTTAATAATGTCGCAGAAGAAAAATTAGAAACGACGCAACAAATGACATTAGCTTAAATATGAGAAAGGTGTGACGATTCTGCGAAGAGTCAAGAAGACTTGCGAAGACTAACATTTGTAGACCTGCGAAATATCGCAAGGTAAGTCCGAAATTAAGGGAAATATTAGTTGTACATGAGTTGTCATCCACTATGTAATATCCTATATAAAGAGAAAGGTAGGAGAGAGAAGAGGAGGATAATTTTGGTAAGAGAGAGAAAGACTTTATTTTCTTTATCATCTTCTTCCCCAAAAACTAGATCTAGAGCTCTACAAAATATCCATTAATGGAGATTCTAAATGTAATACTAATGTAATTCCAAAAATCATAGTGAAGAACCATGGATGTAGATCACATTGATCGAACCATGTAAAAAATCTTGTGTCTCCATTTATAATTTTAGCACTTTTATCTTTATTTTGATTATCAAATAAGTTTAGATCTAGAAATTATTATCAAGATATGATGAGGGTGTGTTGTGGGATTTCCTGCAACTACATTTTTGGCGCTAGAAACGAGGAGAGGAGTAAAGGATTTATCCTTCCCTTAATTTGTTGGTTTAAGAAGTTTCCATGAAGATTAGCTATTGTTCATATTTTTCTAGATCTACAAAATTTAGGTTCAAAAATGGAAATTTCACGGAAGAAATCACACTTTCAGGGAGTAAACATCATCAACAATTCAAAGACATGAAAAGAGTAAGAGAAAGATTAGTTGCTATGGTGAAATTCAGGGAAAGAAAATCAAGGTTTCAATGGAAGATTTTCATGTTCAGAGAAAAACAAGAGGCAATTTGTGAAGAAACAAAGGAAGGACGAAGAAGAGAGAAGAGGCAGACGCTGCAATTTCTATCACGAACAGAAATTCGCAAAGATGGTTCAAGGCTGAATGAACAACAAAGAGGTCGAAAGTTCGAATTCGCCTGTGAACATAGTTTTCTTCTTTTTTACAAAGAGGATTAAATAAGAATAAGTTCTGTGAAGCTTACCACACCGACACAAATAGTTGTTCGCACGGATATGGTCGCCAAAAAGAAGAAGCTTGATGTCGCAAGATCGAATCTCGCCGTTGATCATATTTTTTCACATTTTTCTACAGCCTAGAGAGGAGAAAAGAATAAGAGGTGGCTACATGCGTATCTTCGCAAACAAAAGCTAGCAGAGATGGTCAGAGTGGGAACAAACAAACCTGTGGTCATGTGTTCGAATTCACAGCCGCACAAAATTTTTCAAATATTTTTGAACTTTCAAATGCGAAGAAATGGAATAATATTGCGGCATTGTGTGTTTTCCTTCGCAAGCAACAAGTAGCCCCGAGATGGTCAAGGGAATACTGAAATAGATTGGAGTTGCGAGATCGAACCTCACCTCACTCTTTATTTTTAACATATTTTTACTAGGGCCGCTAAGGGAGAAGATAATAATAAGAAGACAGAAAGTATGGCTTTCTTTCGCAAAGCGCAGCCGCATCGATGATTAGTAGCGAAGAGAAGAAGTTCGGTACCACGGGTCGAATCCCTCATCAAGCTTAATTTTTCGCACATTTTTGAAATAATAAAGGTGAAGAAATGCAATAAAGTTACAGCATTGTGCGTTTCTTTCGCACACAACGAGTGGCTCAGATGGTTAGAAAAGGGGCATGTTAACTAGAGGTCGCGAGTTCGAGTCTTCCCCTTCGCACAGAATTTTGTGCTTTGCAGATGTTTACTTTGCGAACATTTGCTGCACGAACATACACTTCGCAAATGATTGCTTCACACAAATTTTCTTCACGTGAAGTCATCTTCGCAAATATACTTGCGAGAACAAGAAAGAAGAACTTTGCCAAGCCCCGTTTGTAGGTCTCCTTATTTCGCAAAGAGAAAGTATGTGATTATTTCACAGAAACACTTCGCAGAGGCAGGGCTAGCACAGTTGGTCAGGAGGCATGAATGCAAGCAGAAGGTCGCAGGATCAATTCTTGCTTCTCGCACATTTATTTTTGTTATGCGAAATTTCGCAAAGAAGAAAGTTGATGATTATTTCGCAAGAAAGGGTTAGAACAGTTGGTGTGGTGCGAGAATATGCAAGAGGCAGGTCAAGGGTTCAAATCTCATTTCTCACACTTCTTTTTTCTGCGAGATAATTATATTTTGTGCGACGTTTATACATTTCAAGGATGCTAGCTTCGCAAGAAAATCATATACTTCGCAAGAGACAACAACAGCAGCAACCACAAAAGATATGAGAATGAAGGAATGAATGAAAGAGAATAATGGAAGAATGAATGAAAAAATGAAGACATGCGAAAATTTCGCACAGAAAATAACAAGAGATAATCAAAAATCAATGATATATACGAATGGGACGAACCTTTATGGCGTACACCCTAGTTCGCGAATGATATTTCGTAAGAGGCAAATGTAAGACATAAAGTGCGTCATATAATGGGGTATCTCTTGACATGGCTCAGCGAAAAGGTTACACCGCTCCTGGAACCTGAGTCATGGAAATTTGGGGCCAATAAAGCCTATCCGGGAGAGATACCTTGGATTTCCAACTATATATATAAGGTTATACCCTGGTTGGACGCCCGAGGGTCTCTTCCAATGAGTCAGTGTATGCTCAAGGCGCCGAGGTACACGATTTAGCCAAGAGTGCCTGGGGCATTTGAAGTGTCTCGGCCATTCTTGACAAGTCTTGGCACATGCTGCACTCGGCCCGAAGAAAACTCCACTTAGGGTGCAGTCTCGTAACCATAAGCCCTATAGGTATAAGGGATAAGAGGCTGCGAAAACAACTGGTTGTTGTTAAGACCGGATGGGAGGAGCTAGTCTTGTATGGCCGATGTTCGCCTCCTTGAAGGGGCAACCAGGGAGATGATAAGGGCGGCACCCTCCATTAGGGAGCTGATAAGTGTCTTAAGACGCAAATGTCATGAGGCTCTATTTTCGCAAGAAAATTTAGGCTTGTCATATTTGTGCAATGATCCTGAAGAGGCAATAATACTAACGCGAGGGTAAGACGAGATCAATGGGTCTTTACATGAAAGTGTAAAGACGTCCTGCGATTTCGTCGCAAGACGACAATGTCATGGGACTTCAAATTCGCAAGAATTTCTAGGCCTGTCATATTTTTGCAACGAAAAAAATCCTGCAGAGGAAATAATACTAAGAAATGATAAGACAAGATCAATGGGTCATTACATGAGAGTGTAACAACGTTCTGCGATTTTGTCGCAAGACGGCAATGTCATGGGGCTTTATGTTCGTAAGAATATTTAGGCCTGTCATATTGTCGCAACAACGAGGGGTGGCAAAATAAGACCTTTAACTAGGAAGGCAAAATAAGACCACACAAAATGATAAGGCAAGGTCAATGGGTCATTACATGAAAATGTAAAGACGTCCTGCGATCTTGTCACAATGACAAATTCAGCAGATACATTTGCGAGGTTATGCTTAATCTTCCATTTGCATACAAATAACAGAGGAGTAAGAACTTGCGAGGAACAATAAATACGTGAAGAAGAATGCATATATTAAAGATAAAGCCAGAGAAATGAAGAATGGAGGCAATTTAAAGCTACATCAATTCTAGAGCGGCAAAATGAGCTAAGTAACACAAACATTAGCTATACATTGCAATAGATAAGCATTCTCATCATACAAGCATCATACTCGCATCATGAAAGCATTGCATAAGCATTTCATGGCATAAACATCGCACACAAATTTCATAACATAATCATATTGCATAAGCATTAGATTCGAACAAGTACGTTACAAAATTTCGCAGAATCATTCAGAATTTCGCAAGATTATTCGGAATTTCGCAAGATTATTCGGAATTTCGCAGGATGTGATCATTTCACAAGATGTGATTATTTCGCTCAATTATTTCACACAATTATAAGCAACTTGAAGAGATTATACTATCACATGAGCACAAAGCATGAGGCAGAGGCAAGATGAGAATGAAGACACAACTCGCTCATTCAACATTTCTCAAGGATTCTATCCTCATAGATAAAGAACAAGAGGCAACTATGGAATACCGAGAAAACATTTTATGTTCTTTATCTTCTCGGCAAGAATCATTTCCAAAATGGACGTTCACTAATGAACAACAAGAATCCTCATCAAATAATTTCGCATGAATAGAGGCAATACTTATTACACGCATTCAAGGATGGATACTTCTTATACTTCTTCAAGGATACTTCATGCTTCATACTTCTTATATATTTCGAGGATTAAGTACTTCTTATACTTCTCAAAGGATATTTCATACTTCGTATACTTCGGTTTGATATTTCTTATTTATTTCGCAAAAGCTTCGGAACTTCGCAAAAGAATAGAGGCAAGTACGTACTTTTCAAGTCCAGTATTCTTTCGCTCGTTCCTTCATCAATAAAGATCAAAGACTACTACAACAATGGATTTTTTTCTTAAAGATCGCTCTTCAAGCAATATTCAAGAAAAAGAGGCAAGATGTAGGAGCAGAATATCGCAACAACCTTCACTTACGAATTATTAACGACGCAACTTAATAATGTCGCGAAAGAAAAATTAGAAACGACGCAACAAATGACATTAGCTTAAATATGAGAAAGGTGTGACGATTACTCGCGAAGAGTCAAGAAGACTTGCGAAGACTAACATTTGTAGACCTGCGAAATGTCGCAAGGTAAGTCCGAAATTAAGGGAAATATTAGTTGTACATGAGCTGTCATCCACTATGTAATATCCTATATAAAGAGAAAGGTAGGAGAGAGAAGGGGAGGATAATTTTGGTAAGAGAGAGAGAGATATATTATTTCAGAGAGAGATATTTTTAGAGAGAGAAAGACTTTATTTTCTTTATCATCTTCTTCCCCAAAAACTAGATCTAGAGCTCTACAAAATATCCATTAATGGAGATTCTAAATGTAATACTAATGTAATTCCAAAAATCATAGTGAAGAACCATGGATGTAGATCACATTGATCGAACCATGTAAAAAATCATGTGTCTCCATTTATAATTTTAGCACTTTTATCTTTATTTTGATTATCAAATAAGTTTAGATCTAGAAATTATTATCAAGATATGACGAGGGGTGTGTTGTGGGATTTCCTGCAACTACACTTTGTAACAGCAAACTACCTCTTGTTGTGCTGCTACTGGTGAAGCCGCCTATTCGGAAAGGAGAGTAACCTAATTAGGCGAAATCTCTTACGGTCGCTCAGTTTAAAGTCTTCTTTGGGATTGAGAAGCTCTATTAGTACCGTTGGTGGGAAACTAGATAATTGCGGTTTATCTTTTGTTTTCATTGATTTGATTGACTAACGGTGGTTGAACTTTGATTGCAGCTAGTTTGTTTATGCTTGAGAATCTTTTCTTCTGATATAAGATTCACTCAAACTAGTTCAGAGTTTCGACAGGGATCTTGAGAATGTTGTTAGTTCTAAAGACGATCTTGTGATAATCCATTGTTAACAGACTCCGTTCTGTGCGCGATTGATCACAAGAGATTCAAGTGATTGTGTGCAGGTGTTTATTGAAGATCTAAGAAGATTTGAAGACAAATAAGATATTGAAGATTTCTGATTTGTGGGTTCATAATCTTCGGTGTGCACAATACTTGTTTCGGTAAAAGAGGATCCAATTAATAATCGGTTTATCCTTGTGATAGATTGGATTGATTAATTCAGTAGATCGGCATCAACACAATTCTTTGGATTAAGAGTGTTGTTGGCTTAATCTTAAATGATTACTTCGGTAATTGAACATAAGATAGATCTAAGGACCTGACGAAGGAGTTTATGTTAAGATAAACGAGAAGAGCCTTTGTCCAACTCATATCACTTGGTTGAATAGAGTTGATACCAAACAGTTTGTTGTTCCTTTACTTGTTTGGAATATGAACCAAAGGAATTGTTCTAAGTATGTGACTTAGGTTGGAGGCGTGGGAATACAGACGGAACTAGGTGAACTATAGGTTTAGTTGCTTGGTCTCAACTATACGAAGTTAGGTGTAATTTTGTGTGGCAGCTTAATCCTGAGAGTATTCAATTCTGGACAAGGTCTTGGGGTTTTTCTGCATTTGCGGTTTCCTCGTTAACAAAATCTTGTTGTGCCATTTACTTTATATTTCCGCATTATAATTGTTTTATTATAATTAAATTAAATCACACAAACGTTAATTCCTATTTACTTGATAAGTGAATCCCTTTGTGTTTGGTTAAGTCCGAACCTTTTTATCAAGTAACATACTTCGTTGTTGTATTGTCTCGATCTCGTATCCATAGACGATCACACGAAGTGTGAACCGATTTTTTGTATTGTCTCGACTCAGTCCATAGACAATCACTTTCGGAGAAAGGACTTATAGGTAGGAAAAGTTTTAGCTTGAGGTATATTTGGGTACCCTCGCCTTTTGAATTGTTATTTCTTTCAACGATGGCATGCTTCTTAGAATCGTATCTATATGGCAGCGATCTGAGGATTTTCATCACAATGTCCTTTTCAGGAATTGTCTTACCCAACGCAAAAGATGCATAAAGAATTTCAGACACTTTATGATTAAACTCATCAAATGAATCTTCATCTGCCATACAAAGGTTTTCCCAATCGGAATTTAGGTTTTGAAGCCTAGCTTCCTTTTCACTAGTATCCCTTCGAATACGGTTTCTAATATATCCCAAGCATCTTTAGAACGAGTGCACGAGTCACATGGTGCTGAAGATCTGGGGTAATGGCATGTATGATGGCATTCAAACCGTCAGAGTTTTGCTTTGCAACAAGTATCACAATCGTCATATGCACCAATATCCTTCGGAACGGTCACATTTCCTATAGCCACAATGGGAGCATCATAGCCATTAACTACATATACCCATGATTGAAAATCATGCGCTTGAAGAAATGCACGCATAACAATTTTCCACCACAAGTAATTTGAGTCATCGAAGACTGGTGGTACGTTTATAGAGATAGCACTTTTGTCCATATCGATCGCTACAAACTCGGACTTATGAGGTCTTTAATGTGTTTGCCTGCTCTGATACCAATTGAAAATGCGGGGGTCTAACAACCAAACCCAACAATTCGTTTGGCAATCTGAGAGGACTTACTCCAATATACTTTCTAGAGAATCAACTAGATAGTCAGACTCAATCTATAGTAAAGTATATCAAAAAGTTTAATATCTCTAACTCTTAATTCAATTTGCAATCAGCAAATAGAAATTTGCGAGCCCGATTGAATATAAGAGGAGTAACTTTAACGGTACCAATGACCAATGTTCAAGTGTCAATCAATTTAAATCAACAACTAAAGGTTGGATATTCTAATTGATTGATCTTAACGCACAACCTGTGATGTTTCAATTATATAACAAAATATAATACGGAAAAGAAATAACACAGACACCAGAATTTTGTTAACGAGGAAAACCGCAAATGCAGAAAAACCCCGGGACCTAGTCCGGTTTGAACACCACACCGTATTAAGCCGCTACAGACTCTAGCCTACTACCAATTAACTTCGGACCGGACTGTAGTTAAACCCTAATCAATCTCACACTGATTCAAGGTACAGTTGTGTTCCTTACGTCTCTGATCCCATTAGGATACTACGCACTTGATTCCTTAGTTGATCTCACCCACAACCAAGAGTTGCTACGACCCAAAGTCGAAGACTTGATAAACAAATCTGTCTCACACAGAAAAGTCTATAGATTGAATAAATCTGTCTCCCACAGAAATACCCAAGAGTTTTTATTCTGTCTTTTGATAAATCAAGGTGAACATGAACCAATTGATAAACCAGACTTATATTCCCGAAGAGCAGCCTAGTATTATCAATCACCTCACAATAATCTTAAACGACTAGCGAAACAAGATATTGTGGAATCACAAACGATGAGATGAAGATATTTGTGATTACTTTTATCTTGCCTATCGGAGAAATTAATCTCGAGTCAATTATTTCAATTGTACTCAATACGATAGAATCGGACAAGATTAGAACACGCAACTACAAAGAAAATAGTTGGGTCTGGCTTCACAATCCCAATGAATTCTTTGAAGTCGTTAACCTACAGGGTCTCGAAGAAACCTAAGGTTAAAGGAGAATCGACTCAAGTTTATGCAACTAGTAACACACAGGAGGTGTGGGGATTAGGTTTCCCAGTTGCTAGGGTTCTCCTTTATATAGTTTTCAAATCAAGGTTTGCAATCCAAGTTACCTTGGTAACAAAGCATTCAATATTCACCATTAGATGAAAAACCTGATTCAACCAAGCTAATATCTTTCAACCATTAGATCGAACTTAGCTTGTTACTGTAACACCACGAAAATTTTCCTAGGACTTTAATCCCTAGCCCAACCCATTATGGGGCCATTATATAACATAGTTAATTATCCCTTAGTGGAAGAAGTGAGCATAGTAGTAGATTCTAGGGAAAACATTAGATATTTTGAGCATGAGAACCAAGTGTAAGGCATGAGCAGCAGAGGAGGGGGGTGTTTTCGCCTTTTTCTTTCTTCTATAAACTTTTTTTTTCTTTCCAAAAATCTATCTGCTTCTATTTTTGTTTTCCACTCAAACGATCTCAAACAAGAGAAGAAATTGTAGCTTTGAAAATTGAAATTCGAGTTCAAACCATCAACGGTTTGTGGCTGAATTTGTACTCTGCAAAGGTAGGGGTTTTTTCCTTGTCCTATTACAAACTGATTTTCATATGTTGATTTTGATATCATCTGTTGTTACTTGTTAATTTCCTATGGATTGTTTTATCATTGTTTCACTAATTTATCTTTGTCTAATTGTTAAGGAAAGTACAACTATTGTTTTGTTCTCATTGATTTAATCGAGTAGAACTCATACATTTGCATACATGTGAATCAATTTACTTCGTCCTTTTCTCCTTTGATTCCTTTGGTTCCAAAACAAAGTATTGACTAGAAGTGATGATGGATTTGCCTTTTCTTTTTTTTTAAATGCATGTAATTCTTCAATTGGATTCTTTTTATACTACCCTATCACCTGTTTGTGAAAATGACCTAACAGATTTGCTCTTTGGTTTTAACTTCATGCATGGCACTAGTTTTTTTTTTTTTTTTTTTTTTTATGAGATATACATTTTTATGGATCATAATGTTTGTGATTGTGTACTATTTTTTGAACCCATCGTTTCGGTAAGCCGTTGGAACCGTTTTTAACCGAATAGTAATCCTCTTATATTATCTCAAGTTTGGTCATTTTCTATCAATTTTCTTGATCCTTCAAATTTTAGCACAATAGCTGATTTCGATTTGTCTATTAGTTTCTCACAAGTGAATTGATTTTTGGCTTACCTATCTTCCTCTTGTCATTGTCTCTTTTGACTCATTTGGTTTCTTATAAATGAAATGCTTAACCTGACAACAGTGTGCCATGCATGTGACCGAACACTACCTAATTTCTATGACTTTAACATAAATGGAATGAAGATTTACTAAAAGCCTTGCTACTGTTGCTTAGTTGCACCATGGTTTTGTAATTTTTGTTGTTCTTTGGTTGTTCGTCTAATTTAAACTTAAATATTTATGTTACCTTACGGTATGTTGGTTTACTAGTTCTTATGGGTCAAACACAAAAGGACTACATGACTTTTTATTATTTTGAATTTTTGAGTCACATTTATTTTAGCTAAATGCATAAATTTCGGACTTCCGGATCGTATGACAGTGTTTCTTATAGCTCGCACTAATGAGATTTGAAATACCAAATGATGTTTTTCCGTGTTTGCGAACTCAATGTAGAAATGTGATTCCTTTTAATTTAATCTTGTTTATTTCCGGTCTCTGTTATGCTCAATCATCGTTTTGCTTGTGCTTAAATATTATGCTCTTCTTAAGACTATGAGATTCGTTTCTTGAGTACAACTCACTCAAATGATTTGCTTTCTTTTATGAAGTCTATACTTGCTGTAATTATTATTGTGAGTTTCTTTTTTATAAACAAGAACATTTGAAAGCTAGATGACTCTACTATAGGACCGTCAGGCCTTAATTGGCACCCTATCTACGGAAGACAACCCGGAAGACCGTTTGTGTGATAACGGTGGCTGGTATCGGACTACCACGGCAAAGGGCGTTCGCCAAAAGAATAATAGAGTGACTTACCTTTATTTGCGACATTGGACTTTCTTTTAGTTATTGGATGATTACTTAAAGCTTTACATTTCATAAATTGTTTTGTTGTTGCTCTTGCCTATGCCTTTATATTTTTATGTCAACATTTCGTACTAAAACCGTTATATCCCCTACTGAGTTATGGCTCACTCCTTTTAGTTTTGTTTTCCACAGTACGAGCGGAGCTTGCAGCGAGCAGCGGGCAGAGCTTACGGCCAGGCTTTAACGCGTCGAAAGTTAGTATTTTGTTGTCTATAATATGTGTATCACGGGGTTGCTGGGTAGATTAGAAATGAAAAACATCCATGCCTATTTTCCTGTCGTTCTTTTGTGGATACCGCCATATTTTTGATGTGTATAGTGGTTGTTTATTTTCCAACGAAATGATAGGTTTGGATTAAGTATGTAAAGTTTTAAGGTCTGTTTAGATTCGGTGTACACGAACCTCTTATGGAACTTACATTTCTTGAAACGCTAATGTATGAGCATGCTTCAAAGATATGTAAATTAATTTCCTTTGGACTTGTTTTCTTCTCATGTATACTTGGCTTGTTTTCATTGTTAAAAGAAATGTACTTTGTGTGCATTAACTTTGCCTGAATCTCAAGTGAACTGCCTAGTAAGTTTTCTCTTTACATGTTATCCTCTAGTAAATAAGTAATACTAGTGGTGGCTTTTTTTTGGATCCCATTTTTCATCAATTTGAATACATATTGCAGATCATTTTATGTACACTATTGCAATTTGTTTGAACTTTCACTTATGCATTTTCATATTTTCGCAAATATACGAGTAATGCCAATGACTTGAATGATTGTTTTAAATGTTTAAAATAAATGTATCCATGTGGACAAGTCTTATTTTAATTTATATAGACCAACTCTCTGTCTGTTCACATATTTCCACATTTGAGTGGCTAGAAATGCCAACGGTCTTTTAAATTTTCTAATTTCTGGACTTAACTAGACTAGTCCAAAAATGTGACCTAGCTTACATTTTGTTTACTGCTCTATTTTTATTTCCGAGTGATGTACCGGGGATTTGGCTCTGCTCATTGGGTTGAAAATCAACTCGTTAGAGGGTGAATTTTCTAGTATGTCACAGTTGGCATCAGAGCTCATGTTCCGATTTACCGGGGCTGTGTTGGTTTTCTTGTTTGAATATGTCAATATTTTTTTCATTTTGTCTTGGGGTGTTGGGGGAAAGCCAAAAACCGTGATATACATATTACCGCGCTTGTTAGTAATGAACATTACTAACATTTTCTAACATTTGTAAATGTCTTTGCATTGTGAAGATGCCTCCGAGAGTCATGAAGCTTAAGGGTGTTGCCGCAGCGAGAAATGGTAAAGCCAAAAATCTTGCTGTTGCAAAAATGATGAAAGAAAGTTGTGAGAAATTTGCAGAATCCGTCCAAACCATGGCTGGTGTTATTGAGAACCAGAACCAGTCACGGCCTAGTAATGTTATAGACTTAAAAGAATTCAAGAAAGTGGTTGGTGAGAGAGCGTTCCATGGCACCGAAGAACCCGTAGAATCGAAAAGTGGTTAAAGGGGATAAAAAAGGAGTTTGACGCACATTTAGTGGCTGAGGAAGATATAGTACGCTTTGCTACATATATGTTTCAGGGTAATGCAAACGATTGGTGGGAATCCGAAAAGTGAATGGGAGACGAAACAAGTATGTCATGGGCGCGATTCGAAAAGTTGTTTCTTGACAAGTATTTCCCGCCTACAATCGATCCCTGAAGTGTGTTGAGTTTGCTACTTTGAAGCAAGGGACCATGACGGTTACTCAGTTAGACAAGAAATTTAATAAAGTCCAACGTTACGGAAAACATCTTGTCGAGACCCAGGAATTAAAGGCTCGCAAGTTGGAAGATGCATTGAATCCAGGAATCCGTGCCCAGGTTGTTCCTCTACAACACCCAACATATAAGAAGGTTTTGGGAGCCGCGTTAGCTATTGAAGCTTACTGGATAAAAGCATAGAAGGAAAGGGAAGAAAGTGAGCCGAAAAAGAAGAAGAATAACGACGATTCATCCTCTCAACAGAAACGTCCTCGTTTTGATCCTCCTAGTTCTGAGCATACCACCAACAAAGACAAGGTAAAGGGTTGCTTCCGATGTGGAGAAGACCACTTTATCAAAGATTGCCCGATTCCAAAGACCACCGAAGCCGCAATACGTGAATCATCATCAACCACCGAATGTACCGAAACAGAATTTTCATGACAGACAGCCTTACCAACCACGTACTAGTGTGCCACCCTTCCAGCCAAGAAAACCAAATGATCAAGGAAAGCTAAATCATATTTCTGAGGTTAAGGCGAACGAAAAAATACCGTAAATCGACGTAACTTCTTAACTCATAGTTCCCACGTTAAATTGTTATTCGTTACGGGTGTGATTCACTCATATGATCACAATTCTTTTGTCGATTGTGAATTTGGGGGACCAAATTCTTTTTTAGTGGGTAATGGCGTAACACCACAAAAATTTTCCTAGGACTTTAATCCCTAGCCCAACCCATTATGGGACCATTATATAACATAGTTAGTTATCCCTTAGTGGAAGAAGTGAGCATAGTAGTAGATTCTAGGGAAAACATTAGATATTTTGAGCATGAGAACCACGTGTAAGGCATGAGCAGCAGAGGAGGGGGTGTTTTTGCCTTTTTCTTTCTTCTATAAACTTTGTTTTTCTTTCCAAAAATCTATCTGCTTCTATTTTTGTTTTCCACTCAAACGATCTCAAACAAGAGAAGAAATTGTAGCTTTGAAAATTGAAATTCGAGTTCAAACCATCAACGGTTTGTGGCTGAATTTGTACTCTGCAAAGGTAGGGGGTTTTTCCTTGTCCTATTACAAACTGATTTTCGTATGTTGATTTTGATATCATCTGTTGTTACTTGTTAATTTCCTATGGATTGTTTTATCATTGTTTCACTAATTTATCTTTGTCTAATTGTTAAGGAAAGTACAACTATTGTTTTGTTCTCATTGGTTTAATCGAGTAGAACTCATACATTTGCATACATGTGAATCAATTTACTTCGTCCTTTTCTCCTTTGATTCCTTTGGTTCCAAAACAAAGTATTGAATAGAAGTGCTGATGGATTTGCCTTTTTTTTTTTTAAATGCATGTAAGTCTTCAATTAGATTCTTTTTATACTACCCTATCACCTGTTTGTGAAAATGACCTAACAGATTTGTTCTTTGGTTTTAACTTCATGCATGGCACTAGTTTTTTTTTATTTATGAGATATACATTTTTATGGATCATAATGTTTGTGATTGTGTACTATTTTTGAACCCATCGTTTCGGTAAGCCGTTGGAACTGTTTTTAACCGAATAGTAATCCTCTTATATTATCTCAAGTTTGGTTGTTTTCTATCAATTTTCTTGATTCTTTCGAATTTTAGCACAATAGCTGATTTCAGTTGTCTATTAGTTTCTCACAAGTGAATTGATTTTTGGCTTACCTATCTTCCTCTTGTCATTGTCTCTTTTGACTCATTTGGTTTCTTATAAATGAAATGCTTAAACTGACAACAGTGTGCCATGCATGTGACCCAACACTACCTAATTTCTATGACTTTAACATAAATGGAATGAAGATTTACTAAAAGCCTTGCTACTTTTGCTTAGTTGCACCATGGTTTTGTAATTTTTGTTGTTCTTTGGTTGTTCATGGTTTTGTAATTTTTGTTGTTCTTTGGTTGTTCGTCTAATATTTATGTTACCTTACGGTATGTTGGTTTACTAGTTTTTATGGGTCAAACACAAAAGGACTAAATGACTTTTTATTGTTTTGAATTTTTGAGTCACAATTATTTTAGCTAAATGCATAAATTTCGGACTTGGATCGTATGACAGGTGTTTCTTATAGCTCGCACTAATGAGATTTGAAATACCAAATGATGCTTTTCCGTGTTTGCGAACTCAATGTAGAAATGTGATTCCTTTTAAATTAATCTTGTTTCTTTCAGGTCTTTGTTATGCTCAATCATCGTTTTGCTTGTGCTTAAATATTATGCTCTTCTTAAGACTATGAGACGGTTTACTGAGTACAACTCACTCAAATGATTTGCTTTCTTTTATGACGTCTATACTTGTTGTAATTATTATTGTGAGTTTCTTTTTTATAAACAAGCACATTTGAAAGCTAGATGACTCTACTATAGGACCGTCAGGCCTTAATTGGCACCCCATCTACGGATGGCAACCCTAAGACCGTTTGTGTGATAACGGTGGCTGGTATCGGACTACCACGACAAAGTGGCATTCGCCAAAGGAATAGTAGAGTGACTTACCTTTATTTGCGCATTGGACTTTCTTTTAGTTATTGGCTGATTACTTAAAGCTTTACATTTCATAAATTGTTTTGTTGCTTTGCTCTTGCCTATGCCTTCATATTTTTATGTCAACATTTCGTACTAAACCGTTATATCCCCTACCGAGTTGTGGCTCACTCCTTTTAGTTTTGTTTTCCACAGTACGAGCGGAGCTTGCAGCGATAAGTCAGGAAGAGCTTACAACAGCTTTAACGCGTCGAAAGTTAGTATTTTGTTGTCTATAATATGTGTATCACGGGGTTCTTTGGGTAGATTAGAAATGAAAAACATCCATGCCTATTTTCCCGTCGTTATTTTGTGGATACCGCCATATTTTTGATGTGTATAGTGGCAGTTTATTTTGTAACGAAATGATAGGTTTGGATTAAGTATGTAAAGTTTTAAGGTCTGTTTAGATTCGGTGTACACAGAACCTCTTATGGAACTTACATTTATTGAAACGCTAATGTATGAGCATGCTTCAATATATGTAAATTAATTTCCCTTTGGACTTGTTTTCTTCTCATGTATACTTGGCTGGTTTTTCACTGTTAAAAGAAATGTCTGTGTGCATTAACTTTGCCCGAATCTCCGAAGTGAACCGCCAATAAGTTTCTCTTTACATGTTATCCTCTAGTAAATAAGTAACACTAGTGGTGGTTTTTTGGATCTCATTTTCATCAATTTGAATACATCTTTAGGTCATTTTATGTACACTATTGCAATTTGTTTGAACTTGCACTTATGCATTTTCATATTTTCGCAACTATACGAGTAATGCCAATGCATTGAATTATTGTTTTAAATGTTTAAAATAAATGGATCCATGTGGACAAGTCTTATTTTAATTCATATAGACCAACTCTCTGGCTCTGTTCACATATTTCCACATTTGAGTGGCTAGAAATGCCAACGGTCTTTTTAAATTTTCTAATTTACGGACTTAACTAGACTAGTCCAAAAATGTGACCTAGCTTACATTTTGTTTACTGCTCTATTTTTATTTTCGAGTGATGTACCGGGGATTTGGCTCTGCTCATCGGGTTGAAAATCAACTCGTTAGAGGGTGAATTTTCTGGTATGTCACAGTTACACACAAATGAAATGTACCCTCATTTAGGTTTATGTAATCGTACCCAAACGTGTACACCATGTTGGCTCACAAATAGTTAACCGAGGTTAACCATATGATTACTCTCATATCAACCTTATTCATCTTAACCATAACTAGTTCAAATGACTCAAATGAAACTAGTTAAAGAGCCGTTCAATTGCTATATTCTCATAGAAGTATATAAGAACACAATTGAAGCAAAATGGGTTTGATTCACTCGAATCAATCATGAACATTATATCCACGGTTTGCAAAGATTGCATTCCTTATTATATAAATGCTTATGTTCATGTTCATAACCGATTTTAGAACTTTAACCTTCAAGTATGCAAACGAATACGCATACTTGAAATACCCATACTAAGATTGGGTTTCTCCCGATGACAAACGGGTGCGCGGACTTTCAATCCCAGTGAAAATTCTCGGACATGAACACACATGCGCCAAGACGCATACTTAGGTTTCCGGATTTCTCAAGCCAACGGTATGTGAACGGGTGCGCATACTATGGTTCCCAGGACATGGATTACATATGTGCAAGAGTGCACAACATGACATATCCAATAATGGTTAAGTGTTCTAAACTCTTATTTCAATCATTGAAACTTTCTTAGAGGATGACAATAGCCGTTTTCACACACTCGTTATCATCAAAGAAATTTTCAAGATATTGAAATAATCATAACGAAACATTCCAAGACTACACCACATGCTTGTATCACACAAACCATGTAAGATGTTACTCGACAATTTTCACATGATATAAGATGAACTTGGTCGAATAGAAAGCTTGCCAACACATATTTCGAGAAATATGTAAGCGAGATAAACTCAGCTTGAAATCTCAAATGTGTATATAGAAAACTATATCGTAATACGACTTATGTCTCAATATAGGAGATAGAGTAGAAATAGACTTTCCAAGTGATAGATGAGTTTCAGTCTCCACATACCTTTTGTCGATGAAGTTCCACAAGCTCCCTTAGTAGTTCTTCGTCTTCAAATGATGAACGCCGTAAAGTCTAAGCTCAACTACTCAATCTATGTCCTAGTCCGAGACATCTATAAATAGGCTAGAAATCAAGACTTATAGTTTTGATCACTAACATTGACAAACATGCTTGAGATAGCAACGCATGCGAGTTCGGACCGAGCGAGTGCTCTAACAAATACCATATTACATGTATTTGTAAAGGTTACAATTTTAATGTTTGTAATAAGTCTTGTTCTTTTCGAATTGGTGTTATTGTACAACGTTTTGTTTGAATTATATAATTTGCTAGTTTTATGTATAATTCAAATTGAAGAATGCATTTGTGGAAATTAAGACAACCGTTGTTATATTTTTTGCTACTCGGATGGAGTGCATTACTTGTTTGAGTTGTTTCAATGGGATTGATATTGAATATCAAGCTTGGGATTTTACGGGTTTGTTGAGATTCTTGGTTATATAATTAATGGATCTACTTGCTAGGGATATTTTAGTTTCCATTTATGACTCGAATTAAATCTGAATTGATTATGTTTGGTATAATGTGATTAGGAATGGCGACTTAGGGACTTGAAACACCATTGTCTTTGTCAATGATTTTTTTTATATAGCTCTTTTTGTAAGTACAATTGTAATGGATTAGGCATGGGATTAATGTATGTGAGTAAGTTGATGTCTAATACATCAAGCTGACTAATTGAAACAATTGATCTGATAAACAATAGGCGGGCTCGAAAGCTGGTTTTATTTTCTGTATGGTACTTTTTATGAGTTACTGTATTTAAAGAGAAAATAGAGTAGTAGCATAAGGTGGTAATTAATTTATGTGCCTGTTTCTAGCAAATGTTAATGGCAGTAGACTCAACTTAATTAGCAGATTGGTGTTTCTTCCTCATTTGCATAAAAACATGTAATTTCTCTCTCACTCTCTTTTAGTGATCACTAAGTTTGTTTGCCTTTATTGATATCTATCAATGTTACTTGCCAACTGAACTAACACAATTGTTCAATATCAGAAGATGAGCATTGGTTTTCCCATTTTCTAGGTTAGGGATTATTTAACATAGATAACTAAAGAACTGAACTTAAGTTTCTTAGGTTGGTGATTTAGGAATAGTTTATTCTCATTGCAAATAACTTTCCAAATGTGCTGGGTGATCTTGGGTGTTTTAGTAGTCTTAAACATGGTTCATGGTGGAGCCATCTTATTTGATTTTTTTTTTATCAGTAACGAATTTGGTAATACTAATGTGCTAATGTGTTGACTAGTTTTGAACTCAGGTCACTGGTATCATCACCCAATGACTTTACCATGTATTACAGTGACAACGAAAATCTATCATATGACACTTTTTGTGTGTGTCTTCGGATGCTCTCTATAGTATGCTAAGAGTCATTTTCATGCCGTCAAGAACATCAATCTTTAGTGAATCTGCTGGATTTTTTGCCTTATTGTTAAGGGAGTAACTAAATAATTTGTGTTTTAGACTCTCAGTGTTAGTTTATCTTAATTTTTGCTGTAATTTTTTATGTAGTTGACATTGAAAAAACAACCAGTTTGACAGTTTTTCTGTTGTCGGTTACTTGGGACTAGCGTTATTTTAATGAAATATTCTATTAGTTTTGTGGAACTGACAAAAATATCAAGATTTTAATAAATTTGCTGCGCGTTTTTGATTTACCATAACCGATCGGTTCTAAGCCGAACTGAATTTGTTATGTTAGCACCATCTTTCACAACAGAATCGACGGTAAGTTCTGGTTGGCTCAAACCGAACCGAACCATACCATTTGTAGCCTTACTCACTATAAGTTTAAGTTCGTAAATAAGGACAAATCCTAGAAGCTCGTAATTGCTAGAGTCTGCTTGGTTGAACTCGCAAACTATATCTTGATTTCTAGTCTACTAAAGTCAAGCCTCTCGGACAAGGATAAGAGTATGGTAGTTGAGTATCGAAATTCTGAATAACCCCAAAGATTGAAAACTTAAGAACAAACATAGACATTTGAAGATCTTATCAACAAACGTATGTGAATACTTTTGAACCATCCTATTTAATCACGACATTTACCATTCTATCTTATAAGACTATGTCATATGATTTTAGTGGATCAAATAAGCAAATATTGCAAACAAGAAATTTCGAGTCAAGATTGTCTTGATAAATCTCTCAAAATATGATTCAAACAATGGATGTTCTTAGATCCTTAACAACCTTGGTTAAAAACAATTTATTGTTCATGAACTATTTTTGTTTCAAGTTGATAATTTGGAAATTGCTCGAACAATAATATTTATTATCTTAGTTATTGGGAATGTTTCTAATTGTTTAAAGAGAGTTTTTAAAACATACTAAACTCTGAACACAGGGTAGATACGCGTACCCTAGTGATATGAGTTCTGAAATTGGGAGAGATACGCATACCCATATGCGCGTACCCCATGGTTCTGAGTTCGAGAATGAGAGGAGGTAAGCATACCCAATACGTGTACCCCTATGAGTTTGTGAATAGGTATGGTGTACATACATGTTACGCGTACCCCATGAGCCCGAATCCAGCGATGACCATAGGTATGCATACGCTGATGCGCTAACCTTCCCAAATTCTAATTTAAGCAGGTTGCTCATAAACTATTTTTACAAATGTGTTTGGCATTACTACAAAATTCATAAATACTTCTAAGACAAGTATGTTCACTAAATCACTGTGTGTTTGTGAATCATGGTTTTAAGTCTTGATTGTTATTGAACACCACTTATACTTGTAAGTTCAAAAGGAATACTTGCCAACATGAACTATTATTGTACACAATTCCAAAATCCCGGACCATAGTGTATATTCTTATGTGTAAAAGGCGGATTTCACATGCTTACATGAATCGCTAATAAGAATATCATCTAAACTGAGAAAGTATCTGCCATTGGATCTCAAGTTATCTTAGCTTGAATCCAAAGCTACCCAGAGCCTTGAAAATATATAAATAAAGAGACTTTTGTAACATGATTTCTTAATCCCCAGCGTCTCCTGTGTCCTAGTTGCTAAGCTATAGTCGTCCTCTGTAACCTAGGTTATTCGTGAACTTTATTCTAGGTAATTAAGACTTTGAAGACTTTTCGCTTAGGGATTTATGAGTCCCTCAGGACTATCTTTTACCCGATAATTCTTGTATATGGATCTTGTTCTTATTGATCTTTAAAGTTTTCATAATCTCATATCGGAATGAGATCAATAGAAATAACCAAGTTCTATTCGTCTCGGACTTTGTGATTCCTCAAGATAGATATCTATACTCTTTTTGATTTATTTAGATTGTTATTGGGAGGTGATTAGTAATCCAAGCTTCTCGGTGACTAGTGTAAGTGTTTCAGATTCGTGAGTTTTGCTGTACTTTGTCTATTGCAAACAGATTTCCAAACCTAGATTGAAAAATCAAAAGGAAAATCAAATAGGGCTTATCTGTTGAAGATATGATGGTATTAAAAGTTTTCACCTGGGTTGAAGCAACTCTTAGGCTGTAAAGGACGTCAACTAAGGGAATCAATTGCACAGAATCTCGCGAGGTTCAAGAGGCGTAAGGAATACTACCACAACTGAATTGTTTGGAGGGTTAACTTGGTCTCAACTATATTCGGGTCCAAAGTCTCATAGTAGGATAATGTTTGTGTTAGATTAATACAGGTTGGTATTCAAAGATGGACGAGGTCCCTTGATTTTTCTGCAGTGCGATTTTCCTCGTTAACAAAATTTATAGTATCTTGTTTTTCTCTTTTCCGCATTTTGTTGTTTTATCTTTTCCGCATTATCTTTATAACACAAGCAATACGTAATCAATCTAGATAGTTTAAGTCTTTATTAAATGAGATATAAAAAAAAAATACTTGCTCTTGTTGAATTTGTATCTTGAAAGAAAAATTACAATTTTCATACTTGTTAGAATTCAGATCCTCTTGATTTGGGTACGACAAGATTGATCTTGGATATTGATTTGTTAGTTCGTCCAAAAACTCTTCTACACAACCAAGTTCACCGATTTTTAAGTCTAGACATATTGATCGTGGAAGAGAAAGACTCTACATAGAAATCGTTCAAGGATCTTTGTTTAGATCTACTTATAATTGTATTGGGTTTTCACCATACAAAGTTCTTAGAACGAAAAAGTTGATGGTATAGTTGGTACCCTTTCCTTTTCAATAACCATCACTTTCTTGAGTTAATTCACTATCTAAAATTTGTACTTGTATAGTCGATGCTTTAAGCATTTTGAGAAATTGAATATTTACCAAAATGCACGCCGATATACCTTTCAATTTTTTATAACTACAAAATCATTGTTAATATAACCCAATCTAAAATCATAAATAATATCTCTTTAATAAAAATAAACTACTTAATATATTTCTTTTTTTATGAAAAATAATAATTACTATTAAAAAAAAAGGGTTTTTACACATTGGTGGTGGGCAACCGAGCAACAAGCTGGGCGCCAACACCTTTTTGAACAACGATACCTAGCCTATGGAAAAGAGAACCACCTACTTTATAATTGGTGTCATGGCTAGTAAGGCAATTTCTCAATCTTTTCAGAAATGCGATTGTATCTTCTCCAAGTTCCCCCAGGGTAGAAAACGCCAACACACCAAAACAATAAAATTAAAACCAATTAGTAATTAAGAAATGTGAATTACAATGGATTGAAGCTTAGTTACAAGCTGAGCACAAACACCTTTCTGAATGACAAGCCTAATTTTATGAAATAAGTAACTGCCTATTTTTAAGTTGTAGTCATGACAGGCAGTGCAATTTCTCAATAATTGCCTATTTTTTATTTATCTTTCTTCCTTTTGAAAAAATATTTATGAGAAGATAGAGGGTATATATTATTTGATCTGATATTTTAACCACATAGATATTTTTTTTGTATATATTTTTTTTAACTTTTCTAAAAGTAATAAAATTATCAAATACGATATATATATTTTCCTTATATACTCTAATATATATACAGTACGTAATAATGTAGCATTTAATAGCGATAGTATTGAATATTCTCTACTTGTACTTGAAGAAAATAGTGTTGGATATTCTTCCGGTCTCCTTAACCTGGCTAAATTGGGGCCTATCCCAATTAATTTGGGCCTACGACTACAAGACAAAAAGATTATTAAAAGATGAAACTACCAATTTACCCTTTATCAAATACTAATACTACAAATGTATCCCCATTAAATCCTAAAAATAAAACTAAAAACTAAAAACTTAAAAACTAAAAACTAAAATCAAAATCAAAACTAAAATCAAAATCATAAAACTAAAAACTTAAATCAAATTCATTTTCATCTCTATCTCCATCTCCAACGATTATTCTTCTCTTCTTCTCCCATAATCCAACCATCTTCGATTGTCATATAAGTGTAGATGAAATGGCACGAATCAAGTACCTTTTTTTAGCAACCCAATCCCATAAATTAGGTTTTAGCAACATGCAATCACTCAAAATTTGATTTTTTTTGAAATCAAAGTGTTACGGTTTATTAGAATCGGTTTATGTTAATGTACTTATGAACCGATTTTATTTACAAACGGATTTTGTTCATGCCCACAAAGACCGATTATCTTGAATGTATTCTAGTTGGAAATATTGAACTGCAATCGGTCATGTTAATGTCCACATAGCTCGATTACGGTATGGAAGAGAACCGTTTTTTCGTATGTTTTTTTGGTTAGAATCGGTTATATGTATGTCCACATAACCCGATTGTACAACTTTTGGTTTCTTAACCGCTATGCCCATAATCGGATTATTTAAGGGCCGCATAAAATGATTGTTATCGATGTTCTCCAAAATCGGTAGATATGGTACACCTACATAAACCGATTCCAGGGTTGATGTGATGAACATCAACCACAATCGGTTTATGCTGATGCACACATCAACCAATTCATTAACCATGCTTGAATTTTTGCACAAATATTGAAATTTTTATCTTATGTTATAGAGCATGAAATTTGGAATTGAACGCAAAAAGAATGAGGTCATTCCAACATCGGACGAAGAAGTTATAAGCAAAACAGTTTCCTGAAATGCCCAGATTTATAATCGGTTTATGTGGGCATTAACATAAACCGATTCTGGCGGAAAAAAATCACAGAAAAACTCATGAATTTTACAATCGGTCTATGTTTGAAGTATTATAAACCGATTCTTACAATCGGTTTATGTGAGCATGGACATAAACCGATTCTGGACGAGTTTTTCAAAAAAAAAAAAAAAATCACGTTTTGATGAAGAACAAGGATTAGTTATTTTTAGTTTAATTTGATTAAACATCAATTAATCACCCGATTAACACTAATTACTCAGGGGGTAAATTAGTCATTTTTTAAAATAATTGGATAAGGGTGCTTTTTTTACTTTTCAATGACCTTTTTGTCTTGTAGTCGTAGAGCCCAAATTAATTGGGATAAACCCCAATTTAGCTGTGCTCCTTTATGTCTTGTCTTTGTCAATCCGACTAATAAAAAAGACTCGGAGAGTAATATTTAACAATAGTAGTTAAAGAATAAAATAACAAACTTACAAATATTGTTAAAAAAATAAACAACAAAGTTATAAATACATGTTTTTTTCTTCTAAGATCGGTGCATAATAACCCATGAATTAAATTAGACAAAGCCAATTATTAGTGTGTGGACGTAAATTTCAGAGATAAGATGAAAATAATATCACTATTTTTGTAGTATCAATTGGGTTAAAGCAAGAAATAGAGATGGAGGAGAAAACTTCTTATTGATAAAGAGACATCGGGGGATTACATACACATACAATGTTCTCTATATATAGGAAAGAAAAAACCTAGTTATCTAATGGACCGCATCCATAGGGCCACATGCCCTATAAGACTCCCTTGTGTGGATCAATAACAAAGCTTTATACATAGTACTTCACATATAGTTCTTTGAATGTAGTTCTTCAAATGTCGTCCTCTTCTTGATGACTTGTGTCGAAATCAATCGCCTCATTAAAACTTTGACAAGAAAAAAACCCAAAGTGGGATAAAACCTTGATAAAACTCTTCACATGTAGTACTTAACATGTTGTCACGTACTTGACATGTAGTTCATCACATGCCACGATTTTCAAAGATCGCAGTCTAAGTTAATTGCCTCGTTAAAACTTCATCGGGGAAACCCAGGTGACAAAACCCAACTAAAGAAAAAGAGTACAATATTAAGTAAACTTAGAATATAGTTGGACTCGAATATGTTGCCTCATTAAAACCTTTGACAAGGAAAAAAAAAAAAAACCAGTGATAAAACCTTGACGAAGGGGAAAGAGTACAACGTGACAAATGCAAGTAAAGGTGATGTCATTGCAGATGATCACTTTTCTTCGTTGCTTCACAACTCCTAAAAATGTGAAGAAAATCCTCGTGGGAAAGACAATAGCCTTAGTTGGGAAATTAATTCCTGTGTTTGTTGTTGTCTCATTAAAAACCTTGTCGAGCAACAAAACCATGTGGAAAAAGTAACCTCAGTGAAGGAAAAGAGTTCAACACACCATTAGATGCTCCCCCGATGTCGATAATTTTTTCATTAGTCTAATGTCACAAAAGGAGTTTATCACACTTTACTTTGGTGACTTGGATGTTTATAGAACCATGTTGTCGATTCTCGAATTCGTTGCTTAACGGACTACCGTGTTTCATTTCTTTGATTCAGATATTTTCAATAATATCAACGCGATCTTTGTGTCTTCAACGTTCAACATACTTGACGCTTTTAGTATTGTCTCGCTAAAACCTTGTCGAGTAACAAAACCCTTTGGGAAAAACTATTCTCGATCGAAGGGGGGAAAGAGTACAACACAACTTCACTTTCAAGTAAATTATATCGACATCATATCCTTGGATCCTTCCCCTGATATCGCATCTCTCCACATTTTTGAGTTGTCTGACCTCATTTTTAGCTGCATAAAAATTGAATATCTCGTAATGACGTGAAAAAATAGCCTACCGTATCTCCCCCTGGACATTTTCGTTTGAGAAGAGATTATTATTCCTTCATAAT